>JARFXV010000918.1:0-476272 GCA_031761425.1 Cosmopolites sordidus
TAGATATATATATATATATATTATATATATAGATTTATTATATATATATATATATAAATCTATATATATATATATATATATATATATATATATATATATATATAGAATTATATATATATATATATATATATATATATATATATATATATATATATATATATATATATATATATATATATATATATATATATATATATATATATATATATATAATATATATATATATATAGAGATATATATATATATATATATATATATATATATATATATATATATATATATATATATATATATATATATATATATCTATATATATAGATATATATATATCTATATATATAGATATATATATATATATATATATATCTATATATATAGATATATATATATATCTATATATATAGATATATATATATCTATATATATAGATATATATATATCTATATATATAGATATATATATATATATATATATATATATATATATATATATATATATATATATATATATATATATATATATATATATATATATAGTGAATTTAATTAACGGCACATGATATCATCTTCACATCATTTGACAGAAAAAACTTTCTTCCAACTAGGAACAACAATCGGAAAGCTATTATAATACATTAAGCATATTTGGATTTTTCTTCTTTATTGTAAATATTCGTTTTCATTTAAGATTAATTTAATTAGAAAATATTTTTTCAGAATACAAGATCAAACTCTTATAAGAACCATCACGTCACTACAATTATCTGAATGTGAATCTTGTATTACTCACGATCATCACGCAAGTCATAATTCTATTAACCGAATTAAATCAATCAAGAAAAAAAACTATTGGTGTACCATATGCTTCACCATCACTGACAGAAAACAAGTCCTCTATAATCGTGTGTGATATTTGTAATGGCGTTTTCTCTCGAAAAGATGCCTTGATCATTCACAAGCAAAGAAAACACGTGGATAAATCTCAAAGGGTTCGGTATCCTTGCGACATTTGTGGACAAGCCTTTCTAGAAAAGTTTAAAGTTAATACTCACATCAAAAGAGCTCACTTGAAGGAGTTCAAATATAAATGCCAACAATGTGGAAAAGGATACATGTTCTTGAGTGAACTAAACATTCACATCAAGGGCGTTCATAACAAAGAAATTACCCTTATTGGTTGCTCATATGAAAATTGTAATAAAGTTTATACCACTCAAGGTGCGTTGAGATATCATTTGCATACTCATCGAAAAGACAAATTAACCATGATCTGCGACAAGTGTGGGAAAATTTTTGATCATCCTACAAATTATAAACGACATCAAAAGAAATATCATCAGGGTGATAGGAGAAAGTTTAAGTGCAAAGTTTGCCAGAAGGAGGTGACTACTCAGAGCAGTTTGGAGGTTCATATGCGTTTGCACAGTGGGGAACGACCTTTTACCTGTGAACTTTGTGGAAAGAATTTTAGAACCAAACAAATATTACAAAGCCACTTGGTGGTACATACCAAGGCAAGAAGGTTTGTTTGTAAGGTTTGCGGAAGAGCATTTACACAAAGAAGTCCGTTAAAGGCTCATTTGGTGAAAAAGCATCCAGATGTACTGGATGGTTAACATTAATAAAACATATTTTTGTGTATTTTTTGTAATATATTCTTTTTGGACCTGATGTATGCTTGTGATGTAATTTGCTATTTAGGAAGTTTCTTATGCCTGAGAATAGTGAAATTGGCAATAAAAGAATGTAACAAAAATTAATATTGAGTTACCAAAACCTTAACAAAAAAATTATTATACCAACTAGTAATTGCGGATAATTTAGATTTGAGTGTAAAGGAGAAATAGGTTTTAGATCACAATTTGCAAATATGTTGTGAAGAATCATGGAAAAGAAAACTAGAAGTAAGAAAAAAACTAATACAAAAATATTGGGAATAGCAAATTACCAGCGAAAATAAACATTAACACAGACAACGAAAAAATACAATAAGTAGACATGTTTAAATGTCTAAGAACAATAATATAAAATAGTTGAATAAAACCCGATATAAATCAAGGAATTAAAACAGATTATACAAAATAACTCAACTCAAACTCATCTTAAACAAAATAACATTTTGCAAAAAGGAATTATATAACATAAGAGTTAACAACTTATTGTTAGTACCTACGCTGACACAGTTTTAAAAATATAGTCATTAACAAAGAAACAGGTTATAAACCATCGATATGAGATTTTTAAGATGGATAGCAGGATTACAATTGACAGATAAGATTTCAAATAACGAAATTACGACTACGAAAATTAAGGCCTGGGAGTCCATCGATAAAAAAAATATAAGACAGTTATGAGACGGTTTGGGCTCCTGTTGAAAATTCCAATATAAGTGGGATATTTTTAAATAAAGTCCGTTTGTGAATGAGAGTGAGGATGGCCGAAAAACGCTTACGCGCCTGCTCCCAGCTTGCTTGCTTGCCCAGCAGCATGCTTTGTGGGCGTTTAGGCGCCATTTGCAGGCGTGTTGTACCATCTGTCTATGTGCTGAGCTGTAGAAGTTTATAATGTTTAAGAAAAATTAAGTCGCCCGCTGACTGTAAGATACCATCTGTAATTCGACTCTTGTGCAAGGGCAAGAATCTTGGCGTAGCGGAAAATCATCGTCTATGAGTGACAGTACAGTTCGAAAGCCACGCCATGCCCGACTTTTTGTGATTTATTAAGATTTGGTTCGCGATGTGGACAACAAAATTAGAGAGTACCGACGATTCACGATTTCAAAGTTATCAAGTGAATTTCCACAGATTTCAAGGTCAGGTTTGTATACCATTATTTCGGAGAAACTAAATTATCGAAAAAATTGTGTTCTCGGTGGATTCCAAGACTTTTTATTGATGACAAAACAAAGAGATTGAGCTGTGCTTAGTCGTTTGACACTTGATGCAATCAGGCAGGGGAGGAATTGTTAGATCACATTGTTACTGGAGATGAGACTTGGGTGTCTCACATGACTCCTGAGTCCAAGTAACAATCAATGGAATGGCGACAAACATTGTCGCCAATTATACAACCAGAAAGACAAACAGACAATTTCAGTACGAAAGATCATGGCAACTGTCTTTTGGGACAGGAAAGGGATCTTGCTTCATGACAATGCAAGGCCACATGTTTCTGCATAAACACAAGGTCTAATCACGTCTTTTGGATGGGAAGAACTGGATCATCCGTCGTACAGTTCAGACCTTCCACCCGGTGATTTTCACTTGTTTCGGTAGTAGCTGTAGCTTGGTCATATATTGATCCTAGTAGGTTTATATATATATATATATATATATATATATATATATATATATATATATATATATATATATATATATACTACGTCCCGAAATGGGGCAAGTTTAAAAGTGATTTACTATAAAAAGTTATACCTTATTGAAGCGAACTAAAAGTGTCTCTTTTACGTAAAAAATCGGGGATTTCATAATCCTGAATGAAAGTAAAAAATGCGTTTAAAAAAGTTAGGTAATCATTATCTTGGACCCCTCATTGTGATGGCGTCTGATTGAAATTTTTAAAATTTTATAGAAACAGTTCGTTTCGGCGCCCTATATTTACAACACGCACCTAATTTCATAATTTTATTGTTCGAAAATATTTGTGAAAAACCTTCTTCGGGATGCCCCATTTGAGTAAACATGACACAAATAAGTCGATTAGTTAACTTCGCACATTGATTTGAAACTTACTACATCAAAATAAACGCATATACTTAGGAATTACCTTAACATAATGAAGATTTGTTATCCTAATACTCGTCATGTTTTAGCAAATTGGAATGTGAAAGCCTTGATATTTATGCACGTCAAGTCCAGTGTACAGTATGTAAAAAAAATATCATCCAGTCGAAATTATACTTTCACATGAGATCTCACGCCGAAAAGAAACATAAATGTGAGATTTGCGAAAAAAGTTTCCGAGAAAACTGGTATCTGAAGCAACATATATCAATGGTACACAATAAGGAGTCGAAACATCCTTGTGACATTTGTGGACAATTGTATTCCACAAAGAATTCAGCTGATATTCATAAGAGATCAGTTCACATGAAGGATTATACTGTATTCTGTGAGGAATGTGGAAAAGGATTTGTCAATGTGAACCAGTTGAACATACATAAAAAACGGCATCATCGAAAGGAGAGCGAGCCAGTGGATTATATCCATTGCCCGGTTCAAGGTTGCAATAAACAGTACAAATCACAAGCAGCTTTAAAATATCATTTGCCCACTCATCAAGGAGATAGAAAGGAATTTTATTGTTCTCATTGCCCCAAACTTTTCCATCATCCTATATCATTAAAACATCATATTAAATTGAAACATAGCGACGGCGTATTATCTGGTTTTAAATGTCACCTTTGTGGTAAGGTCCTTATGTCATCTACTAGTTTGCGAGATCACATTCGCGTTCATACAGGTGAGAAACCGTTTCATTGTGAGATATGCGATAAAGCTTTTAGCAGGAAACTGCTACTGAAAGTGCATAGAGTAGTGCACACTAAAGAGAAACCATATTCCTGCAAAGTATGTGGAAGATGTTTTACTCAACATGGCTCAATGAAAGTACACTTCATCAAGACCCATCCAGATGAGGAATGGAACGAAAACGGAAAGACTTGAAGATGATAGTTTATTTTAATATTTAATGATTTAATATCAAATAAAATACATTATAATAAAAATAAGAAATTATATATTTTATCATATCCTTTAGGCAAGTTTGTAGTTGTTCTTACTGTTATTGAAACATCTCTTTATATGCAGTTGCAGCTCTTGCACATTTGCGAAAGCAAATAGGTAATAACGGGTTTATTCGTCTATTGAAACCTTGAAAAACCTTGGACCTACTGAAACCTCGAAGAGATTTACCACTAAACACCAAATCACTTTTTTAAACTTCTCGATGCACGTTACACTAACCATGTTAGCATCATCAGGAGATGATTTAATCTAATTCTAAAACTAAACTATGCTCTATTTATAAGCATTAATAAAGCATATTAAACCCTGCCTAATGAAGCATGTAAAAACCTTGAACAGTGAAGTTTACTGAACCTTATATTAATAATTGAAAAAGTGAATAGTGAATTGACTGAACGGAATAGGTCCTTTATCTTGGTTCATGATTTTATTACATTTTTCTATTTGAATGCTTTCATATGCCTCCAAAGCCCTATTGTTATTTACATTTTTTACGAGTCTTAAATTTCTAATATCTATATTGTGGTCATGTTCGATTGCATGTTGGGCAACACAAGATTTTTCATTTATCCCATATTTAATGTGGGCAACGTGTTCCTTAAATCTCGTTAATATTGATCCTTTTGTTTGCCCAATATATTGTCGATTACAATCTTGACAATTAATTTAGGAAATTCCAAGACTTTTCTTGTTGATCTACTTTATCCTTTGGATTACCCAGGACTTGTCTTAATTTATTATACGGTTTGCACACAACCTTAATGTCCACTTTTTTCAAAATTTTGCCTAGCCCTCTTGTTAATTGGGCATCACACTGTATTACCATGAATTTACTTTTGTTCTGATCCATTTGAAAAGTCTCTATCTAAATATTCTATTAATAATTTTCTAAATTTATGTTTTCTTTTTATCTACAATGTTCTTATAAGAATCATTTTCTTCGGATACCTCCCTAATTAATTTTAATTCTTTATTATAATTATCTTTGTTTAAAGGAAAATTGATTCATCTATTTACCATAAAATTTAAACTAGCCATCTTATTTTGGAAGTTATGATTCGAATCATTAGGAATGTCTCTCGAAGTGGTGCTATTTTTTATAAAAATATCAAAATCTAACCTATTTTCATTATTTCTACTGGCTCAAACATCTAGAAATGGCAAACTATCGTTGTTTTCGAGTTCATGCGTGAATACCATGTTTTGGGATTTACTATTTAAGTTCTTAATTAAATTATTTAAGTTTTCATTTTTTTAAAAGATTTTTTTAAAAGAAAATTGCGAAAATGTCATCCACATATCTTAAACATACCTTCGGAAAGTAACTGAATTCATCATTCGTCTCGGATTTAAATTTATCCATGAATAGGTTGGCTAAGAACGGTGACAGAGCGTTGCCCATTACCGTTCCTTCTTGTTGTTCATAAAACATGTTATTAAGCTGGAAATAATTGTGCTTCATACATAATCTTGTTAAGGAGATATACTCAGATACAATCTTATTGAAATCGTCTTGAATAAACTTTTCAACGCGTTCAAAGTAATCAGATTTGTCCATTACTACAGCCTTATTTCTATTATCAGCATTTAAATAAAAACAATCCTTCTCTCTCAGACGCTTGACAATCTTAGAGATATTTGGCAAATTTTGATTTTTATCTGAAATTTTTTTATTTTACATGACTCTCTGACGAAAGCTTTTGAGAACTCCGGTAAGTGTTTAATAGTAGTTTCAATACTGGCTACCATATCCTCCAAAGCTCTACGGGGTGCCGGCAAAGCAACATTGAAGTCTTTATTTAAGAGACCTAGTTCTGGATTGTCGAACGTTTTGAAGAGACGTGAGAAATTTTGAGTTTTTTGAATTTTTTTTATTTAAAAATGACATTTTTTTAATGAATTTACTATTTACTGCTGTGGGCATATTCCTTTGGAATGTGCATGAATTAATTTTGAATTATTAATGTAAGGTTCAGTAAACTTCACGGTTCATGATTTTTATACACTTCATTAAGTAGGGTTACCATATAAATAGAACATAGTTTTGTTTTAGGATTAGATTAAATGATCTCCTGATGATGCCAACATGGTTAGTGAAATATGCGTCGAGAAGTTTCAAAAAGTGATTTGGTGTTTAGTGATAAATCTCTTCGAGTTTAGTACGCAAAACAATATTTGCTAAATGATTAGACAGAACTCTTTTGTCAAAATGTTGGAAGACATTTTGGCATAACCGTGGCTCAATTTCACCAATGACTCGAATAATTTCATCCTTTAGTTTAGGAATCGATTGTGGATTGTTCTTATGGAGCTGGCTTTTAACGTAATCCCAAACAAAATAGTCCAACGGTGTCAAATCACATGATCTCATCACCGTTTCTTACAATAACTAATCCAGATAGTTTTTCACTCAATAAATCAATTGTTTCATTAGCAGAGTGAGGTGTAGCGCCTTCCTGCTGGAATCATATATCCTCCAGATTAATATTATTCAATTCAGCCCACAAAAATCCAGTTTTTATTTTACGATATCAAACACCATTTACAGTTACAGCTTCACCAGAATTATTCTGAAAGAAATACGGGTACCTCCTGGCCATAATGCAAACAGTGTCTCATTTAGGATGTAACGGTTTCTCATGAATCAATCGTGGATTTTCCTCACCACAAATGCGGCAATTTTGTTTATTAACATAGCCGCCAATTTCACAATGTGCTTTATCTGAAAAGATGATTTTTTAAGAAAAATCGTCTGTTTGTTCTTTGATCCAATTGAGAAATGCTTTTGACCTTTTGAATGATCCAGTGGCTTTAGTTCCTGAGTTGTTTGAACCCTATATACTTTCAGAGCTAAAACATTTCGTAAAATGCGAAAATGTTATGGATTTATTGAGTACAAATTGTTGTGAACCTCCACTAATGGAAATTTCTGGGTCTTGACCTTTCTGACACTTTTACGGATCAAATCAACAAGCTCTTGCGAGCCACCACCACTATATTCTTGAAATTTTTGAACAATTTGATTAATAGTGCAAACCGTAAATGTAATGTAATTTTCTAAAAATATTTTTCACTTAGCGTCTAATTTCAAAAAATAATTCAACAATTTTAGCGCGTTGTTGTATTGTGTACGACTCCATTTTCATAAATGTCCTACATTACACATCTGAAATGGGACTAGACCTATTCTCTCAAATTGAATTAGTAAAAATCTACTAATTCGTGGTGAATATTCACTATTTAAAAATGTCTAATGTATACGACTAGAAAATAGTAGTGCCGGTCGCGTTGGTGAAACCGCACTGGAGCGGTAGTTGGTTCGATTCCAGCGCTCGGATGGTTGTTTTTCTTTCTTTCTTCTGTCTGTTTACTTCCTAAATGTTTGTGATTGTTTCTAGGCAAGAGTGTAAAATCCGACTACGAATTACCCTTCAGTCACGCCAGTTAAAGGCTGGGTAAGGCCGGATGCCTTCTGAGAAGTGTTCTACGTTGGTCACTCGCCAGTCGGTAGGTTTCCTGATAGACTTATGGGTAGGCACATAGCCAAGGGTTTATAGCCCGACGGGGGTGCTGGCCTGGGTTTGTCGGAAGCTGCTGACGGTGGTTCGGGACCCACGTTAAGCTGTAGGTCCAGTCGCTAAATAGCCTTCTCAGTTGCTGATGCGCCTCTAACCCTAACATTTTACCTTTTTTTTGAAATAGTAGTTATCCACTTTGTCAATTAGTGAAACTTGTCACATTTTTAATTAGTGAATTTTTAACTAATAGAAAAGAGACATTTTCCAAATGAAAATGTGGTTTGCTTACTAATAGTGAAAATTCCATTTTACTAATAAAAAAGTACATTTTTTACAATCAAAAAGTAAAAATCCTTTTAATAAACAAGTAAAATTTTCATTTATTAAAACCGTAAAAATTCGATACAGTATATCGTACATCGATAAGTATAAAAATTAAATATAATTAAATCTACTTGTCATGTTGACATGACAAGTAGATTTCTCGTCGGGAATTTTTTCTGAAAAATGTTATACATTTTGTTTCAATTAAAAACATGCAGGTTTTACTTGTTTTTATATCATTTGACTTAAAAATCAAAATAAAAACGTTATTTGTGAAAGAATTCACAAATCCAATTATAAAAATTGCGAAGACTGTCGGGGTATTCAAGATTGAAAACATAGAATATCTTACAGTAGATCAAAACTGCTCACGCTGTTTCCTTTGTCGGGTACATTTAAAAACCAACCACCTCCATTAATAAATGTATTTTCTCGCGATGATTGACTCGCAGCAGCAACTAAATAAGGCTGAACGTTTGCTTTGTTCTTAGCGCGAATGTTTTTCACGAACTGTTCACTCTCGTAAAAATAAAATAGAAAAGTACACATTAATTTAATTATTCTATTTTAACATACTCTTGTAAAAATTTGTGTAAAAAGAATACAATACATACAGGTGCAAGTCTCAGTAGGTATTTATTAGGAAAACTTATTGGTAAAGGCTCATTTTCTTCATCCTCTTCGTTAGCAGGTCTTTTTTCCTTGTCCCTTTTCTTTCTCCTTCTCTTTTCCTTTTTCCTTTTCTTTCTCATTTTCTTTTTCGTTTCCTTTACCTCTACGAGTTTTGACAGATTTAGAAACTGGAAGTAACTCCAAGTAAAAGCAGAGCTCGAAATTCATCTGATAATATAATAAAATATGAATAAGAAAAAACTATTCAGATGATTGGAGTAAAATACTATCTATAAACAAATATCTATCATATATTATTAAATATTTATAAGTAAATATCTATTGATAATTATAATAATATAAAACCTTATGAATAAGTATATAAAAATAACAATATTTGACTTGTTTACAAATTTCTAACCTTAAATTTATGTCGGTAGTGTTAGTGAAAAAAAAAACATTGAGATAGAATTATCTTTAGAATTAATTTACACATATGATACGGTTAATATATGATTACAATACTGCAATTATGCAATTTTATTTATTTTCATTTTATTATTTTAAAAAATCAATTTACTTCAACCGTAGCTCTCGACAATGTTCTAGGAAGGAATCAAGGTGGCGCCACTGAATCACATGAGAACTACTAATTCGTGCACTTATTTCCATAAGTGCACGAATTATCCTTTACACAGAACGTTCAGAATATATGGAATGTTAGAAACACTTTAATTTTTCATCATAATTTCTTGAAATATGTATAAATATAAAAACATATCCTCTTATAGGACAATAAATTATTGTTTAAAAAAACTATAAAACACGCTTTAATGGTAAACCGAACTTAAAAATAAAAAATAATTTTTTGTATAAGAATAAAGTAATGAACGAGAAAATTAATGTATCATTGTAAAAAAGCATGGGATGCTTTGTACTATATTTTCATACTGCTTATGGAAACGGTACTGATGGAACATTTATAACTGACATCGAGCTCCCCACGCTTTTTTCACAATGACACATTCATTTTTATCGTTTATCATTTTATTCTTATACTAAAAATTAATTTTTACTTTTTAGTTCGGTTTACCATTAAAACTTTTTTTTTAGTGTTTTTAAACTATAGTTTATTTTTCATTTTTTAGTTTGATCTACTATAAAAACGTGTTTTTTTAGTTTTTTAAACTATTATTTGTACAATGACACATCAATTTGCTCGTTTATCATTTTATTCTTATACTAAAAATTATTTTTTACTTTTTAGTTCGGTTTACCATTAAAGCGTGTTTTTTAAATTTTTTTAAACTTTAGTTTATTTTTAATTTTTTAGTTTGATCTGCTATAAAAGCGTGCTTTTTTTAGTTTTTAAAACTATTATTTGTACAATGACACATTAATTTCGTCGTTCACTTGATTCTTATAGTAAAAAATATTTTTTACTTTTTAGTTCGGTTTACCATTAAAGCGTGTTTTTTAGTTTTTTCAAACTAAAATTTATTTTTTATTTTTTAGTTCGATCTGCTATAAGAGCGTGTTTTTTTTCGTTTTTTTTGTTACTACCTACCCGTAGCGGGAGTGAGTAATTTGGGCGCCTACTGTCTTCCTTGGGCGTTGTAACTGTGTCTCAGGCTCCCTCTCTGAAAGCAAATCCTTGATCCTCACGATCCTATTCAAGATAATGGGATGAACTTATTAAATTGTATTGTCATCGGTCCTTGATAAGTGTGCAAAGTTTCAGTTTAATCTGACGTTTTGAAGTGGGTGAACAGGACGTTCAAAGATTGAGACGTTCAATAGGTGTGATTGACACTCACACCTTCAGGAATTTCCTGTAAGTAAATAATTCCGCATAAATGGAAATGTGCATTTATTAGATTAGGTATAAGATATTAGATATTTATTATAAACAGTGAAGAACTAAGTACCAAAAATGCTAAGATACATCCTAGTACTTGTATGTTAAGAATCGGTATCTGACTCTTGAAATTCCATCGCAGAAACGGGATACAAATATCCATATTTGTCAAGTACCAATAACTATATTCTCAAGTTGATTTTTATTATTCTTATATAACACGTTACGGTATTCATATTCGTGATATGGTATATTGGAAACCATATAAATGTAAGTAAACTTATTTTGAGATTTAGTTTTCTTTAATCATGCTTGTTCTTTTATTTTAGGAGAATACCAGTGATGTCTAGAAGAACGCCAAAAGAAGAAAAACATACAACATCGGAAAAATATTCCTGTCAATTTTGTGGCAATAAATTCACAAGCAGTATTTTCCTCAAAGAGCATATCGTCATCGTTCACAGGCATGAATTCCGTTTCTTCTGTAGCTATTGTGGAAAAGGTTTTTTCATGGATTGTCGTAAACGAGACCACGAAAAAAAAGTTCACGTTAAACAGGCCCCGAGGGAGATAATTTCTTGGGTTTGCGAGGATTGCGGACGACTATTCGATAACAAGTCTACTTACAAACAACACAATATCGTAGCTCATGAGAGAGAAATAAAATATTACTGTAATAAATGTGGTAAAGGGTTTCCTCTGCGAAGCTATTTACGACAACACGATGAAGTGACCCATCCTCAAAAAGACCTACTGATATGCGATATTTGTGAGAAATCGTTCAAAACTAAAGATGCTTTAAAGGGGCACAAGGTGGTCCACGAAGAAAACAGACAATTTATTTGTGAATACTGTTCCAAGGTATTCATACATGTGGTATCTTTTAAGCGCCATCTGAGGGAACATAAAAATGGAAGAAAACTCTATCCGTGCGAGGTTTGCTTGAAAATGGTTTCTAGTACGTCCAGTCTGCACGACCATATGCGGACCCATACTGGAGAAAAACCGTTCAAATGCTCCTTTTGTGAAAAATCTTTTGTTTCGAATAAGCAACTTAAGAGTCACATAGTTGTGCACACTAAGGAAAAGAAACACGTGTGTCGATTGTGCGAAAAACGATATACACAACGAAGTCGCTTGAAAGCTCATTTCTTGAAAAATCATCCTGCTGAAGTACTCTAGATCGTCCTTTTGATGAAGATACTCTGAGTTCTCGTTTCAGTTATGGTCGAGCAAAATTCTAATTTCAAAATTATTTTTACAAAACATTTTGTTGTTTGTTGATTTTGTGTAGTTACTGCAGAAATAGGTCTGATATGCAGATACGACTGCAGCGTCAAGCTGGTGTTTAAGGAAAGTGTGGCCAATGTAGGAAAATATTCCTTTTTCGAGATTATTTGCTATATATAACACGACGATATGAACTATTTTCAAAAACGTCCACTAATATAGCGTCACAAAATAGTTCAGGATTTTTTTATAAATTTAGAATCACAAATAAACTCTCTTTGTGAATACTGCCTCTAGATATTTATCATGCAGTTTCCTTTGATGTTTATGTGAATGTGGTTATGGAATATTCACACTCACACAAAATATTTTTAATAAAATATCATAGTGATGAAACGAGAAAGCAAACAATTTTTTAAATAGATCCACCAACTGAAAGTCACAAATAAACGTTCTTTGTGGACACTTCCAAGGTATTTATTCATGTAGTTTCCTTTAAGGTTTATTTGAAGAGAAGATAAATAGTTGTAATGATATATAACAGTGGTCCTTCTCTTCTGCAAAGTAATGGTTTAAAACGAGGAGGCGAATTGTTTTTGAAAAGATCCACCAATTGAGAATCACAAATAAATATTCGTTGTGAATACTGATATTCGTTGTGAACATACACATTTAAGAGAGTTGTAATGAATTGTATCACTCTGGTCAATATGGCAAATAAGAATTTATGTGCTATAAACTTAGCCAGGGAATGATTAAAAAAATCTACTAATATGGCGATACAAACTAATTTACAAAGAAAAATTTAAATTGAGAGTCACAAATAAACACTAATTGTGTATTCGGTCTCAAGATATTCACTCTCCTTTTGACTTCCAAAGTGTCACCGGTTGACCAGATTCGGGCAGCTCAGAATGTACCACGTCCCGCCACATACACAGCAATACCTCTTCGACGTGTATATATTCTGGTTGATCCGTAAAAATGATTAATCCCACGATTTTTATCTCTTGGAATTGTCGTAGATGATCCACTTTTCGTTACAATTACATTCTTATTCAGCAAGATATTTTTCTTTAATCTAGAAGCACAATAACAACAACGTGTTTACTCTTATTTTCGACTTGATATTTTATGCATCCTGTGTAAACTTTTAAAAATGGCTTGTGGTCTTATTTGAGCTCTATCAGGGTACTACAAGGATTTTCTTTCAGCAGTGCGTCTTACGAGTACTGTACGAAACAGCACTATTTCCTGTAGCCGTCTAAATCATACCCTCAGCTTCTGAAGAAAGGCAAAAAGACGGTAGTGTCTTATATGTTGTTTTTCGAATACGGTAGAGTCCTAAATGGAACCTCAATTTGAAGCTGAATTAAGGCGCTTTAAGATAACTGTACAGCGGGACAAAGTCTGATTAGAATAGGTTCTTCAATCGATGAAACATAGAGGTCGAGTTGACCTACCAAATTTATGCGACTATGCTCATTTGAATCCTCTTTCAGGTCCCTGGTCAAGCTTCTCCGTTTCTTATAGTTTTTAAATGTGAAATACTTCTGGGCCTTAGGATAAGATATTGTCATGAGCTAATCGTAAGTAGAAACTATAATTTTTACTTCTTCATTTCTTCAAGACAAATTAAGAAGGAATACATTATATTATCTCCGTTACGTTTGTATAACAACTTTGTACTGCGTTGGTTTGTTTGGTATTTCTATATCTGTTTGAACTATTTATACATATAAATACAATATTAATATAGTAGAGTTCATTTCATGGCTGTTATTTAATAATATACGCGTAAATATATAGGGTGTTTCGTTTTATTATGTCCAAATTTTAGGAGCATAAAACAAACTTAATTCTACGATCAATTCTTCTATCGGAACCTTCTATGAGAAACGGAAGAATCTCTTCGATAAACCCGAAGAGATTTACCATTAAACACCAAGTCAATTTTTTAATTTTTTAATGTCCATTTTGCTAACCATGTTAGCATCATCAAGCGATTATTATATCTAATCTTAAAACTAAACTACGTTCGATTTATGCGGATTAAATCATTTCCTGATGGTGTTAACATGGTTAGCGAAACGCGCGTCAAGAAGTTTAAAAAAGTCATTTGATGTTTAGTGGTAAATCTGGTCGAGTTTAGTGTTGCACTAGGTTAGGTACCGGATATCGTTCATCTAAATTGTCCGATTTTTGAAATAAAAGACTTAATTGATGAGTTCTTAAGGAACGAAACCGGTCTCAAGATGTGGATGAATTTTTTCTCCTATTAATCGAACGAGACATAGTTCGTCTAGTTGTACTGCCAGTATTCAATAATACAGCTAATTATGACCAGGCTTCTGGCCTGGCGGGTGGGGGAGTGGTGTAAAGTGTGTCAAATTAGGAAAAAATCACGATAAGCATTGGCATTGAAGCACCATTTGGTTTCGCACCAAGAAATCCAACCGAGATTTATATGCACTGTGTGTAATAAAATATTTGTTCAAGAAAGAAGCTTAAAAGTTCACCACAAGAAACATTTAACTGAGGAAAAAGAATTTCCTTCTCATATTTGCGATGTTAAACTGACTTCGAATGAGAGTTCGAAACTTCATGTTCGGACTCACACTGGCTAAAAACTATTTGAACGTCCGAACTGCGGGAAATGTGTTAAGAGAAAACATGAGTTGAAGATTCACAATGTGGTTCATACGAAAAAGAAACCTCATGTTTGTAGATTGTGTTCCAAAGCTTTCACTCAAAGAAGGTTCGTTAAAAGTACATTTTTTTGATGTTTCATCCGACTGAAGAATTTGAATGAATATAATTTATAAAGTAGTATTATCTACTACTACTAGTTGGTAGTAATTTTTACGATTTTATGTTTCACATGCCTGATTTTTTTTACTTTTGTAATAATAATGTCACCTTGTTAATATATAATATATTTAATTCCTCTTAAAAATTTGTCTTTTTTAATTACATCTTTTAGCTAATAAAAAGGCTTTTAAATCCCCTATATTGAAAAGAACCGTGCTTCTAGTACCATGTTAAAAAAATTTACCTGACTCATATTACTTTTAATGGTTTAGTGGTTAATAATTCTTAATAAAAAAAACACATTTAATTTGGGAGAAAGGTAAGAAATTGTTTATTGATGTGTGCTCCATCGCAAACTGCACATTTTTTCATCTCCGGCAATTTATGGATGCATTCTCAGAAAAATCATCTTTTGAGGTGGTTAGGTCATCAAGTCATTTTTCGACATTTTAAGAGTTCCCACCCAGGTGCCGAATTGATGTCTATGACTGCGTTGTGCTCTAAAATCACTTTTCCGTGTCTTGTAGCTAATTCTGGTCGCTTTTCCATTAACGCATTATTCAAATTGATCACTTGTTGACGGTAGGGCGTGGTGTTAATAGTTTCACCTGGTTTCAAAACCTCATCGTACACGATACCCTTCTGATCCCACCAAAGGCACAGCATTGCCTTCTTTCCGAAGCGATTCAGTCTTGCTGTCGATGTTGATGGTTGTTTTTCATGGACCCATGATTTTCGGCATTTTTAGTTCTAGATATATATCCATTTTTCTTTTTCAGTCACGTTCCGACGCCATAAAGTCTTTCTTTCATGCCGAGAAAACAAAACTTCGCACACGGTTTTTCGCTTTTCCACTTGTCGTTCAGCTGATGACGGTACCCATTTTCCAGCCTTCTGGATCTTTCCCATGACATTCGGACGATCACAAGTCGGCGACCGACGTTTAACTTCTGTGCTATTTGCTGTTGATCTTCAATTTTTTTTTAGGTTTACGGGTGTCTTTCAAGCCGAAGAAGTGTTTTGCGTTGCAACATTATCACCGTAAGTTTTCACAAGTATACGATGGCTTTCACTCGCTTTTTCGCAAATGCTCTTTAATTTTTATTTATCACACGAAACAAAATATGACGCTAACTCGAAATCTGTACCGTCGTAGACACAAAATGACATAAGAGATTCGACTGTGAAACGACCCTTGTTTCCAGCGTTATCTCTTAAAAAAATTAAGTATTATTAACTGCTACACCTGATAAATCCTAATTATGTTACGTCTAGGGCGCTTAAGGTAAATTCCTTTTAACTATTTATTATGGGGATGATATGAAACTAGTTTAATAGTAAGATAGCTTTATATGTAATATAAAAAGAAACCTAACTTTTACTGTAAGAAAGGTATTAGACGCACCAGCTAGATATGATACAAATTTATTATTTTAATGCTTTATTGTTGATCGTTCCCCAATGGCCTAGCAGTTACTTCGTGTATTTTGTCATAAAACAGCGAAAGAACAACATGTCAACATTAACTTTTAAAGAAATCTTTATTCGCAATGTTTCAATTGCTAAACTAAGTATGTATGGAAGATTTTCTTGGATGGAGCACATTCTGTGATCATGGGAATATCACTCAAAGACAACACTGGCGACATCTGCAGACTGAGTTCCAATTATACTCCCATGATTTTTCCTTTTGCATATCACAGATGGTGTCTGTACATGATGTTCCATTTCTGAAACATTGTTATTCATCTTCGAGGGTTCCGTTAAGTGGATAATTTTTTAACATCAACTAAATGATTTAACCACCAAGGATATCATGGAAACTTTTGCAATGGCATATGCATTACTTGTTACTTTCGATGCATTTCAAATCATTTAAATAACAAAATGTAGGAAAAGTTTCAAGAACGGAAGTTCAAGTCGTCTACGGTCTCTCAATACCCATGTTTGAGGAGCACTTATCGCTGCAGATCATAGAACAAACACTATGAACTGTCAGGGGAGCTAAGAGTATGCTACACTATCGTTAACCGGTATTTGCGAGGCATATTAATGGCGCCAAAGAGTGAATTCTTATAAACAGTGAAGAACTAAGTACCAAAGATGCAAATACTTTTGTTACATCCCGGTACAGGGTGACACAGAATAACAGAAATTATTGAAATGCGTAGTGGCAGCTGTGAGCAGATGACAACACTGCGGGACAGTAACGTTGAGTAAGTAAACACTTTGCCATTTTAGTAACCATCGATCAGTGGAGCGGGCAACAGCGTGCGTAGCCAATAAAAACAGTGATAGTTTGAAAGCTGAGCAAAGGGAGTCCCGATCTTTTAACAACTTAGGACGTTATGGTGCCGTCCCATCAAAACACGCGATAAAAAGTTGGATAACTTCAAAATAACTTTGAAGGGACTGGATCTGTCTTAAAGAAGAAACCAACAGGACGACCAAGAACTGCTCGTACTCCACAGAACATTGATGTTGTACGCGAGTCTATCTTACGGAGCCCACAGCGTTCAATTCGTAAGCAAGCAACTGCGGTTGAAATGTCCCGGGAGAGAGTTCACAGAATTCTTCATTTAGATTTTTCATCCATACAAGCTGCAGATAGTGCAACAACTGAAGTAAAACGATTACCAGTTATGATTAGAATTCTGTCAACAAATGATAACAAATATAAACAATGACGATGAATTCCTAAGCAAGTTGTGGATGCCTGATGAGGCCCATTTTCATCTCACAGGTTACGTGAATAAGCAGAACTACCGTTACTGGACATACACAAATCCTAATGAAGGTCATGAGCGCCCTTTACATGCTAGTAAGGTTTCATTACATGGAATCATTGGACGTTATTTTTTGAAAATGAACAGGGGATCACAGTAACTGTTAATGCGGATCGAATTAACAATACAATATTTATATTACACCTGAATTGAACAATTTTTCACACGTTCAAGAAATCTGGTTTCAACAGGATGGAACAACATCACACACTGCACGTCAATCAATGGAAGCTGTGCGAGAATTGTTCGGTGACCGTGTGATCTCAAGATTCGGTAAGGTTCCCTGGCCCCCTAGATCGCCAGATTTGTCCCTTTGTGATTTTTGCTTGTGTGGTTATCTCAAAAGTAAAGTGTACACGACTCGACCAAGAAATCTGGATGAGTTAAAATAGATAATTCAGGATTAAATTCACAGCATTCCAGCTGAGATGTTGCAGGGGGCCAATGAAGAATGTCAACAGCAGATTTCAAGAATGCGTTCGTACAGGAGGACGGCTTATAGAGGACGTAATGTTATAAGAAATGATAAATTCCATTACTGTTTCTTAAGTGCCAGATTTTAAGGTTTCTATTACTATGAATAAAATGTTTTCTCCCATCACTCTTGGTTTTATTGGATTGTTAAAAAGTTTTTGTTTTTTTTGTGTCACCTTGTACTTGTATGTTAAGAACGATATTTAGGTAGTAATCGGTATCTGAATTTTGAAATTCGAACGCAAAAAACTGAATACCAATATCCAAATATGTCGAGTAGCAGTAACTACCCTTGAGTTTTTATATAACACATAACGTATTCATATTCGTGTTGTGGTATATTGGGAACTATAGAAATGTAAGTAAACTTATTCTGAGATTTAGTTTTCCCTAATCATGCTTGTTCTTTTAGGATAATTCTAGCGGTGTCTAGAAGAACGCCAAAAGAAGAAAAACATACAAAATCGGAAAAATATTCCTGTCAATTTTGCGGCAATAAATTCACAAGCAATATTTTCCTCAAAGAGCATATCGTCATTGTTCATACACACGAATTCCGTTTCTTCTGTAGTTATTGTGGAAAAGGTTTTTACATGGAGTGTCGTAAACGATACCACGAAAAAAAAGTTCACGTTAAACAGGCCCCGAGGAAGAGAATTCCTTGGGCTTGCGAGGAATGCGGACGACTATTCGCTAACAAATATACCTGCAAACAACACAAAATCTTAGCTCATGAGAGAGAAATAAAATATTACTGTGATAAATGTGGTAAAGGATTTCCTCTGCGAAGCTATTTACAACAACACGAGGAAGTGAATCATCCTCAAAAAGACCCACTAATATGCGATAATTGTGAGAAATCGTTCAAAACTAAAGATGCTTTAAGGCGGCACAATATAGTTCACGAAGAAAACAGACAATTTATTTGTGAATACTGTCCCAAGGTATTCATACATGTGGTTTCTTTTAAACGTCATCTGAGGGAACATAAAAATGGAAGGAAACTCTATCAGTGCGAGGTTTGCTTGAAAATGGTTTCTAGTACGTCCAGTCTGCACGACCACATGCGGACCCATACTGGAGAAAAACCGTTCAAATGCTCGTTCTGTGAAAAATCTTTTGTTTCGAATAAGCAACTTAAGAGTCACATAGTTGTACATACTAAGGAGAAGAAACACCTGTGTCGATTGTGCGGAAAACGATATACACAACGAGGTCCTTTGAAAGCTCATTTCTTGAAAAATCATCCTGCTGAAGTACTCTAGATCGTCTTTTTGGTTGTTGAAAGTTGGATGAAGACTCTGAGTAATCGTTTCAGTCAAAGTCGAGCAAAATTCCGATTTTTAAATTATTTTTACAAAACATTTCGTTGTTTGTTTGGTTTTTTTGCGTAGTTATTGCAAAAAGCGATCTGATATGCATTCAGATTCGACTCCAACGTCAAGCTAGTGCCAAAGGAATGAGTGTACTAAGTTTTCTCCGACGATTTTTTTCATAATCTATCACAGAGTCAAAAATATTTCTTTTTCGAAGTCATTTGCTATAACACGACAATATGAACTGTTTTCAAAAAGATACACTAATATAGTTCAGGGATTTTTTTTAAATTGAGAATCACAAATAAACTTTCTTCTTGAATACTGTCTCGAGGTATTCATCATACTGTTTGCTTTAGTGGTTATGTGAATGTGGTTATGGAATATTCACATTTAAGACATTTGTAATAAAATATAATACTGGTCAAACAAGAAAGCGCACAATGTTTTAAAGAGATCCACCAACGGAAAGTCACAAATAAGCATTCTATAAGCAAATAAGTTCCAAGGTATTCATTCATATATTTTCCTTTGTGGTTTATTGGAGATAAGATAAATAGTTGTAACGATATATAACAGTAGTCTACGTAACAAAGGATCTAGTACTAAATTGGTAAAAAAGTATTTTTGCAGTTTTATGTTAAACATGCCTGATTTTTTTACTTTTGCTATAAGTATTTTACATAACTTTGTTAAAATAAAATATATTTAATTTGACGTAAGATCTTGTCTTTTTTTTAATAACATTTTTTTAGCTAACAAAATACTTCCAAATTGTATATGTTATAAGATAACGTCTAGTACTATGTTAAAATAATGTAAAGAAAGGTAAAGTGTTAGGGTTAGAGGCGCATCAGCAACTAGGCTATTTAGCGACTGGACCTACAGCTTAACGTGGGTTCCGAACCACGGTTATCAACTTCCGACAAACCCAGGCCAGCACTCCCCTCAGGCTATCAACCCTTGGTTATGAGCTTAACCATAAGTTTATCAGGAAGCCTACCGACTGGCGAGTGACCAACGTAGAACACTTCTCAGAAGGCATCTGGCCTTACCCAGCCTTTAACTGGCGTGACTGAAGGGTAATTCGTAGACGGATTTTACACTTTTGCCTAGAAACAATCACAAACATTTAGGAAGTAAACAGATAGAAGAAAGAAAGAAAAACAACCATCCGAGCGTTGGAATCGAACCAACTACCGCTCCAGTGCGGTACCGTCCGCACCAACGCGACCGACTAAAATAATGTATCTAATGTATATTACTTTTAAAATTAACAACAAAGATGGAAAGCAAAAACAATTTATCAGATATGGCGGTTAATAATAATAATAATAATAAATATTATGCTAGGGTGAGAGGAGCTGAATTGCTTTTTCATCTTGGCATTGAAATATCGGCCAGCATGAGCTGAGATTCTACAGTAAGGATGAGCAGAATAATAATAACGAACTAAAATAATCAAACAACCTTATGAAAAAATACAATCACAGCAGAACGCTAAACAGGGGTGGTAAAAAAGATTAGAAAGCAAGATTGAAAGTATACGGGAGATATAGGCAGACTTCTGGAATTCAGTCGAGACAATCCTATCAAAAAATTCACGACAAAAGCAACCAGAATATTAGAAAGATTTAGAATTCGTGCTAAACGAAACGAATCAGCATGTCAAAGAGGTCATCGATAGCCTAAAACAAAAACTTAAATTATATAGTTCCCGCCTAGATCGATATAAAAAAGCGACTAGGCGTAAGCAACAAAACTGCCTTTTTAGAAAAGACGAGCGGAAATTTTATAGAGACCTAATAGATAGAAGTAATAACAAAAATCTTGTGGGGAGTTCTAGTACACCATCCAGCTAAGATATTTTGGTCCTTGATTTGGTTAAATAACGGCCAATATAATAATCATGTCAGCTGGCTGCGTGAGGAAGAAGCAAATACGAATGCAATTGAACAAATACCCTATCCTGAAATTACTATAACGCTACTACAGAATATAACAAGCAACCTGCATAATTGGAAGGGCGCTGGAACTGATAACATCCATAATTACTGGTATAAAAAGCTCACATATCTTCACCCTTTCATAGTAAGATATTTCAATGTGTTTATGAGAATCAAATCGATCGAATCAATCGAGGAATTTCGAAATTCGGATGCCGAAATTGCAGCAACTCATTCAGGTTGTGCAGAAATTTACAACTGATATTAACTGTGATAAGTTGGATAAATAAACACAGAATGATAATAACTCTGGTTTCATTTACTTGCTGGGTAAAGCTTAATGACAAGTATAATACGTAGAAAATTTAACTTAAGCATAATAACTAACAAATAATTTAAATGAATCCCACTAAATTATAAACTAGTGCATATTCCCGCGGTTTCACCCTCGGTAGTTATGTTGGGGTAAAACATTTTTTACGTAATTTTGATTGAAACAGTATCATTTTCTGCCGGAACGATTTGATATTAGTGTATAAATCAGGGAGAAGCTTGTTTTCAACTTACCATTTCAAATTCAGTTTGTTCATGTTTTATAAAATCAACATAGAATGCTAACTTCCCCGGCTATTCGCTATATTGTAATTCGGTAAGAGGGCGAAGCTTTTCATTCGAAAAAATTTCGATCTCTGCTCGAAGTTCAAAAAAGCGTTTAAGGACTTTTGCGCAACTAAGCCAGCGTACGGCAGTATGATATGGTAAGTTATTTTCTCCAATCTCTTCAATAAATTTGCGGAACTGTCGCTGATTCCCCTGGATTAGATAGATCTGATGAAATTAACAACTGCAATTAAGACTAATGGTTTTGAACCACCATTATTTTCTACAGCCTTTGACACAAGTGCAACCACCCCTTTATTTTTACCACACATATTTTTGTTACCATCAGTTGTAGTAGATTTCAAGTTTTTCCATCGAAGGTTCTTCTTATTAATGGAAATTTCAACTCCCTTAAAAACATTTCATCCAGTAGTCGTGCCGTGAATACTATCAATATCAAAAAGTTCTTCATACACCTCATAGCTTTTATCTATTCCTCGAATAAAAATCAACACCTGATGAAGTATCTGACACATCCGTTGACTCATCCAAGATCAGAGAAAACCACTCAAGATGTTCATTTTTGTCGGACAGTTGAGGTGATATATTTTCTACGATGTCTTGTACCTTCTGAGCCACGGTGTTTGCTAACAAACTGACAGGTTTAAATAAATTAACCTTTTTGGGACATATTTCTTCGGCTACTGCAATTCCGCATGCTTTGATTATTTCTGCATCGGACAATGTTTTTTCACTTTTTGCGTTTTAAAGAGCTACACGAAAACTGGTACGAGTTACAGCTTCTTGTTCAGTATTGACTTTCGTAAACAAAGATTGCTCTGATTTCAATCCGCGCTTCAAAACCTTAAATTTTGTTGTCCGCAAACTTCCCGTACATTTTGAGTAATTTTGAAAATGTTTCGTTTCATAATGACGTTTATTGTTATAGTATTTGAGAACGACTTGCAATGTTTCATTACAAATCAAACATAGTGCCTTATCACTGGATTCAATTACGAAATATTAAAATTTCCATGAATCTTTGAATGTTCTGCATTCACTGTCTATTTTTTGCTTCTTTTCCGTACTAGTAAATTACACACAAAAACAACAAGTCAAATCAAAATAATGTTACGTATGGGCGTTGATCGGTTCGAGGATGTCTTTTAAATGGGGTTACGCACTACTTTCAGTTTCGCTTCCTTCGCCTTCCCTAGGCAGACTGATTCGCGGTCGCGCCACAGACTACAAGCATATAAATCCAAATAATCAATTCTAAGTATTAGAAAATGTCCCAGATGACTTTGATACAAACGAGTACGAGTTCAGCGTCAAAAATTAAACTTCCCCCTATTTTTTTATTAGGAATTGTAAAAGCTGATTTACTAGTTCAAATTTCAAACAGCTATGAAGGATTGAAGGATAAATATTCCCTTAAATTAATAAATGACGAAATCAAATTAATGACCGAAAATGAAGCAGCTTATAAAGTAGCATGTCAAATGCTGAAAGAAAAGGATCATACATACATGCCAAGAGATAAACGAAGTTTTCGAGTTGTTATTAAAGGACTTCACTACACCATCAATATTGAGCTGCTCAAAGAAGAAATCTCTACACTCAATCATAAAGTTATACATGTATATAACGCAAAAAGTGGCAAGGAGAAGAAACCTTTAATACCTTTTATATACTCCTACTACTATCACCTCGAAGTGAGTGGAATAGATTTATTTTTAAACAAAATTTGTGTGACTATAGTTTCGTAAAACGATTTTACATTCTCAAACACTACTTTAAAACTAAGGTTTTACAGCTGTTTATCTATTCTATGTACCTAATTTTTTACTTTTATTGGGGTTAATTTTTTATAATATTTTAAATAGTGGGAATTTCGGAGATCCGTCTGATCGTTTAATAGCTGTCTAGACGGACCTTTATTATTAATTAACGGACCTTTTATTATTATATTAAAAAATTTCAATAGCTTCTAAAATGTTTAATTTTTTGCTTTTGGGCGCTGTATGTAAAATTTTCAAATTTGTAATCTCGGGAAATATATGTCCGGTATCTATGAAACGGTTCGCAAAATTAGAGTGTTGTTTCTTTAATATGTATGCAGATTTATGGTCTTTGTATCTGGTCTGAAAATTGCTGCCGGTTTGTGCAACATAGCAGCTAATGCACTCGTTGCAGCTTTGTATTTGCTGATTTTTTATCTTTGGCATTAAAAATTAATTTACTGGTTGACTGGGTGGTTTTAAACGCTATTTGCAAATTATGTTTCGCTCAAAGAGCGAGCTATTTGTTCTGAAATTGGGCCGAAATATGAAATTTTACAGTACTTTTTACTGCGCCATCAGTAACGCAAATATAATAAATAAAATTCTAAAGAAAAATATAATTTTAATTCAAGATCGTCTAAACATTACTGACATTTTGAAAGCGACTTCCGTAGCAACAAAATGACTTAAGAGACCAGACTGTGAACCGGCCTTTATTTCCAGTCCCATCTCTTAAAAAAAAATATTAACAACCAGACCTGATAAATCCTAATTATGTTACGTCTAGGGCCTTAAGATAAATTCCTTTTAACCTTTTATTATGGGGGTGCTATGAGACTAGTTTAATCGTAAGCTAGCTACATATGTAGTCTAAAAAGAAGCCCAACTTTTACTATAAGAATGCTATTAGCAATTGCATTGCAATGCAATGGTCTAGCAATTGCTTCGTGTCTCTTGTCAGAAAACAGTGAGAGAACAACATGTTAACATTAACATTTAAATGAATCTTTATCACAACGTTTCAATTGCTAAAATAAGTGTATATGGAAAATTGTCTTGGATGGAGCTTTTTCTGTGTCAGATCATGGGGATATCAAGACCACACAAGACTACACTCTCCGGCGACATCTGAGGCGTCCTAATTATAGCCCGGTCACTTCCCTTTACATTACAAACGCGGCATCTGTATACGATCTTCCCCTTCTGAAATCTTGCCGTTCGACTTTTAGGGATCTGTTAAGTGGATTAATTCCTCGACAATTTCTTGGCTATTAACGGATACATTTTCAACATCTACTAAATGCCTTAACTACCAAAAATGCCCGATCACAGAAAATTGTGCAATGAGCTATGCATTACTTGGTACTTTGAATGCATATGAAATCATGTAAATAAGAAAATGTAAGAAAAACCTTTTATTACATCGGTCTTGCAGATAGGGGCGCTCAAGTCATCCACGATCTCTCAATACTGACGTTTTAAGAGCAGCTTTGGCTGCAGATTGTAGAATAAGCTCTAGGAAACTGTCAGATGGACTAGGAATATGCCAAACTACTTTTTAATGGTGTCGCAGATTGAATAACTAAGTACCGAATGTGCAAATACTTTTATTACATCCTAATACTTGTATGTTAAGAATGATATTTAGGTATCTGGCTCTTCGAACTTCGAAATTCGAACGCAAAAAAACTATATCCTTGACTTGATTTTATTAATTTTATATAAAACAGAACAGTATTCGTATTTGTAGTGAACCATAGAAATGTAAGTAAACTTATTCTGAGATTTAGTTTTCCCTAATCATGCTTGTTCTTTTAGGATAATTCTAGCGGTGTCTAGGAGAACGCCAAAAGAAGAAAAACATACAAAATCGGAAAAATATTCCTGTCAATTTTGCGACAATAAATTCACAAGCAATATTTTCCTCAAAGAGCATATCGTCATCGTTCACAGGCACGAATTCCGTTTCTTCTGTAGCTATTGTGGAAAAGGTTTTTTCATGGAGTGTCGTAAACGAGACCACGAAAAAAAAGTTCACGTTAAACAGGCCCCGAGGAAGATAATTTCTTGGGTTTGCGAGGAATGCGGACGACTATTCGATAACAAGTCAACTTACAAGCAGCACAATATCGTAGCTCATGAAAGGGAAATAAAATATTACTGTAATAAATGTGGTAAAGGGTTTCCTCTGCGAAGCTATTTACGACAACACGATGAAATGAACCATCCTCAAGAAGATCCACTAATATGCGATATTTGTGAGAAATCGTTCAAAACTAAAGATGCTTTAAAGGGGCACAAGGTGGTCCACGAAGAAAACAGACAATTTAATTGTGAATACTGTTCCAAGGTATTCATACATGTGGCTTCTTTTAAGCGCCATGTGAGGGAACATAAAAATGGAAGGAAGCTCTATCAGTGCGAGGTTTGCTTGAAAATGGTTTCTAGTACATCCTATCTGCAAGTCCACATGCGGACCCATACTGGAGAAAAACCGTTCAAATGCTCGTTTTGTGAAAAATCTTTTGTTTCGAATAAGCAACTTAAGAGTCACATAGTTGTGCATACTAAGGAGAAGAAACACGTGTGTCGATTGTGCGAAAAACGATTCACACAACGCACTCCTTTGAAAGCTCATTTCTTGAAAAGTCATCCTACTGAAGTTCTCTAGATCGTCCTTTTGGTTGTTGGAAGTTTGATCGAAGTTCGGTCAGATTCGACTTCAGCAACAAACCAGTGCCAAATGAAAGAGTGTATTAAGTTTTTTCGGGCGATTTTTTTCATAATCTATCACAGAGTCAAAATATAACTGTGTCCAGTGTAGGGAATATATTTCTTTTTCAAAATTATTTTCTATAACACGACAGTATGAAGTGTTTTCAAAAAGATGCACCAATATAGTTCAGGGATTTTTTTTAAATCGAGAACCACAAATAAATTTTCTTTGTGAATACTGTTACTAGGTATTCATCATGCTGTTTGCTTTAGTGGTTATGAAATATTCACATTTAAGACATTTGTAATAAAATATAATAGTGGTCAAACATGAAAGCGAACAATTTTTTAAGAAGATCCACCAACTGAATGTCGTAAGTAAACATTCTTTGTGAATACTGTTCCAAGATATTAATTCATGTATTTTCCTTTGAGGTTTATTGAGAGAAGATAAATAGTTGCAATAATATATAACAGTCATCCGTGTATCAATTCTTCTATTGGAACCTTCGGTGTGAACCACTAAACTCGAAGAGATTTATCACTAAACACTAAATCTTGAAACTTCTCGACGCACGTTTCGCTAACCATGTTAGCATCATCAGGAGAAGATTTAATCTTCTCTAAGATTAAATTATCTCTTGATGATGCTAACATGGTCAGCGAAACGTGCGTTGAGAAGTTTCAAAAAATGATTTGATGTTTAGTAGTAAATCTCTTCGAGTATAGTCATCCGTGTAACAAAAGATTTCTTCTGCAAAATTATGGTTTAATATGATGAAGCGAACTATTTTTAAAAAGATCCACCAGTTAAGAATGACAAATAAATATTCGTTGTGAATACTGTCCCAAGATATTTACTCATGTAGTTTCCTTTGAAGGAACATACACATTTAAGAGAGTTTTAATGAATTGTATTATTGGTCAGAGTTTTTTTCAGCGAATTTTTCTGCTATAAACCTAGGCAGTGAATGATTAAAAAATCCACTGATATGGCGATACAAAAATGATTTACGAAGAAAACTTTAAATTGAGAATCACAAATAAAGATTATTTGTGAATACTGTCCTAAGATATTCACTCATGTAGTTTCCTTTGAGGTTTATTGAGAGAAGATAAATAGTTGTAATTATATATAACAGTCATCCGTGTATCAATTCTTCTATTGGAACCTTCGGTGTGAACCACTAAACTCGAAGAGATTTACCACTAAAAATCAAATCACTTTTTGAAACTTCTCGACGCACGTTTTGTTAACCATGTTAACGTCATCAGGAGAAGATTTAATCTTTCTAATCTTCTCTAAGATTAAATTATATTGTCTGCTATAAACTTGAGCAGTGAACGATTTGAATAAATCCCCTAATATGGCGATACAACATAATTTACGAAGAAAACTTTAAATTGAGAATCACAAATAACATTCTTTGTGAATACTACCAAGATATTCACTCATGTAGTTTTCTTTGAAGGAACATATACATTTAAGACATACGTAATGAAATGTATTATTAATCAATGTAGCACAAGAGTTTTTCAGCGAATTTATCTGCTATAAACTTCGGCAGTGAACGATTAAAAAAAAATCCATTATGGCGATAGAACATGATTTACGAAGAAAACTTTAAATTGAGAATTATAAATAAACATTCTTTGTGAATATTGTCCAAAGATATTCACTCATGTAGTTTCCTTTGAGGTTTATTGAGAGAACATAAATAGTTATAATTATATATAACAGGAATCCGTGTATCAATTCTTCTATTTTGAACCTTCGATGTGAAACACTAAACTCAAAGAGATTTACCACTAAAAATCAAATCACTTTTTGAAACTTCTTGATGCACGTTTCGCTAACCATGTTAGCGTCATCAGGAGAAGATTTAATCTTTCTAATCTTTTCTAAGATTAAATTATATTGTCTGCTATAAACTTGGGCAGGGAACGATTTGAATAAATCCCCTAATATGGCGATACAACATAATTTACGAAGAAACTTTTAAATTGAGAATCACAAATAAACATTCTTTGTGAATACTGCCCCAAGATATTCACTCATGTAGTTTCCTTTGAAGGAACATATGCATTTAAGACATTTGTAATGAAATGTATCATTGGTCAATGTAGCAAAGGGTTTTTCTCCGAATTTATCTTCTATTAAAAGTTCTAAAATGTTATAGTTTTAATGATTTAAATCACAAATGTTTTTGCCGAAAAGTTAAAATCAAGGTTACTAAAAGTTAGTTAAAATCTCTTCACAATTCGTATTAATTTAATTCTAGACTGTAGGTAAAATTTGCTCTTTCTTTTTTAATTATATGTTATTTTCTAGTATTTTCTTTATTAATTTTCACTTTTTATGTTCTCTAAATAAATATATCCACGAATTTATGCTTTTCAGTCCTTTTGCCTTTGATTATCCTCCGATACATCCTTAAAAAAGTCCCTACGAACTTTCCAGATAATGCAATACAATATTGTATTCAGTCTTGACTGAATTTTGGTTAACTGTAGAAATATAATAAACTTTTTTCTTGAGATTTAATTTTTTTATATTGATTTGTCTTTTAGAGCATCAACAGAATTTGATAATGATATATACATAAAGTCAGAAAAATATTCGTGTCAGTATTGTGGGGATGAGTATTGTGACGAGTCCACCGATTGTCCTGAGCATCCAAAAGAAATGAATTACTATCACTGTGATCAATGTGGCAAAGGTTTTATTCAACGAAGTTAT
Source organism: Cosmopolites sordidus (assembly GCA_031761425.1). Classification (NCBI taxonomy): domain Eukaryota; kingdom Metazoa; phylum Arthropoda; class Insecta; order Coleoptera; family Curculionidae; genus Cosmopolites; species Cosmopolites sordidus. The sequence continues at coordinate 29,477 of JARFXV010000918.1, forward strand.
CTGCATCAGCACTTTGTTTTAATGCATTCTGATTCGGACCCCCTGGTCTGCGGTGAAAACAATTGCGGAAAAGTTTTTAAAAATAAGTACGCCTTAAGACGACACCAAGGAATCCATGTTGAAAATAGGCAGTTTGCCTGTAAATACTGTCTCAAAGTATTCATTCATCGTACTTCATTTAAAAGACATATGAAAGACCACGAAACTGGAAGAAAATTGTATCAGTGTGACATTTGTTTCAAGGTGGTTACCAGTTCTACAAGCCTCCAAGTTCACATGAGGATTCACACTGGAGAAAAACCATTTAGTTGTACTTTTTGTGAAAAAACTTTTGTGTCTAATAAATCACTGAAAAGTCATGCACTTGTGCATTCTCAAGAGAAGAAATATGTGTGTCGAATATGTGATAGGGGATTTACTCACCGTTCGCCTTTTAAGGTTCATTTTTTGAAACAGCATCCCGATGAAGAACTATAGTAATGCTTTATAAACATTACCCGGACTCTGCCCCTGGAAAATCAACCATAATTGTCTGATATGCTGAATTCAAACGTGGTTCTACAAGCACCGATGATGCTGAACCCTCTGGACGTCCAAATTATGTGGTTACACCAGACAACATCAAAAAATTCACAAAATTATTTCGCAAAACCGTAAAATTAAACTGTAGGAGATAGATGATATCATGAAGATATCGAAATGAAGTGTTTATACCATTTTGCATGAACATTTGGGAATGCGTAAATTGCCATTGAAAAGGGTACCACGTTTGCTCACAGCTTTAAGTGAAATAAAGAGGATTTTTTATGTGGTATGTGATAATGAATGAAATATGGATCCATCCGGGGTCAAAACGGCAGTTAGCTGAGTGAACAGCAGGCGGTGAAAGCCGTCCAAAGCGACCAAAAACACAACATCGACAGGCAAGGTTATTGCCACCGTATTTTGTAGATTAATTGTGTAGATAACTGAGTTTTCGTTAATGAAGACGTTTCTGCTGCGGCTGCATTTACAGTAAGCCGGTTACAGTACAGTATTTAATGAAGAAATATACACATTTTTAACAATTTGCTTAGCATTGGACGATAAATCTTTTCTTTTAAAATTATTTTACTACACTACCGGAGGCACAATGATCATCATCTTACTAAGAACGTCACATTTTTAGCACGTTTGGAATAACAAAAAATACGATCGAAATTATAGAACTACACAGAAAAGAATGCGAACTAAACCAAAATATTTCGAAACTACTAAACCAGGTATAAAGTTAATTTTATCATTTTACCTGTTATTTTATTATACCCGTCTTGTTTACGTTTCTTGCAACTTTGCTGAGTTTTGTTACGGTAGGAGTTGTTAAGAGTTTTTTGCAGCCAATCAGTCAACGATATATCTTGAAACGTACTATAAAACCCTCAATAGGATAAATTAACTTATATCCTTCCCAAATTATTCGTCAAAGTAGAAATAATTTCCTATTAACTGACCCGACAGACGTCCTGTACAAATTTCAATAAATCTGTTTGTGATCGTTTTGTGAATTTGTGAAAAGCTATTGGAAATGTGTAAACAAAGTAAACATGTGTTTGTCTATGATTATTTAAATTCATTGTCGCGAGATTGGTTTCTGTTGACCTGGTTTCATTCGATTCATATTATATTTGTTTGCATTTCTTTCTCTTCTTGTTTCTGTGTTTTCCCTTCTTGTGTGTATGTTATTTTGTGTGTGTAAATACAACGTGTTTATGATAATCGATTCCGTTCAATTTCATTTAGGCCTTCGCGTTGCCCTGCAGTTTGATTAGGTCGAAAATTTGTTTGGTTTGTAGTATTGTGAGTTCTGCAACCTAAATAGATCCGTCTTATTGGCGACATTGCAATTCGATTAAATTGTGTCAATTCAATTTAATTGTGTCGATTGCGACATAATGTGCGATGCCAAGAATCACAATTCTACTGAAAATGGACAATTGATTCACTTTGTTGTTACTGTACAACCATTTGTTACTTCAAAACTCACCGTATTTGGTAGGTAAATCTGTAAATTTATCTGAGATAAAATGACAAAACTTAATTAATTTCATAAAAGGATTTGGATGAACTTACAACAAAATCACAATTCAATTGAAAATAAACAACTGAATTAATTTTTCGTCACTATGTAACCGATTGAGTTTATTCATAATTTGACAGTCAGCTGTCAAACAAATTTGCGCACGTAGCGAAATACATTGGAATAGAAATAAAATAATTATATTTGTTGGACAGATCGCGAAACAACACAAAAGTAAAAACAAATATAATTTTATATTAATTCAGGTTGGAATGCTTTTTCTCCAGATTTTCCAGATTTTCTTTTTCAATTGAGTCATTTCCATTCCGAGAGCATAGTGAAAGAAAAAAATAATCAGCAAATATGTTTCCTTTGTTTTTATCTTGATTTTTTTTTGAAAACAAAAAAAAACTTAAAAAAACTCGAAAGACCATAACGAAGAAAACAAAAAAATAATTATTGATATCCATCGAATCGTGAGTTAATGGTCATACAAAAATCCCGTAGAAAGAAGCACTTTCAATTTTTCAATTTTCTGGGCAACTTTTTCAAGTTTTCTTTCCACATATAGCCAAATCCATTGAGCCGTTCTCAAGTGATGCGCTTACCAACAAACAGCATATAATTTTTATTTATAAGATATGTGAACGCGAAAATAATCACAGTTTAATAAACTCCAGAACCTATAACGTTAATTTAGAATTTTCGGTTAAGTCTTTAATCTTGTATTTTTTAAAATTTTAAACTGGACCACCCTGTATACTGCACCGCCCTGTATACATTTGCACCACCCTGTATACTGTATCTTGATAATGTTTTTGTAAAAGAAAAACTTTTTATAATAATTTAGCTGGAATGTCTTTTGTTTTGTAATATCCGATGTATTTTATTTAAATTTTTTAGGACATTTATTTATAAATAAATTGATAGGTAATTTTTTTGTCATTTCCTTTAAGACCATAATGTAACGGTGTTGGTTTTTAAGTGAAAGCGTCATTAAACATTGAACCTAATACTTATTAATATATTTTTCAGATTTGTTTTTGTAAAGTCTGAACCTCTTGAGCTAACAACGAGTCATAATACAAATGGTCCCTACAAATGCAATCATTGCGGCAAGGAATATACAACTAAGCGACAGTTGAGTAAGCATAAAACTTTCCACGGAGAAAAGACTCACTTGTGCGATCTTTGTCCGAAGAAGTACAGATTCGCGTACATGCTTAAGAAACATCAACGGTTCACTCATCAAGATCAAGCGAGGGTACAGTGCGACATATGCGGAGGGCAGTACTGGACCAAGTACGCTCTCAAAGACCACATTAAGTTTGTTCACGAGAAGGCGTTCGAATTTAACTGCAAGGAATGTGGAAAGGGATTCAGGAGTCAAAACGGTCTCGTCCAACATAAGAAAACAAATCACGAAGGTATTAAATTTGAATGCCAGATTTGTTCAAGGCCATTTGTCACTGAAAAAGGTCTGCAAGATCACATTGTCAAGCATAATCCCGATTACAAATCCCCCGAACATAAATGTAAGATTTGTGGAAAGAGTTTTATCAGTTTGCAAGCTTGCAGAAAACATATCATACAGCACGTGGAAGGTCCATCCAAATTGGTCTGTGAATTATGCGGAAAATCTGTTACAACTGCCAGTTCACTGAAAGATCATATGAGGATTCACAACGGTGAAAGGCCCTTTAAATGTAACATCTGCGAGAAAACCTTTAACAGATCCGGAATGCTCAGGATCCACAATAGGGTGCACACTAAAGAAAAGCCCTACGTTTGCACAATATGCTTAAAAACATTCTCGCAACGCAGTTCACTGAAAATCCACATGAGGTATCATACAGGAGAAAGACCTTACATTTGCATACGATGCGACAAAAAATTCATGAGTAAAACTTTATTGGATAACCATTCGTGTCTATAATTTTTATAATAAAAAGTAATTTCGTTTTTTAAGTGATATTTTGGTATTAGATCAGCTGAATATGGTGGATATTGTAGAACATTCAAGTATATTGTAAGTTGACATATCATAACGAAATATTGCATTATTTTGTTGAATGATCATCTCTGTTTTTATAAATACATGCGACAGAACGAAATTACAACTTTATAACATTTGAAACAATTTTCAAAAATAACCGTATTATATTTTTTAGCCATAGAAAATGTTCGGAATGTCATAAAACATTTAGTACAGAACATAAAGTGAAAAGACACATGAAGCAAGTACACAACAAGAAGCAATATGCTTGTAATATTTGTTTCAAATCTTTCTCCACAAAGTTTGTGTTGAAAAGACACCGAGAACAAATCCACTTCTCAGAAAGGCCGTATGCGTGTGAGTTTTGCCCTAAAACATTCTCCAAGATTGATAAAAAGACTTCACATGAAAGGGCCAAGCATCTCAATGCTAAAATTGTTTATAAATGCGACGTGTGCCAGAGAAAATTTTACAGCCAGATTGCTTTAAAACGTCATGATGAAAATGGGCATGTTGATTACAAAAAAACTGTTAAAAAAGATAATTTTCCTTGTGAAATATGTGGTAGTGTATTAAGTGGTGTAAACTCTTACAAAAAACATAAAAAATCACATGAAATTCCAAGAGCTACTGTGGTGTGTAACGTTTGTGGCAAGACTCTTATAAGAGATAACATGACGATTCATATGAGACGTCATACGGGAGAAAAACCCTTCAAATGTGATCTTTGCCCTATGACCTTTATTCGAAGTAGTCTTTTGGCAGAGCATAAAAGATCTCATTCGAATACATTACCTTATGAATGTTCCTACTGCAAGAAAAAGTTTATGCTAAAGAACACCTTGAATAAGCATATTCTTTCTCATAAAGGTGTAAAACCTCATCAGTGTACTTTATGTTTAAAGAAATTTTATCATAAATATCAAGTGAAAAAACATAATTGTAAAGGACCTGGTGAACTTTGTCTTTGATCGTGGTTATGATATTGTACAATTTCTTTTTTAATGTACCATTCTTGGATATCAAATCATGAGTATTAATATTAGGCAATATAGTAAATTATTAGTTGTAATATCATTTTTTTAATAAAGTATGTTAAAGTAAAGTGTGTTATTTCTTTCTCTACTTTTATTAGGTTGTTCGGAAAGCCGACGTACAGTGAATCGCCTAGTACAAACTAGATGGACAAAAACATTTTATTCTACGACTTTATTGTTCTGGTTATGACGAGTAATATTTTAAATAAATAAGCAAAGATTAATATCTAACATTTTCATTGTATATCAATAGTTTCGATACACAGTGCCTTTTTCAAGTACAAACTATATTAAGCGAACTCACTCTATCAAATTCAGATACATCACAAAAACACCTGCTGGCTCACAGAATCAAATCTTGAAAAATTAGAAAATCAAAGAAAACAATATGATTATGACAAAAGCAAATAAGGGTAAGTCCATTGTTGCGATGTCTATAGATAATAAACTCAAAAGATTTACCACTAAACACCAAATCACTTTTTTTAAAGTTCTCGACGCACGTTTCGCTAACCATCTCCTGATGATGCTAACATGGTTAATTCTTTAAAAATTAATCAATTATTCTTTATATTAATTTTCTAATTCTTGTTCTACGCGTTAGTCTAAACTTTCGTTAGATCTTCTCTTACTTTCTCATTTCTGATTTTATCAATTTTCATCTCTCATAGTATTTTTCTTCATAGACATTTAGCGTCTCCATTACTTCTTACTTTTGTTTTACCTGTTTAGAGAGCTCTCATATTTCGTATCTGTATGTAAGAATTAGTCTAAATACGACTTTATATAAAATTATTTTTGTTTACTTGGTTATTTCTCTTCTATAAAAAAATTCTCTATGTATGGCATAGTAAATATTATTTGTTTTTTTCCCTTCTATTTTTGAGGTCTATTTCTTGTTCTGTTTCCTCCTATATGAGTCCCAAATATTGGAACATTAAATTGCTCTATTTGGCTTCCATCTATTTGAATACGCATCTTTTTTTGTTCTTTTGTAATCGCCATCACTTTAGTTTTTTCTGCATTCACCTTTATATTTCGTTTCTTGCAATGATCACTATTCATTTTATTTTCTGTAGATATTGATGTTTAACATCTTATCAACAAATAAATACTAAATTTGAAGAGATTTACCACTAAACAACAAATCACCTTTTTAAACTTGAAGAGATTTAACACTCAACACCAAAACACTTTTTTGAACTGCTCGACGCACTTTTCGCTAACCATGTTAGCATTATCAGGAGATGATTTAATCTAATTCTAAAACTAAACTATGTTCTATTTATATGAAAACCATACCTAACGAAGCGTGTAAAAATCATGAACCGTGAAGTGTACTAAGCCTTACATTAATAATTGAAAAAGTTGACTGAAAGGAATCGGTCCTTTATCTCGGTTCATGATTTTCTTACATTTTTCTATTTGAATGCTTTCATATGCATCCAAAGCCCTATTATTATTAACACTTTTAATTAGTCTTAAATTACTAATATCTATACTGTGGTCGTGTTCGATTGCATGTTGGGCAACACAAGATTTTTCATTTCTCCCATATTTAATATGGGCAATATGTTTTTTATATCTTGTCAATATGGATCTTTTTGTTTGCCCAATATACCTTCGATCACAGTCTTGACAACTAATTTCGTAAATCCCCGATTACCCAGAACTTCTCTTAATTTATTATATGGTTTGTACACAACCTTAATGTCCACTTTTTTCACAATTTTGTCTAGTCCTCTTGTCAACTGGGTATCAAATGGTATTACCATGAATTTCTTTGTGTTCTGATCCTTTTGAAAAGTCGAAGATTCTTTCAATAATTTTCTGAACTTACGTTTTCTAATTAGTTTATCTATAATGTTCTTATTACAACCATTCACTTCAGATACCTCCCTAATTAATTTTAATTCTTTGTTATAATTATCTTTATTTAAAGGAAAATTAATTAATCTATTTACCATAAAATTTAAACTAGCCATCTTATTTTGAAAGCTATGATTTGAATCGTTAGGAATGTATCTCGAAGTGGTGGTGGTTTTTCTGAAAATATCAAAGTCTAACCTATTTTTATTATTTCTACTGACTAACACATCCAGAAATGGTAAACTATCGTTGTTTTCGAGTTCATGCGTGAATATTATATTTTCGTATTTACTATTTAAGTTCTTAATAAAATCATCTAAATTTTCATTTTTCGAATCGAAAATGGCAAAAATGTCATCCACATATCTTAACCATACCTTCGGAAAGTAACTGAATTCATCTTTGCCTCGGTTTCATATTTACTCATAAATAAGTTGGCTAAGAACGGTGACAGATGATTGCCCATTGCCGTTCCTTCTTGTTGTTCATAAAACCTGTTATTAAGCTGAAAACAATTTTGCTTCATACATAATCTTGTTAAGGAGATGTACTCAGAAACAATTTTGTTATTAAAACCGTTTAACTCGAGTAACTCCCTTAGGCATTTCAAGGTATGTGGAATCGGAACACTCGGAAACAACGATGAAACGTCAAAGGAAAGCAAAACCTCACCTTCCTGTAGATGTGTATTTTTGACTTTTTCTATGAATTTGGTTGAATTTATCACAGAACAGGAAGGTAGTTGGTTTGGTCGATTTTCAAATTCCTTTGTTAACCACTTTGCCAAGTTGTATGTTGGAGAATCAATGGCTGATACAATTGGTCTCATTGATTTTCCTGGTTTATGAATTTTTGGTAGAGCACACAATGTTGGCACTTTTGGATTAGAAATATTTTCTAATTTCTAATCCAAAAGCAACACAAAAAGTGTTTTGGTGTTTAATGGTAAATTTCTTCAAGTTTAGAGCATCACACCAAAGGTTCCAATAGAAGAATTGATCTTTTTAAACTTCTCGTCGCACGTTTCACTAACCATGTTAACATCATCAGGATATGAGTTAATCTAATTCTAAAACTAAACTATGTTATATATGTATGTGTATATATATATATATATATATATATATATATATATATATATATATATATATATATATATATATATATATATATATATATATATTTGTGTGTGTGTGTGTGTGTGTATGTATGTGTTTCTAAATTATTCCGGGTGTCGATCCGTTCATTCTGTGACGAATCACGAAGTTTCGCCAAAATCTCGTTTGGCATTTTCAAGAATTGTCCGCTTCGAGTGAAAAGATCAAATGGAGTTGGCCTATATATACCTATTATTGGAAATCAAACGGTATTACCATGGATTTATTTTTGTTCTGATCCTTTTGAAAAGTCGAAGATTCTTTCAATAATTTTCTAAAGTTGTGTGATAAACATCCAGAAATGATAAACTATCGTTGTTTTCGAGTGCATGCGTGAAAATTATGTTTTGCGATTTACTATTTAAGTTCTTAATAAAATGATCTAAGTTTTGATTTTTTGAATCGAAAATTGCAAAATCGTCATCCTCATGTCTTAATTATTCCTTCGGAAACTAACTCAATTCATCTTAAATTTGCAAGCCTCGCTTTAAATGTTCGTCGTAAGTGTTTAATATTAGTTTCAATACCCGCTACCATATCCTCCAAAGCTGAGATACTGGCAAAGCAAAAGTGAGGTTTATATTTGAAAGATCTAGTTCTTCAAGTAATAAATAAACATTAATTATACGCTTTTTACTTATTTGACTCATTTATATTAAATATAAATCGAGTAATACCCATTTGGTCACATGAATGCCTGATAAAGCTCTTGTAAGATTTGGAGAATTACATTAGCAATTGTATGTATTGTTTTCTCATAAATAAAGATTTTGTTGTAAGAGAAACGTTTCAAAATTTATTTGTCTTCACAATATTCGATAGCAAAAAAATCAATATGGACCATTTATGTATGAAAAAGAATTTAATTTTAATTTTTTTTATTCCAGGATATCTACTGTTAACCCTTTAGTTCCAACACTCAACAGTTCGTGCTTGCATTGCAACAAATGCGGAATTGTTTTAAACGATTTAGGACAGTTTCACCAACACATTTATGAGACTAATAACAAAAATCACTATTTTTACTGTCCTGTTTGCAATTACAAAGTCGGGAGAACAATATTTCAATTCAACCAGCATGTAGAAACTTATTGCGGACTGAAACAACTAGACGTATGCGAAAAGAAACAACGGACGCCTTTAAGTAAACCGAAATATTTCTGCGAAAAGTGTGGAAAATCATTTTGGTTGTATTCTAATCTGTTGAGTCACGTCTCTGTCCATCAGAATGATAAAATCTTTTGTCCTCGCTGTTTTATGAGTTGTGTCAGTTTAAAATCGATTGTCAAGCATTACAGAGAACATCTTCTTCAAGGAAAAATAGTTTTGGTTTGTCCACTCTGTTCTATAGTTTTTTTCACTCCTGCACCTTATAAGACGCATTGCCAAATAGTTCATCAAAATTTCAACGAAATTTGTTTCAAGTGTTTTTTATGCCCGAGGGTGGTGTTCAATGATGAAAATAAATTCACCGAACACGTTTTGGAACATTGTGATAATCCGGACACATTTATTTGTTCAATTTGTGCACGCGGATTCAAATCAGCCAATATACTTTTCAATCACGAAAACGACACGCATCAATATCATAAGTGGTGGGGGAAAATTGTCAGTTGTAATCAGTGCAATCAAATGTTATCTTTAAGTATGATGGAACAACACCTGAAAATGATGCATAACGAAAAAAACATTAGAAAAGTACCAAAAATAACAAGTGTGATTAAACCAAAAGATCTAGCAAAAGAGATTTGGGTACACTGTGAAATATGTAACGCAAAATTTCATGGGTTTGAACGCTGTTTTAATCATAAATCTTTGATCCATTTCAATCATCAATTTTTGTGTAATCAATGCGACAAAAAATGCGGCAATGTTCCATCGTTACTACACCATTTTCGATGTAAGCACAGCGGATCTATCGTTCAAGAAACACAATCAAACAAGAAAGCATCCACCATTTACTGTCAAGCATGTGGATTAGGATTCTCGAACGTCCTATTAAGATTTAATCACATCCGCGAAGTGCATTTAAAAAGGTATATTCAGTGTACTCAATGTACACATTCATCTTCGACTTCAGAAGATTTAATTTTCCATTATAAAACCCACGATAAACACAGGGACACTATGTTTAATTGTGCCGTTTGTAATCAGGTGTTTTTCTTCACTCACGTGTACGTGAATCATCTGTATACTCATATAAATGACAATGTTGAAATCGTCGCGTTTTGTACTATTTGTCTTACATCGTTTATAAGTTATGCACTGTTCGTTAGGCATATGAAAAAACACATAACAGAGCTATTTTGTTTCATTTGTAAAAATATTTACACATCGATTAGAGATCTTACAATACACATGCGATATGCTCATGGAGAATACAATTTTGAGAAATATAAACAATTTTTAACTTTTAAATATAACAAATTAGCTAAAGGAATAACCGTGGTATCAGAAAATGAATCAGTTATATGTACACAACCAGAAAAACATTATGAGGAAGAGCCAAACAAACCGTCGTTGCCTACAAATCTTAATAATTTGAAAGAAATTAAATTAACCATGGAGCAGCACAAAGCAAAAGAAAAACAGGAAGTGACACCCGCAAATAATGATACAATTACATCAGTAGCATGTACACAACCAGAAAAACATTGTGAGGAAGGGTCAAACCAATTGAAACCCACAAATGAAACATTTAAATCAGTAATATGTACACAGTCAAAAAATCATTGTGAAGAAGAGCCAAACCAAACGTCACCTAAAAACCTTAAACTTTTGAATGAAACTAAATTAACCCTTGAACAGCACAAAGTAAAGGAAGAACAAGAAGTGAAACTCAGAAATAATGAAACATTTAAATCAAAAACATGTACACAGCCAGAAAAACGTAAAGAAGAACCAAACCGAACGCCATCTACAAATGAAACTAAATTAACCATGGAACAGCACAAAGCAAAGGAGAAACAAGAAGTAAAACTGGTAAATAAAGAAACATTTAAATCAGTAACATTTACACAATCAGAAAAATATTGTGACGAAAAACCAAATCAATCGTTAACTTCAAACCTTAAGAATTTGAAAGAATCTAAATTATCTACCGAACAGCAAAAAGCCAGTGAAAAACAGGAAGTGCAACCTGTAAATAATGAAACATTTACATTAGTAACATGCACACAACTAGAAAAACATTCTGAAGAAGATCTTAATCATTTGAAAGAATCTAAATTAATCATTGAGCAGTACAAAGCTAAAGAAAAACAAGAATTGAATTCCGCAAATCATGAAGCATTAAAAACAAATCGCGATGAACAGAAAACCAAGCAAAAACTAGAGTTGAAGCTTGCAAATAAACCAGAAGCAAAACTATTCGACCGAGAAGTTACAACCGTTAAATCTGTTAAAGAAAACGTAGTTTTGATAGACGAACAACCTAAAGGAATTTCTTTAAAATCAACCGATTATATTACAATATCTGATGATTTCATAGAAACAGAGCAAAACAGAGCTGGAATTACAATTATGGATGAATCTGAAATAATAAGTGTTTCAGATGAAAGTAAAAATTTAGACAATACTGTGGGGAAGTGTGCAAATGGAAGCGATGATGAAGAGTTACTACACCTCCTTTTATCAATTGAACAAGAAGATTTTGATCAGCCCAGCGAGACTACGAAAACTGAAATTGACGAAAACAACAAATCCTGTACTGATGAAATGTTGATCAAGAAGATGCCCGCAATAGATGTAGAATTAAGAAGCACTGACGAATACAGTTGTGAAGATAGGCAGAAAAACGATAATGTATTAAAATCAACAGATTTTCGCATATCAAAACAAAATGAAAAGTTTGAGATAATATGCGCAAATATTCCTATACAATCTGACAGGGAAAAAAGACACATTTTTATGGAACATACAATGCAAGAAAAGCTTGGTGGTAGAATGCCTCAAGCAGAATTGACCAAACAATATGAAGAAACTGATGATACTAAAGCGCATTGCTCTTCAGTTAAAATTAAGGATGCTTTAAAAAAGTTACCATTAAAAAATAAAGGAAAAGTAAAAGGAGATAACATTTCTGCTAGATGTGGGAACAGAGCATTGTCAACGTACAAACAAAATGATACAGTGCCTTTACGAAGGACAAAAAAGCGTAAACTATCATCAGGAGAAGAGAAATATTTAGAGATACAAGCTAAAGAAAATAATGTAAAAGGAGAACTCTCAAATCGTAAAAATACAAAATCTTCTAAACAAATAAAGAATAAAAAAAATAAAGTAACTGAAAGTTTAAAGAAACCCAGTGATAATAAAATATGTGAAGAAAGTGTGTGTTTTGAAGAAAGATCGAGAGGAGGATCTAAACATAGTAAAGATCATGATGCTAAGAAATTTAAATCGGCTTCTGCTGTAGAAAATAAATCACCACATTTTTTTCCCACCGCGAATACAGAAAAAGATGTATACAATTCTCAATTTGTAAGTGGTCATCCATCTTCGTCGACGTTGGAAAATGTTTCAGTGGAACATGCTTTTTCATTTCCAACTTTAAATCAACCAAGTATGCAACAATATACAGAATACTACACTAATGCTCCAATTCAAAATCCATTTTTTTCTTATTCTTATGGTTACAGTACAGTGGATAATGGAGCATATCAAAATTACTACCCGATGGGCTGTGGTACTCAAACTGAAACCCCTAGAAATACGAATTTGGTGGTTAACCTACCAACACCACCAAAACAGACAAGACACTTTGAATGCAGCGGCTGCAAAAAAAAATTCCCCAGTCTTCCAATTTTGGAAACCCATTATATATACTGTTGTGAGATGGAAGCGAGAGTTTTTCAAGCACCAAAATCTGACTGTCCTTTATGTGGTTTCTTCTTTCCTGATATATCCCTTCTCAAGCAACACATATCACAGACGCATTCAAATTTATTCGTCGAGTTTAACCTTTATACGAAAAAAAAGAAACATTTTTCTTGCGGTATCTGCGACTTGAGTTTTAGTAATCAAGAATTTCTGGAAAAACACCAAGAAGATCATGATGCTTCTCAGTTTACTCCAGAACTTTCAGATCAACCTATAACGTCCGCCAACTGTACTATTGAAAGAAGCGAGTCTGCTCCCAAAATTAGTTGCAGAGGTTGCCAGAAGATGTTTCCCAGCACCGAAATACTGAAAGCACATCACTTGTTTTGCTGGAGAATGGAAACAGAAGTTCTTCGAGACTCACCAAAAGATTGTCCAATATGTTCAACGAAATTTACTTATTTCTTTACTCTGAAGAATCATATAACAAAGTCTCATAGCGCTTTAATTAAAGAATACAATTTATTTTCTTTAAAAGTTTATTATGTTTGCGACATTTGTGGACTGAACTTTGACAATTCAACTACACTAAACAATCATAAAAAAAATCATAAACGTTCGGGAAAAGTTAACACAATAATAACTACCAGCCAGAAATTAGCCAAAAAAACTAGACAAACTGAAGCAGAGGATGATAAGTCAAAATCTTCAAACAGATTTCGGGATAAAAGTCACAAAGAAAATGTAAAAGAAATAATTCATTCGCCTACATTTGATCGAGCTGGACAGGCTGCGTTTACAAAGAAACTTCGAGATAAAGAGTTAAAAGATACACGTGAAAACTCATCCACCTCATCTGATGGTTTTAAAAATGCAGGAAATAGAATCGATGAAAAACTGCACTCTCAAAGTTCATCTCGAAGAAAAAATAAATCGAATGATAGAGATGATGACAAAAAAGAGGATTCTTCTGTGTTTAAACTGACTGATTCTGAGTTACCTGATAATTTATCTACTGTTAGAGCAGGAATCTATAGATGCCAGATATGTGCTACACTATTTACCACTTATCGTGATTTTAAGAAGCATAAAATGAAGCATGATGATTCAAACGATGGGGAGGAAAATTATTTAGATCGGTTGAATCCGTCATCTTACACAGGCTTTAACAATGTTTCGTTTGATGATGAGTTGTTAAAAGGACGTGACACGGACAAAGAGCCTGATGAAACTGCTTCAAAAGACTCAACAAGTTTGCACACATCTAGACTTCCATACAAAGTAGTTACTTGTGATATTTGTTCTCAAGATTATCTTCAAGATCAAATTGGTAAACACGATTGTCCTGGACCATTCTAGTCTAGAGAAAACCTGTTTTTTTTATTACGAATTAGTAACTTCCGGCAACAATCCATATTTCTGATATAATTTAATTTTTTTATTAAATGTTTAATAACATATATCATACATTATAATTAAATAGTTTATTAAATTTAATTTTGTCAGTGAAATGAGTGACTAATGTAAAGATTACCATGGGCGGTTTTCCAACTGCTATTCAACAACTAGTCACGCATTTGTGGTTCTGTTACAAGATGAAAAAAAGATATTTCTACATGGTAGTCCAAAGAGTCGTTAACTTTTTCAAACAAACAAATGTGTTCTTAAAATTTACAAAAATTGGAAATTCATCTTTTGAAGATTACATTGTCAAAATGTACTCCATTTCTGCCGTGATACTAACCTCTAAAAGTTTCCATATCGCGGCGACAAGTGTCTCCGTTATGGCTTTGATTTGTTGACGAATATTCTTCTTTAGATTTTCCAGAGTGGCGAGGTAGTTGCGGTACACTTGACTTTTAAGATATCCCCATAATAAAAAATCACAGTGCATCAGGTCCGGGCTAAGAGGCAACGACGGGCAAAGAGAGATTAAAAGTATGGCAGGTGACTCCGTCCTGTTGGAATCAAGTGTCCTGAGTGTTTCCTTCAAATTCTTGAAGTGCAGGAGTGAAAAATGTTTGAAACATGTCGACATAACGCTGAGAATTCACCGTTATTGCGCGACCTAATGGCCTTCGAAAAAAAATCGGGACGATTATTCCAGAAGGTGACATTGCAGCCCAAACTATAACATTCGGGCTATCCAGAGGTCTTTATGTTTCTTTTTAGGCTTTTCTCCACAGCAGCAGCGAGAATTTTGATTATTGGCATTTAAGCGGTTCGTCATTTCGTTAGCGAATAAAGTGCTTTCATATTTAGTGCTTTCATATTTTTCTTCAGACAGTCCAGCCACGCGTCTATTACCGCACATACTACTGAAGCTGCTACTTTCCACCAAGTAAACTTTTAGAGCCTCGATATTGTGCTGTGGTCTAGAGTCTTTTTTTCTCAAATATTCCATAGTTGATAGTCCAGTTTATTGGGGAGGTCCAGAAATCCTTTTGATGGCCAATCTTTAGCAGCAATTCACTCAGGTACATTGGCTTCCAACCAGTGTTGTGTAGATCTCGCTTTGGTAGTTTGTTGCGCCCGTTTTGACCTCATATCCATATAAATGCAGCTGAGTAAAGACGTCGTATAACACTTTCCGCTTGTCTCATTTTTCAACAGCTTCCTGAGATCAATTTTTCTATTGGAAGCTTCGGTGCGAAACACTAAACTCAAAGAGATTTACCACTAAACACCGAATCACTTTTATTAAAGTTCTCGACGCACGTTTCGCTAACCATGTTAGCATCATCAGTATATGATTTAATCTTAAGATTAATAACCAGCAATCTTAATCAATAAGATTAAATCGTCTCCTGATGATGCTAACATGGTTAGCGAAATATGCGTCGAGAACTTTAAAAAACTGATTTGGTGTTTAGTGTTAAATCTCTTTGAGTTTAGAGCTTCCTGAAAGTTATGAGTGCAAACTCTGTCATTTGGCCAGTTGAATTTCTCTTCAGTAGTTCGCTAGATCTTCTATAAGTTCCAAACGTTAAGTCATGTTTAATAATGTGCTATATGGTACTCGAAATTTTACTGAAACGAAATGAATTTTTACGAAATTTTAATAATAAAATGAATATTTCTCCGTTCACTTTCACTAACAAGACTAACATACGGTAGATAAAGTGTAAGAGCTTTAATACATGTGTCCTTTTTTTGATAAAAATAATATATAAAACTGTGTACACAGACTTATTTTGCATACAAAACCAAGATTAACGTTCAGTGCTTTACCTAACTTAACCTAAGCTTAACCTTGTTGTTTTATGTTATGGGTGTGACTTTTAAGGTCTAAAAACCAATTGTTGATCGTTAAAATATTATAAATATGGTATCCTGTTTTCAGATTCAAAGAAAAAACCTCCTATTAAATTTGACCTGGTGTGCACAATCTTTTTTAACTATATATATATATATATATATATATATATATATATATATATATATATATATATATATATATATATATATTATCGTCATCATCTCTTCTTTTTATGTACAAATATCTAAACTGACAAAATAACGAAATGTATAGCAAATGCAGATCAGGACACAGTTAGGAATGACACAGTCTAACGTTTTCTTTGTGGAATTTTGTAGGATATTTGTTTATATGTCTGATCACAAAGATAAAAGTGATGTATATATATATATATTTTTTTTTAATTATCATCTCAAAGATATGCCAATACTGTGTACGCTTTAGTAAGGGCAGTGTTGGCATATCTTGATTGTTAACCAGACATATTTTTATGCAACTTTTTTGTGGCAATATTGTTTTTCCATTAGCTTTAAGTTCTAGTTATTATACTTATTCTGATAATATAATGTTAATAATTAATTTTATTATTAATTTTAAGTTAAAGTTAATGTTAAAGAAAATATAATATAAAAGTTAAAGTTTCTTGTTTTCCTAAAGCAACACGCTGTTTGTCTTATTTACAACACTTATATTTTTATATTTACTAAATATTTATGTTTTTAGGTTGAAAGGTACTGTTTTTAGTTGCGGAAATTGTTCCAAAACATTTTCAACCGTTCAGAAGCTGAAGCGTCATTCTCGAACTCACCGAGAAAAGAAAATTCCGTGTCAGTTTTGCAACAAACTGTTTCAGTTGAAGCACATGCTCGATCATCACTTGAAATACGTGCATTTCAAAGAATTTAAGTTTATTTGCCAGTTTTGCGACAAGAAGTTCATGCAGGAGGAAGTTATGAAGAGACACATAGACAACATCCATTTTAACCAATTTAGACATTTATGTTCTCATTGCGATAGAGGTTTCAACTTCCGATACGAACTACTGAGGCATCAAGAGTTCAAGCACAATGGTGTCCGGTTGGTTTGTGACATGTGCAAGAAAGCTTTTAAAAACGAACAATACTTTAAAGAGCATTTGAAAACTCACGAGCCGGATTACAAGAAGGTTCAGTATACTTGTAATTTTTGTTTTAAAGTGTTAACACACATAAAATCGTACAAAGTCCATCTGAAATCTCATACAGGTGATACTGTACTGAGTGTTTGTGATATTTGTGGTAAACACGTCACCTCCAAGGCTAGTTTAAGACACCATATGCGTACTCACACCGGAGAAAAACCGTTTCAGTGTGATATTTGCGGAAAAAGTTTTACAACGAAAAATCTCTTAAGGACTCACAGGGTGGTACACACAAAGGAAAAACCTTTCGTGTGTCAAATATGTGGTAAATCGTTTACCCAGAAAGGAAGTCTCAATATCCATATGCGGTATCATACGGGAGAGAAACCGTATGAATGCAGAGTGTGTTCGAAAAGCTACGTTTCGAGAACTTTACTGAAAAGTCATAAGTGTTTGGGACCTACTTAATAACCGTACCCTTGATTGTGAGAGTTTTTGTAAACATTGTTTATCGTATTGTTTTTAAATTAGATTGCCCGGTTGGTTTGTGGCAAACATGTCACCTCCAAGTTCCAGTGTGATATTTCTTGAAAAGTTTTACAACGAAAAATCTCTTAAGGACGAAAGGACTGAAAAATCATAAGTGCTTGGGACCTAGTTAATAAATATACTCCTTCCTGACGAGTTTTTGTAAATTGTGTTTATTGTATAAGGGACTTGAATAAGGTTTTGCTGTTTTTGAAAATTAATTCTTTATTTAAAAAAAAATGGAAATTAAAAAACGAATTAAATTGAATGAAAAAAAAAATGGAAGTATTGTTCTTCGCTAGCCACTACTTTCTCCCATATTTCTAGCAACATACGAATACCATGTCGAAGGAACGGTTCATATTTTGAGGTTATTCACGAATCGACCCATTTTTTGGCGTCTCCCCTGATAGTTTTGTTGGGTTTAAGGAGCTCATAATACAGTACATCCAGCTAATCCTACCAAATACATAGCATGAGTTTGGAACCATGTGCCGTCGATGTTGATGCATGGCCGAGCTTACCCCACGATTTCCTACACTTCGAGTTACCGTAGTGTGCAAAAAATATTTTTTTCTGTCGTTGTTACGTAAAAAATGCCGTTCGACGTCTCTCGGCTTCAATTCGTACGGCATCCAATTTCCTTGCTTTTGAATCATTTCTAATGCTTTTAAACGTTTAGCAACTGTTGAGTAATCAACTGATTCTGCAAGTTCACTTTGCGTCTTCATCGAGTAATGCTTCCAATTCTTTGTCTTCAAACTTTTCAATAAAAACTTTTCAAACAACATTACAATCATTATTTTTTAAACGTCTAAACCAATCTCTGCATGTTGTTTCCGACAGAGCATGGTTGCAGTAAATCTCCACAAGAATTCCATGTGCTTCAGCTGCAGTTTTTTTTTTAAGAAAATAATGCAGTAGAATTCTCTGCAATTTTTTTTTGGTACAAAACTCGGCGTTTAACGCTATAAAAAATATGTTGTTTACACTTCGGCGGAATAACATATATCGTCATTTCAAGCCCAATGGTGGAGCTTCACGATAAAGTTGGCTGTAGTATTGCCCGATGCAAAAAGGCTAAGATAACACCATCTGTCGGGAAACAGCGAGAACTTATTCAAGTCCCTTATATTATTTTGCGTTTTTAAATTATTTATATTAATTTAAATTCAACGTTCTTTAGGAAACTATTTCAGTGAAGCACAACTATATTTATAAGTTTTTTCGCAAAAGGTTTAGTCCAGAGGACGTGATTAAGAGGCAAATTGCAATATTGATTTCATTTGATTGAGACATCTATGTTCTCATTACGATAGAAGTATCAAGCACATTTGTGTCTCATTGCGCTCTGATAGGCACAAGAAAGCTTTTAATACTGAATAAGGCTTTAAGAAGCATTGCTAACGTTCATCTGATATCTCATACAGGTGAACCTGTACTGAGTATTGGGGATATATGTTAAATGCATGACATTTCTAGTTTATGACGTCACGTCTGTAGTTAAAGTGAAGAAAACCCTGTCCATTTTGGGGAAAAGTTTTACAGCGAAAAATATATCGGGGACACAGGATGGTATTTATTAAAGAAAAACCGTTTATGTGTCAATTTTAGGGAAAATCATTTCTTTAGAAAGGAAGTCTAAATATCCATATAAAGTATGATATGGGAGAGAAGTCTTATAAATGTAGAGTGTGTTTGAAAAGCTACGTTTTAAGAGCTTTACTGAAAAGTCAAAGTGTTTGGGTCCTAGTTAATAACCGTACCCTTTATTGTGTGAGTTTTTCTAAACAATGTTTATCGTATATACATTTCAAGAACTTGATTGTGCCAGTTTTTGTGAACAATTTTATAGAAATATTTTACAATTTTTAAATGATAACTTTGCCGTATAGCTTTATAAAGCTAGGCATTACAAAAGATCTAACCCTGCAATTTTTACATCAACAGATTTTTATATTAGCTTATCATTGTTTTGCTTAAAGATATTTGACAATATTTTTTGATGATTATTGATTTATTTTTTTATCGGTTTATTTAAACTCATCATTTTTTAACACCAAACTAAACTGCATGAACTGCTCTGTGTCTAACCTAACCATCTGTGCCCTTGCGATAGACGTTTTAATTTTCGATATGAGCTACTAAACTACTAAACATCAATAATTATATCAGAAAGTTGTTCAACTTGATTGTGTCTTGTTCAAGAAATCTTAAAAAAGAATCAGTATTGAATATTAAGGTTATTTCAATATAATTGTGATTTTTGCTTAGAAAAAAGTATTATATATAGTCGTTTTAGGTTGGTCTAAAAACTTACAAAGGCAAAACTGTGTTGAGTGTTTGTGGTATTCGCAGCAATTACGTTTTCATCAAGGCTGGTTTAAGACTCTATATGACATTATACCCTTACTGAAGAAAACTTATTTCAGTGTGATATTTGAAAAAAGGTTTTACAACGAAAAAAACTTTTTTAAGTACGCACTAAAGCAAAATCTTTTTTCAGTATTATTTTGATATTATTTATATATTAAATGTGACAAATAGTTTTATACTTTTTTATAGTATTTATTAGTGTATAATATTTTTTTTGCATTTTATCATATGTCTCGAAATTTCAAAAGTAATTTAATTAATTAAAAGGAATTTTCTCATTTTTCGTATTTTATATATATTTTTTTCCTGAAAATTCATTTTCATTTATGCCTTAAAAGAAATTTTTATTTTAAATAAATGGTTAAGGTCACGCCATCTAGTATTGTCGATAGTACAATGATATTTAATTCAGATAGTAATAACTAGAGTACAGACTTCTACCTGCTTCTTCTTTATATTATGGGATCATTGAAATTATTTTACCTGACTTTGGACTGGGCAATGTAGGAATTACCACAATATTTCCACAGTATTCCATGAACGTTTGAGGGCAGTTTTATGGTTTTCTCGATTTCGTCGAATTTATATTAAAATGGCAAGTTTTAGTCGTCGATTTTGCAAAAATCCAGCGGATAAGTTTTGTTATATATACGGAGGATTTATTTTAAAGTCGCAAGCTAGATCTATATCCCAGGATGGTAAAAAAGCCTGTCTTTTATATTTTCAGTGTCAAATTGTTACCTCAAACAAGTTTAAATTTGTCTACCTGTGTAATTTTTTGTGAGTACATAGGATTGTTATTTTTTATATTTTTTTCTGTTGTAGTGTAAAATAGTTACAGTACGAAGTAAACACAACAATAAAAATAAAGTTAGTATTGATTCGTTTTTCCGTAGGAGTCAGTAGTCTACAACTATGTCGAAACAAACTGATAGGCGGTAACAATGCCTGAGCTCGGGCAAAAATTCCCTGTTTAGTAATAACATTTGATTTGGCATGTATTCGGGGCGGTTCTCAGTTTCATACAGATATGGCGCAAGTCAGACCAAATAACTATGATATTTGTCAAGAAAGATTCGTTACATGGCCTGTTGAAAAATTGAATTGAAATTCTGAAAAACTGATAAACAAGTTGGAGCTGTTATAAAGTTCTTAGTTTGCGTGGGCTTAACTCCAGGGAATATACAAAAAGTGTCAGATTCCATTTTAAAAGATTATTTCCCTTTGGAAAATGGACTGGTGCATTTAAACGTGCTCGTACCACCATTGAAGATGATAAATGCTCAGAAATCCCAAAAATCGTCAGGAAAATCCACAATTGCATATTACATTCTGTCAAAAAAGTACCGGGAATTGATCATTTGAAAAACCCGCTTAAAGGGAAGGTTGGTACAACTGTCTTCTATACTGACGCGGAGTTTGGACATCATCTGCCATTTAGTTTGTTTACAGTGCTCGAGTTTGTCAGTTCATCTCAAGTATGTTTCGCGATGTTTTTATAATGGATAATAACACCGAACAATGAATTTGTCTTTGCAAATTTAGCACTACAAATGGAATTTCGTGTGCCGAGGCGCTGAAATTATTGCAGATGGTTTACGGTGAATCGACTTTATCAAAAACATATGCGCATGAGTGGTACAGTGCATTTAAAAGCGGTCGAGATGGGGTGGAAGATTTGCCTTGCTCTGGTCGGCCATCAACGTCTTCAACTGCAGTTAACATCCCTAAAGTGAAGGAAATGGGACTGAAAATCTAAAAGAGATAGCCGATGATCTTTCTGAGTCTCACGAATCAATTTGTACCATTTTAAGCAATTGTTTGGGCCTGAAAAGCTTTGCTAGTGCCGAACTGACCTAGTGCCGAAAGACCTGAATTTTCTTCAGAAATTTAGTCGCGTAAAGGTCGTTGAAGACATGCTACAACGAGTCATTTCCGACTTCACATTCATAAAACGCATTGTAACTGGTGATGAGATATGGGTATACGAGTTTGACATGCAAACTAGTCAACAGGCTTCGGAATGGCGCATTAAACCACGTCAAAGTCGATCAAAAGTTAAGGTGATGTTGACTGTTGTCTTTGATTATCGCGGTGTTGTGCACTCGAAATTCTTACCAGAAGGTCAGACGGTAAATAAAGAATATTATCTGAGTGTTATGCGGCGTTTGAGACAGCACATTCGTCAAAAAAGATTTGAAGCCAGATTTGTGGAAAGAAAACGTTTGGATTTTGCATCATGACAACGCACCATCTCGCAAGGTTATCATTGCAAACGAATTTCTGGTCAAAAACTCAACAAACATCTTCGAACAACCACCGTATTCACCTGATATGGCTCCGGCCGACTTCTTTCTCTTTCCAAAACTCATATTACCAGTTCGACGCACCCGATTCCGGAAAATGCGTTTAACAATGTTTTGATAATTGGATTATTCGTTGGCATAAGTGTATTATTTCGGAAGGGGCTTACTTTGAAGACGATACAATAAATTTGTATGCGATACTTTACGTTTGAAATTGCTTTCCGTTCGACATGTGCTGCGTTTGTTAATAGTCAAATAAAGATACATTCCAATAGACACTTTGAGGGTGTTTAGACTAATTTAAATGCGATTCTGCAAGCTTTTTTTGATGTTTTATAACAGTATACGAATTTTGGATTCACAATTATTTGTCAGAGACAATGCAACAGTCCAAACAGTGAGCGGACGCAGGTGAGAATGCACCAAGGAAAGCGAAAACGTTACCATATGTACTGAATTGCAAAGGGACTGCGTTGACAAATAATTTATATAAAAAACTCCCAAAACTTGTGTTTGTTAGCCTGGAAATTTTTCTAATGGTTGATTCACACTATCGCCAAGAACATCGTATCAGTACAAATGAAACAGTTGATTAAAACGTCACTATCGTTCCTGAATTTTTGGCTCACGAATGCGCTGGTACTCTTTACCACCTGTTTTATTCGCCCTATTTAACTCCATGTGATTATTTTCTATTCAAAATAAAAACTTATCATCGATTTGCGAATTTCAAACCAGTTTGCAGATGTGAGCTTATTTGACATCAATAAATATTTTTATTAAAATATTTCTTGTAGTTTTTCTTTATAAAAGCACAGTTTCTTTTTGGACAATGTGTCTTGAAAATATTGGGCTAAATATAAATGATCTTGGTATTTTAGCAGCATGGTATTTAAGCATACCTTGCTCTATCACAACCGAGAAGTTCACCAGAAGAAACGAATCATAGAATTTTTATGCCCACATTGTGGCAAAGGATTTAAAGATAGGCCCTGGTTTGAGAAGCACGTGCGACTACACGATCCGAACCACAAGAAATTTCAATGCTCTGCTTGTGGCAAGGTTCTGAGTTGTAACAGATATCTGGAGGCGCATCTCAGGAAGAGGCACGCCCACTCCAATGGTGAATCGGGGTTTCCATGTCGATATAGAAGATATTGTTGTGATATTTGTGGAAAAGAACTGTTGAAGAGAAATATGAAATACCATATGATGTCTCATACTGGTAAGGATTTAGTAAGTATAAGAGGTATTTATGTGAAAGAAATGGCATATGTAGAGGAAGATAGGGCAAGATGGTTCACTTAACTTGAATAATTAAAAAAACACTTGGCATCAACTATTCATGTACTTTCAAAGTAATCATATAAGTATCAATAATTTTTACCACAATCGTAACACGAGATCAACAAATGAAGTCTTTGGTTTGATTTGGTCTTGCCCTACCTTATCGGGAAGAGGTTTTAAGGTAACCGGCAAGATGATTCAGGAAGATGCCGAACATTATTGATCTTGACAGTCATCAAAAAAATATGTTCCTCTTCCAAGATAAGAACAGCCTTCATGAGTCTAGTCCTTGCACTCGGAGTATTTTATCCAGTCTTCAGCTAGAGGATGAACATATTGTTCTTTGCATACCATGCAATAGTAATCACGTGCGGTATTGGAGGCATTTTGTACTGATTTTTTTTATTGATGCTGGATATAAAGGGTTTTTGAAATTTCTAGAAGTTAATGTATTATCTTGTCCAAAATTTTTGTTATGGCAGTAAATATATTTGTACTGAAGTACTCATAACACTAGGGAACAGCAATTTTGTTGACTTGGATCTGTTGACTTGACTGAATGACTTGTGACTCTGTGACTTGTTTTTGAATTTTTCATCTCTGAATTCAAAAATGTTCACAGTTTTTCTCTATCACGTCAAGTTCTTAAGCTACAGCATACCCCTCATTTTACCTTAAATGTGTACATACGACAGGAAATAAGGTGAGATCTGACCAAATAGATTAAAATATTTTATTCATACAGAGGTTAACATATTATTAAAAGTTAAATTGTGTTTATACAAAAAATAAATAAAAGATATTATGGTAAACATTTCTTCTTATGGCTTTTCCTGCAGTGTTCAGTTTCTGGACATTCTCGCTTGATGCTTCAACAGTAGTCAGCCATCATACTGACATCCCATCTACCCTTACACCGCGCTTCCATAACCTTTAGATCTTGGTGGAATCGCTCGCCCTGTTCATCACTAACAGCACCAAGATTTTCTGGGAAGTTAGCAAGATGACTATGTAAGAAATGAAGTTTGATGCTCATGTTGCAACCAAGCTTTTTAAAGCTCTCTAAGAGTTGTTGAACAATTTCGATGTAATTCGGGGCTCGTGTATTTCCAAGAAAGTCCTTAACAATATTTTTAAAAGCCAACCAAGCATTCCTTTCAAGTTAGGTCATTGTTTCAGTAAAATGTTCATCTTTAACGAGTTGCCGAATCTGTGGACCATCAAACACACCAGCCTTTATCTTTTCATGTGACAGGCTAGGGAATGCCGAAATGATATACTTAAAGCAGTCTCCTTCTTCAATTGACAAAACCTTAACAAATTCCTTCATGAGTCCTATTTTTATATGCAAAGGTGGCCATACAATGTTTTTTCTGTCGACAAGTAGCTGTTTTAAAATGTTTGGATCACCAGGTCTTAGGTCAGATCTTGGCGGCCAGTTCGATTACACTCAATGCTTCTCACGAGCTCTGCTGTCCCACATGCACAAAAAACAGGGATACCTGGTAAACCCGCGTTGCTGGCCAAGAAGGAAACAGACCATTTTAAGGTCAACACAGATGATCCATTGGTGCATGTTATATTGCAACAAGTCAATGACTTTCATTATGTCACCATATTCTTCACGCAAAGAAACTGAATGACCTATTGGGACTGAACCGTATAAATTTCCATTATGTAGGAGAACACACTATCTATAAACAATCGGCATTCAGTTGCGTTTTAGTTAGAAATAAACAATTCTTTCATAAAACCTTCTACATTCTGGTAATATACAAATCCGTTATTATTTCTGAAGTACTGCCTAAATTCACTTTCTCGGGATCGATAGTAAGTGACTTTAGCTCCTTTGTCAAGCAATTTTTTTTCGTGAAGTCTTGATGCTAATAATTCCGATGCTTTTTTGGATAGTTCCAAATCTCGTGCTAAATCGTTTAATTCATGTTGATTGAATCCTTTACGAACAGAATCATTGGAAACTTTGAATTCTTCGTCGGTGGAGTTACTTCGATCTTCACTTGATTCACATTCTTGTATTTCTAAATAAGGTAATTCTTGAAAAACTGGCACTGGAATTTCAGCTGAATGAGGCACAGGGCGTATAGCTGACGGTAAACTAGGGTACTCAATTTTATGTTTGCTTTTCTTGTTGAATCCTGATGTTTTCACTATGCAAAAGTAGCAATCACTTAAGTGATCTTTGGGCTCTCGCCAAACCATGGGTATACCAAACGAAAGTTTATTACATGTTCTCTTCGTCCACATTCGTAAACTCTCTACACACTGCTTGCACACTTTATGAGAGGCCCATGATTTATCTTGGTCATCTATTTTCACTTTAAAATAGGCAAAATAGGCTTGCCTGACAAATGCACTAATAATAGTCCGTTGAATGGGGATGGTAAAACTGCCACATATATAACAAAATGAATCAGGGCTGTTTAAGCACTTACGACGATAACTACCACAGGCAGACAACGAAAATCTGTAGTTGTGTATGTATACTTTGACTTCACTATATCAGAGCGACACAGACCCGCGTACTTTAGCATCTCATGCCTAACTGACCGAACTAGTTTTGGATGACGCAACGTCACTCACGCCCCCACTCCTAGGTCGAAGAAGGTTCGCCGGTAGGAGAGCAGTAGTGACTTCTGTGATTCGCCAAGCTTAGTCGGATGCGCAACAACTGTAGAGAAAAAACTTGACGTGATAGAAAAAAACTAAATAAAGTTTTGGAATTAGCATGTCAATTTACGTATAAAATAGCTTAAATATCGAACACAACAGAACTTATTTTTCAAATTATTCCCCAGTGTAATTTAAGGATATTTTAGATAAAACCATGTTACCGTTATCCGGAGATGATTAAGTCTGAGGGAAAAATGGGTTTAGTATACACGGTTCGTCCAATAAGAATCGGGAATGAGGTCATAAAATAACATATATTGAAGAAATATGTAAAGTGACTTATTAATTTTCAAAATGTCCTCATCAATACACCAGCTTTTCCAGTCTTCAGACGAATAGCCGTGCAGTCCGCATCTGCACGACTATTCAAGAACTCGGTAGAAGCCTTTTGGACTGCCTCAATCGTCCCGAAATGATGTCCTCTCAGGCTCCTCTTGATTCGAGGGAACAAAAAAGTCTCTGGGAGCCACATTTGGACTATATGGTGGTTGGGCCAGCGTTACCACGTTGTGTTTGGCCGGTGTCTCTTTCATAATTAGCGACGTGTGACTGGGCGCGTTGTCATGATGGAGCACCAGGAGTCGGCGAGCTCTCTTCGGACGCGGTGGACCCTCATCTTCAAACGTTCGAGCACGTCTGCGTAAAATTTACCGTTTATGAGAGCATCGATTTTACTCTTGACTTGTTCATGCGATACGTTTGTATGCCACTCAGAACTATGCCAAGTTTCGTCACCGGAAATCCATCAGTTGGATGGATTTCCAAACGTTCCAACAGTTTACGACAAATCGTCTTTTCTTTCATGTAGATACTTGTTATGTCAGTACAAAATTTCATTATGTATCGTTAAATATATTTTTAAGGTGAGAAACCGTTTAACTGCGACTACTGCGGAAAAGGATTCATAACAAAAAAATCTTTGCAAATTCATACCAGAATTCACACAAAAGAAAAACCATACCTTTGCACAGTTTGCGGGAAAAGTTTCAGTCAGAGATATTCAGTAACCATCCATATGCGGTATCACACGGGAGAAAGGCCATTTAAATGCCTCATTTGTGTTAAACGCTTTGTGACACAGTCTGAGTTAAGAAGCCACGTATGCGCTGGGCCTAGAAACGAATAAAAAATACTTCAAAAGCTTTAAAACTAAACGAGTGTTAATAAGGTGTCCCATTAAGGATGGATCGCGCCCGTATCTTGAAAGCTATTTATCCCACAGCTTTGGGGAAAAAAATTGTACTAAAAATGATCATGAGAAATTCACCAAAAATATTTTTAAGCTTCTAAAACGACCGCAAGAGGGCGTGACGAGCTAAACATTTTTAAAAATAATTTTTGTTGTGTATTTTCAAGTGTTAACCGAGTAAGAAAAATTCTCAGTTATAATTAGCAAACTGTCTCCTACAACTTTGTTTTATGACATTTTGTCGTAATTTCATGAATAGAGGGGTGGGGGGGAGTTTTACATATTGAGATAAAAAGTCGTCTATGTATATATATATATATATATATATATATATATATATATATATATATGTATATATATATATATATATATATATATATATATATATATATATATATATATATATATATATATATATATATATATATGTATATATATATATATATATATATATATATATATATATATATATATATATATATATATATATATATATATATATATATATATGTCCGGAATTTACGTCGAAATATTTTGGGAGGTGACTCGGGCTGAGCCGGTCGCGTTGGTGCGGACGGTAAGGGCAGCGGTCTGCCGCTGCTGAGCCGAAACCGCATCGGAGTGGTAGTTGGTTCGATTCTAGCGCTCGGATGGTTGTTTTTCTTTCTTTCTTCTGTCTGTTTACTTCCTAAATGTTTGTGATTGTTTCTAGGCAAGAGTGTAAAATCCGACTACGAATTACCCCTCAGTCACGCCAGTTAAAGGCTGGGTAAGGCCGGATGCTTTCTGAGAAGTGTTCTACGTTGGTCACTCGCCAGTTGGTAGGTTTCCTAATAGACTTATGGGTAGGCACCTAACCAAGGCTTTATAGCCCGAGGGGGGTGCTGGCCTGGGTTTGTCGGAAGCTGATGACCGTGGTTCGGAACCCACGTTAAGCTGCAGGTCCAGTCGCTAAATAGCCGAGTTGCTGATGCGCCTCTAACCCAAACACTTTACCATTTTTTACTCGGGCAACAATTTTTTCGTAAAAGGGAAACTTTTTGCTGTTTAAAAATTAAAAATCTAGACTGCCTTGCGGAAATGGTCCAGTTTTACCAAACAACAAACACAAAGATTAGCAGTGACAGCCGCCTACTTAATTATTAAGATGCATTTTGATATCCATGTAATCGTGCATCGATTTCGAAAAAGTCTGGAGAAGTTTTCTGGAAAACGGTCTATTTTAACGAGCGGATCTTTTTTACCTAAAAATCTATGTGATTCAATAATTTGATTTAAAAAATTAAAAAATATTAGAAAGAAAAAAGTTATGGCAGCATTTACCATGGAGACGCCCCTGTATGTGAGTCTCTAAGTAGAATATTCAATTATTAACACAAAAAACGTTTTTCCATTCCAACTTAGTGAGTATACCGAATTTCACGAGTTTAGCATAAACTGCGGAAGTTATTAAATAGATTGCCTAATATGTTTAAAATTTTTAAGATTAACAAGTTCAAATACAAAGTCAAGGAACAAAATTTGCTAATAATTTTTAAGATTATCGTTTAATGGACATTTGAAGTTCTGGCGGTGACCGGATGGTTGTGTAATATTTACTAGAGTATATGTGTGAGACATGGGAGGAAATGTTTGAAATTTTATATGTGGATTGTTTTTTTTACTTATGTTGTTGTCTAGGGATTAAAATCAGTATACATAAAATCAGAGATACATCATTTGCCATTCAACTATATTCAGATCTATTTAGTGGTAAATATCTTCTAGTTTTTTGCTTGGACCTGGAAAATTCACTGGACGTAGGTAAAATTTTCATTAAAGGCAGATACAGTCAGATGATCTGGCAATATATCTCAGGCGCATGTACACATACTGCAACTTCGTTTAAAGTCGTTGATGGCCGAAACAGTCACCAAGGAGTTTGACCACTACTATCCTATACATATTCTATCGGCCAAATATCTGGTGACCTCGAGGGAGATCCTTCTAGGGATTTTAATTTTATTTTAAAAATTAAAAAGCATTATACTTTTTGATGGGTGACATTTGAAAAAGAAATGGTGATATTATCTGCTGTGATATCAAATAAGGTATTTTTCTACAGGGCGATTCGAATTTCCAAAAGGATTAATTACCCGATTTGGCCACCAATATCGCCAGATTTGACTATCTTTACTTTGTTCTTAGGGCATCCTTTTTTACATTGTATTCAGGGCTTTGAATGACGTTATTTTTCACTCTTAATTTATTTATTTTAATAAAAATAATTGTTATATATTATTTCGTTATAAAGACTTAATCAAAATGACCCAAAATTGACTAATAGTATAGTGTTTCATTTTGACTCAAATATATTTGGTCTTACACTACATACCGTATTATTCACCTGATTTGGCACCATTATATTGTAGTTGGTAACACAGAATGTTTTCGAAACTTGTATCTGACACATTTTTAATATTATTTATTGAATCTTATACTTGATCATTTGATGTTCAATGATTTTTTAGGCCTCAATGTCATATATGTTTAAAAATATTTGCATCTCCTGGAAATTTGAAACGACATTCGTATATCCACTCAGATGTGAAAAAATTTGAAAAATTTACTTGCAGCATCTGCAAATTGGACTTTGGTAACAACGAGCAACTACAAAATCATGTGAAGAAGTTACACGTCGCCAATATGCTGGAGGTTGGAAAGTGTCCATATTGTCTGAAACAGTTCAAAACCCAGCATAATGCTTTCAAGAAGCACATCTGGTCAGAGCATAATCCACGATATAGATTTAGTTTTGTTTGTTCAATCTGTGATAAAATTATGACTTATGAAAGTAGTTACGTCAAACATGTGATAACGCACGATCAAGAACAGCCCGATTACCGAAAGAGGCGCTGCGTATGTGAAATCTGTGGTAAGGACATTTTAAAAAAGAACATTCAACCTCATATGAAAGGACACTTAGGTGTAAAACCTCACAAATGTCCGCACTGTGATAAATCATTCACGAACAGGAAGATTTTGAGGCATCACATCAGAACCCATACCAAAGAAAAGCCCCATAAATGTCCTGTTTGCTTTAAAGGTTTTACTCAACCCTATACAGTTACGATTCACATGAGATATCACACAGGGGAGAGACCATTTAATTGTTGTGTGTGTAAACGAGGTTTTGTCACCAAGGCAGAACTTAAAAACCATAGTTGTAAGGGACCTCAATCGTTTGAGCCTTTTGTAATCGTTAATGATGATAACAACGCGTCATCAGCAGCGGCTAGTGAGGGAAGGGGTTGAGATGCCGCCCCTCCAGCATTTATCACAGTAAACAATTTTTCCGAGCAAAACACCATATTTTACCTCCTGTATAGGGGTTCAATAGCACGAAAAGTAAAAAGGAAGAATGGGCATCGCTTTTAAGATTGATGGGTCACATTTTTTAAGATACTCAACTGAAATCTGAACTTTACAGTCAGTTTACTACAAAATTCACAAACAGGGTCAATTCTCGATATTTTGCTTCGCGTTAGAAATATCGAAAAAAGTTATTAGAAAAAGTTGTTCAGAATATTATTTTAACCCCACACACCGAGTTTCATAACATGAAAAAATTAAAAATGTGAATTTTGTCATGAAACTCTGTATGTGGGATTACAATAATATTCTGAATAACTTTTTCTAATAACTTTTTTTCGATATCTCTAACGCGAAGCAAAATATCGGGAATTGACCCTGTTTGTTAATTCGTAGTAGGCTGAGTTTAAAGTTAAAATTTCAGTTGAGTATCTTAAAAAATGTGACCCATCAACCAGTATGACTGCAAAAATTCAAATTTGTATTCCTTCGAATAGCGAAAATATAGAGGTGTCTTTATATGTGTCTTAATATTTTTCTTTATATGTATGTCTTAAATGAATGCGACACATTATATATATATATATATATATATATATATATATATATATATATATATATATATATATATATATATATATATATACATATATATATATATATTAAGGTAGTCGTTAAAAATTCAATTTTTTCCGATGTCCCAAAAACCTTTCTTTTGATCAAATATACGGGGAAATTTTTTATTATTTTTTTTAACAAAAATAACACGTACCTCAAGGCGATCTAAGTTTATTTCTTGATAAAATCGTAGTTTTTTGTAAGTATCTCTTAAAGTGTACGGATTTGAGAAAAATATATACGAACAATTTTGTAGGAAATTAAATTTTCTACAAATCCTCTCCATTTTCTTCATAAAATTCATATATATTCTCAATAATAAATTCATTAACTCCATGTAGGCAACATTTCAAACCTACAAACGTAATTTTTTTTTTAATATAAAAAAAATTGTAACTTATGTAAAATTTACAATTATTTATTTAATGATATCTAGTTAATAACGACTAAGGCATAATTAATGTAATTAATTTTATATCAAAATTAAATAATACAAATTTATTTGTTATAAACAGATTTATTAAATGATTTTAACAAATATGTTGCTCCTATATCTTTTTCTCAAATCCGTATACTTTAAGAGATACTTACAAAAACTATGATTTTACAAAAGAAATGAACTTAGATCGTCTTGAAGCACGTGTTATTCTTGTTAAAAAAAATAATAAATTCCCCCAAATATATATATATATATATATATATATATATATATATATATATATATATATATATATATATATATATATATATATATATATATATATATATATATATATATATCTGATTTTGACCATTGAATTGGGTATAAAAAGAACCGCGTGGATCTGGAGGGAAATGACTTTTTTGGCCAGATTGAAAATTACCTCATTTTCTTGGAACGTGTTATTTTTGAATATGGTGCGGAAACGAAATACCAGTGCTACTCTAACCCCAACACGGTGAAAACAAGCCAGAATGATCAAATCAAAAAATAAAAAGTATGCTAATTGGCTTTTTGATATAATAAAATAATTTGTGCTACAATGCCAAAACTGACAAGCTGAAGGCGATTACAGTGGACAAAGCGTGGTTGTCATAGCGACAAACCGTCCGCAGTGCTCTGTGGCTTCCCAATGCAACTACTTTGAAGGAGACAATGTAGAATTGTACTTTCAATTAAATAAAAATAGTAAAATTTAGTCTCACTTCTATATTTATACATCTGGCATCGGGTTTCCTAGCAGCAATTGTTTTCCGGGTGGGACTACTAGGTCCACGCCCGAAGAAAAATATTTATTGACATAAAAATAATCAGTGTATCACCTTTACGTTTCAACATATACTAATGATATTTCAAATACCATCTCCCGTCAATTCATATATGTAGACGATATGGCTCTGAGTATACAACATAAGGATCTTGACTTCTGTAGCAAGGACTTCACAACTGATCTGGCCATCCTCGAGTCATACTATAGGAAGTGGCGATTGATACATAATCCTACCACATCAGAGCTATGTGCTTTCTATCTGTCGTCAAGACAAGTATATGCTGAACTGGACGTGGTTTTCGGGGGGAAAAGGTTTAGGCACCTTTCTACCCCGACTAATCTTGGCATCATACTTGATAGATTCCTCATTTACACTCAGCATATCTCCGGAGTGACACAGAAAGTTAAGACCCGAAACAACATTATTCACAAGGATCATACTGGATAGGGAACTGTCAGACAGTCCGAGCACTCATTTACTCTTCAGCAGGGTACTGTGCCCCTGTCTGGTACAAAAATAAACATACATATAAACTGGATGTTCAGATGAATGATGAATGGCGTAGATGTTAATGAAAGGTAGACAGCTCTTCTTCAAAACAATCTTATCAGGAATGCCGATCTTATCAATCTGCGCGATAACGAAATCCTGGGTTTGAACCTCCCGAGAAGCACCTAGAGTCAGTTTAGAACCAGACATAGCAGATACAATGACTTGCTGCGCAAATGGATGTCGACTTCACCTGAATGCGACTGCGGCGGCCCATATCAAACAATGAACTATCTGGTGAACTCCTGCCCTTTCAAAAGTCTCCTAGGTGGCCCACGTGAACTCAGTGATGCCATGCCGACTGCATTGAAATGGCTCAACGATCTTTTACAGCCATTGTCATGAATTCACTTTTGGATTCGTTTTTGAAAGTTTTCCTCTACTCTTCCCAATGTCTCTTCATCGATTTCTTCCATTCGATCACGTATAACGGTCTTCAATTCCTTCAGTGTTCGAGGTTTGCCTTCATATACCCGTGATTAAGTATTGGTAAAGATAATGTTAAGTGTAAAAGATCATGGTGTTACCTGAAAACTTAACCATTAATTCTGAGAAATACTGTTCATAACTAGGTGGATTAAAGCAAGCAATCGTCTAGCAGCAGCTTGAATTAGGCAACCAGAAAGCCCCTTGCCAATGAGACAGCCACACGTGTGTTGGCCACTCGACATAAACTTTTAGACCTTGACAGGCATGTTTTGGTCCAGCCACCGCACTTTCACGACCTTGCGCCCCCCTACCACCATTTATTTAGATCGTTTCAAAACAACTTAGATTTTTTATCGCGTTTTTCGGAATCGCCTCATTGAGCCTCGTCACGGCTTCTTGTGTGCAACCCTGTCTTCTTTTCATGGCCAGTGAGTGACGGGACAGGAAATAGTCACACGGGGATAAATCAGGCGAATACGGAGGATTTGTTTTTTTTTTCGCCAAAAATTCACCAACAGCGACGGTTCTGAAGCACAGACTTTCCGTTTGCTTAAATCCTTTGTCAACATTTCGTGAATCCTGCTTTGGTAGTGTTTTATTCCTCCGCTATCCATTTTACAGTCGAATTAGCATCGTAGGTGATCATTTCACGCACTTTTTCCACCAATTTATCACGATTTTTGTTTTTTGGCCGGCCTGGCTTTGGGTTGTCTTCCAAAGCATCACGACTGATCTTGAGACAAAATTGAATATTAGTTCTTTGTTACATGGTGTTTTTATGATGAGGGGACAAACGGTGGTAGTCTGGTTTTATAGAGGAGATATACAGCTTTCAGATTATATATTGTTTCAATAGATGGCACTAGTAGTTTTCTTTATATTTAGATCCGTTATTTTTCCGACATACTGTGTTTATTGTGTAAATGTAATCTTTAGTAAATACATTTTTTTTGGAAAGAATGGGACGAACTTATGCATCAACCCAATACAATGACAAAAAAGTACATCAGATTCAAAAATGTCATTGATTTTTATAAAATAAAAACAAAATTTTAATTACTAATTCGAAAATGCCGGTCGGGAATGCAGAAACTTACGAATTACATTAATACTTCACTGTAAAACTATTCTTAATATTTTGAATTAAATTTTGTTTGATTTGAATTAAATATATTTTGAATTCTATGTTCAAATATATTTTTTGAATATAGAGCTGAATAGAGTTTTTGAGTATTTTTAATAGCATCCACGGGCCCACTATGCAACTTATCAAAAATAATTCTTTTGATCAGATTTTACCATGACCTTATGTAGATAAAAATGTACAAACGATATACTTTTTTTCAAATAAATATATAAAAACTAAAGTTTATTTTATTTTCATTCAAATCGCCGCCAAATCGGCCAAATCACTTTCAGTAAGGTAAGTAACTAATATATTAAAATGTTATCCATTGTAATAAGACTTTTTTTATTATTTACTCATATCTGACATTTTCTTTTAGTAAATGTGAAGTTGAAGAATTTTTTGACCTCGATCTTGAAGATGAACACTCTACTGATCAGTACCAATGTGGCATCTGTTTGAAAATCTTTGCCACCAAAAACAAGTTTATCCAGCATCACATAAACATGTTTACGAAGAAATTCACTTGTTGTAATTGTTTGATGGTGTTCAAGAAATTGGAAGACCTGTACGAACACCACGAAACTCACAAGGACATAGATCTGGATCTTGTATGTGAGGAGAATCAGGACGACGAGGTGGAAGAACTGGTGTTCAAAGATGAGGTTATTGAATTACCTCAAGCTGTGTTGAATGAGGGTAATCAGTTCCTGTATATTTTGGATGAACCTGAAGAGAATTGCGTGAATGAGGTGGTAATACAGGAGGACGAACTTGATTTGAATCAAGAAGTGATAACTGGAAAAAAACTGAAACATACCATGGACTTGGTGAATTTGGAACATGGATATATGCTCCCTGGTTCAATAGAGACTGAGGAAAAAAAGGTGCTGGTTACTAAGAAGATGTCCCTTCCCGTTACTGCTTCTGGAACAAAGCGGTTGTACTCGCCACCTAAACCAAGGGCTC
Organism: Cosmopolites sordidus; assembly: GCA_031761425.1. NCBI lineage: Eukaryota > Metazoa > Arthropoda > Insecta > Coleoptera > Curculionidae > Cosmopolites > Cosmopolites sordidus. The sequence continues at coordinate 65,462 of JARFXV010000918.1, forward strand.
CCCAACCTAGGCGACGTCACGAAGTTCCTGACTTTTCTGCTACTGAGTTTATTCAGGTTGAGGCCAACGACGACTTGGACACCACTCACTACAAATGCATTCGCTGCGAACAAATCTTCATCAGCAAATTTGGCTTCTTCCGGCACATTGAAAAAGGCAAATGCTACATAAATAATTGTGATGTTTGTAGTGCAACTTTTTCGAAAAACAGCGAATTTTATTCACACTACATAGGCCAGCACACGGATAGAGCGATTTGTAATTTTTGTTTTCGAACGTTCATGTATGAGAAGAACGTGAAGGAGCACATGCTGCGCCATCTAGATCAATTCAGACACAGATGCGAGGAATGTAACAAAGGTTTCTATACCGTCCGGGAGTATAGGAATCATTATAAGAACAGGCATATGGGTATCAGGCATAAGTGTGAGGTGTGTGGTAGAAGTTTTGCTGACGAGTATTACTTCAAAAAACACATTGCAACTCACGCCAAAGCTAATTTTACTGTTGTACAGTTACAGTAATTGCAGTATGCTTGTTTTTATTCAAATTTTACGTGCACCCGCCCGGAGAGAGAAAAGATAGCCTCATCAATGTAATTCATTTGACTCAAGAGTACTGTTGATGAAACTTGTTTAATTAGGAATGGTTTTATAAAAAATATTTGCATGAGGGCAACGATAAGGAAGAGGAGGGTTTTTACAAAATGATTTTGTTCCAGGTCATTTTTTCTTGTTTTTCCTTTCATTTAACCCTTTTTTATATAAGCTTTTCTGAATTAAAATTTTTACATTTTTACTTCTGATTAAACTAGGCGAGATTTTTTAGGCAACACATTCAATTTGAAAATTGCTATTGATTTTTTATGATGGCTCTAAATTTAACGACAATTTATTCACACTAAGATCGTCCTCCGAATTAGCCAAAATTTTACAAAGCTAGACTGCTTAATTCCCTTCTGTGTTAAAATTTTACATATATATATATATATATATATATATATATATATATATATATATATATATATATATATATATATATATTAGAGTGTTTAAAAAAAAACGACTATTTTTTTTTTCTTAAAGGTATCGAAAATATTATTAGAAAGGACGAAAAAAAATACTGTGAAAGTTAGTTAGAAGTTCTCATTTAAATAAGAGGATTTTTTTTAACTTTGGAATTTTATAGCTCTTCAGCGGAACATTACTGTGGAAAAACTATTATATATTTTTGCAGGAAATTGAACGTTCTTCAAAAAAGGTCTCTTATAAATTTTCGATAAATTTACTTTTTCAAAAGTTATTCGAGGCTAAAGTAATAAATTTTTACATTTTTTCAATTTTTCGACGAAACTATCAATTTTATCGACAATGTTATTTGAGCTTTTTTGTAGGGCATTCTATTTCCTATAAATTTTCATTAATAAATTTTTCGAAACTCCGTAACGATCGTGAATTAATATAATAAATAATACTTAACAATGCATTAATATTACTAGAATTAAAAAAGCTCGGCAAGCTTGTGATTCTTGGAATAAGAACAGCGGTGCAGCTAATCAGTACGGATAGTAGTGTCATATAAATTACATAATACAAAATCTTTTTTGGTTTTTGTGTTTCGCTAGTCTTGTCCTTGAATTCATTTCATAGAAATAAGTAAAGTAAATCAGTATTTTTTAACTTAAAGAAGTACACGTTTTTAACAACTAATAAGATCTAATAAGTAAATAATTTTCAGTTGAAAAATGGAATAATTATAATTTTATAATCAATTATAAACAATAAAAATCCGATTATAAAAATTCGCATTTCAATTTAAATAACTCACGATCCTTATGCAGTTTTGAAAAATTTATTAATGAAAATTTATAGAATATGGAATGATCTACAAAAAAGCTTGAATAACAGTTTTCGATAAAATTGCTAGTTTCGTCGAAAAATTGAAAAAAGGTAAACATTTATTATGCATTCAACTTTAGCTTCGAATAATTTTTGAAAAAGTAAATTTATCGACGATTTATAAGAGACCTTTTTTCAAGAACGTTCAATTTTCTACAAAGATATCTGATAGTTCCACATTAATATTCCGCTGAAAAGCTATAAAATTTCAAAGTTAAAAAAAACTTGTTATTAATGAGAAATTGAAATGTGCGATGCGTCACCTCTTAATATAATATTAAGAGCTCTAACTTTCACAGTATTTTTTTCATCATTTCTAACAATATTTTCGATAGCTTTAAGAAAAAAAATAATCGATTTTTTTGAAACAATATATATATATATATATATATATATATATATATATATATATATATATATATATATATATATATATATATATATATATTATTGCTGCAATCGTTAATTCCTATCACATACAATATGTTGCCATCCTATAACATCGTTTATTTAATTATTAATTCTTTCTTGATTATGTTTTTTTTTGGTTTTTTCCTTCAAATTTATGTATGTCCTTTGTATTTCTGTAGTATTTTAACCTTAATAATTTTCATATACTTTCTCGGAAATACTTCCTGAAGTCCCTATTGTGCAAATTATTTTTATATTGACACCCCAAAATCTTACGCACAAGCAATATAATTATCTATTTGATCCGATAATTAATTTGGTTTTTATTTCAGTTTTTGTCGATTATTTAGAAATTTTTTGTTGATACATTGGGTGTTATTATTTTTATTCAATTGAAAAGTAGAAGAACTAAATATTTCATCATTTCTCTTAGTGGATTTAAATTTTTCAATTTTATTGAAGGTTTAATATCATTGAGAATTTACGTGTAATAATAAATATTCATGAGGAGTACAAATTTGTACAACAAACGTTTATTTATTTTTTTGATTAATTTAGTTTTTCGGATATACTACATATAAAAATCTATTTAGAAAATATTGTAGTTAAGGCACTCGTCCATATGTAACACTATCATTGACCTAATAGATTTACGTTTTGCCTTACAGTTTCAGTACCAAATAAAACAAAGATAATTGCTAGTGTTTTAAATTATTGTGTATTGTATACTTGTAAATATGTACATGATACCATGTAAAAAAATGTTGACTTTTAACACTGATGTATTGAAAAGGTACTTCATTGTTTTTTCACTTAAATTGAGATGTAATTAATTTTAGTATTTCTTTTTTGTTTTTCTTCTGTATTGTATTTGTTAAAAGAATAAACAAAACGACATAATTGTTTGTGTGATTATTTATTTTGCTTTTAGGGTGTTATGTTCTTTTCAGGTATGTATAAATAATGTTCCATGAAAAACTTTTTTGTCAAAATTTCTTCTTTCATTATTCTTTGACGCTCTTTGCCAGCGTTCTGATTGAAGAACATGAAATTTCTTTCATGTTTCTTTATTATTTTCTTAAAAGATCTGCCTCTTTGTCCTATATGTTTGTTTTAATATCTGTATATCTACACCAATATACAAATTAATTGCCCAGTCCATTGTGGTGGATTAATGTTTCTATATTGTCTATAAATATTTCAGCGATTAAGGGGTTTAATGGACTGTCCATTATTAAACTCTCTTTACTGTTGTAACAAGTGTCATTAAAAGAAAACTAATTTTGGGATATATCAACAATTAGTAAATTTATAACTTTTATTCTGATAACCGGGATGGCATTAATTTAAATTAATAATTTTTCTATCAAACACGATATTAAAATTTTTGAGATATTGGATAAGGTAGGATAATGTTACATTGTTTACGGAACTATACTCATAAAGTTTAAAATAATGTAACAAAGATAAATATAATATAACAAAGATAAATATAATATAACAAAGATAAATAATATAACAAAGCAAAACATTTGTTTTATTCAATTTAAAAATGACTATCACAAAATATCGGACTAATCAATAAATTATTTGATATTAATCTGTTTGTATTCATCGTTTTGTAATTATACCCATGTCAACACCGAAAATATTTTTTTATAACGAACCTATATATAGCTTGTACAAAATTAAAACCGTTACACGTCATTAATCCCGTAATCAAAATTTCGGCTGCGCTGTTGCCAGATATGCGACTAAACATCATAACCTTACTTTAGCGAATCATTTTTACAATTTTACTTTAATAACAATTTAAAAAAAATATCTCCAAATTAAATGCAAATTACAAAGTAAGTAACAAAATTATAATAAATGTTGAAAGTCTTGCAAGTGTCGTTGCAAGAATTGTCGTTCAAAAATCAAAAATAATAAAAACATTTTTTATTATTTGAATGGTTATTAAAATGAAAAGATTATATGATTATCAATGACATTTAGTACTTATATATTACACATATATATATATATATATATATATATATATATATATATATATATATATATATATATATATATATATATATATATAAGTACTAAACAAAAAAAAACAATGAAATATCTGCATGGACTTATTTTCATTAATCGGAGTCTGAAAAGTACTGGCTGGAATCATTGCTATCATCTTCAGTATTTATAATTAAGGCAAGAACTTCTTTTCGATCCAGTATATGCTCTCTGTCATACCATTTTATTATTTCCTTTTCACTATATTTGATCGTATTCTTCCATATTTTAGCCTCACGCCACATGTTTATACAGTCCTGCTGTGTGTTTGTACAGTGTTTATACAGTTTATCCAGGTGTTTATTATAGTAATTTTTGACAATTCTCCATATTAGTTCAATTGAATTGAAAATGCAGTGGTATGGTGGAATACTTAAAAATTTCTGTCCATATTGTTCTGCTAAGTTTTTAAAAAGTCTACTAAATATTTCCATGCTGCTTTATTTTTAAAAAGTATTCACTTAGGAAATATATCAAAATAATACATTTGGTTGTGGTACATACTTTGCTACAATTCTTAATAGTTCAGTTTTAAGCATTTTGATTAAAAAAGTTTTATTATTAGTTAACCAATCTTGAATGGCAGCTTTATTCCATGAGCTGTTTAAGACAAAATTGTTCAATACGTTTTTTCTTTCCATCATATAATCTCTCAAAAAATCTCTACATTTTAGGGCAACATTGAGAAGTTCCATAAGGCCTCATCTTGGATGATCTTTTTTCCATTTAAAACCTACTTCTTTCAATATGTTGCACAATGACATACAGAATCCGTCAAACAGATGTTTATCTTTTAATTGCCCATGTAAGGAATTCAAAGTTACATGCTGCCCTGAAAATTAAAATTAAACTGTGGGTGCTTGCGATGGGTTTATGAAAAGTCTTTTCTGCAATTCTTAGGTTATACATACTTACTGTGTTCATACATGATATAAATGGTGTCACGAATAGAACTTGTATCCAAAGCTTCAGTACTGGTAAGGCTTTTGGTAAAATTACGTTTTCTAAGCAATTTTAAAACTTCATTGTTTTTCACTTTTTGTGAAATAGTACTAACAATGGACATACTCAACCTTAAGGCTACTGCAACACACCAAACAAAATATGACAAACTAAATATATCCAAGTATTAGCAATTCACTTAACATACCTCTCTCTTACAGCCGCAAAGAGTAACAATGGACCATTATTGTTTGGTTCTTGTTCAAAATAGTATGTCAGAAATGCCACGAACTCTTGACAACGACTATTTAAATGATTTGGCAATTTACAGGCGCGACTTAAGTTCTTAAAGAAACTGTTTTCGATTACAAGATAAAAATGAAAGTAGACGTTTAGATACAAATTGGATAACCCGACAACGTCGCATATGCTGCCAATCGAGCACGGCCGCTAAATTTGAAATTTATTGAATACATTCCATTTGATTCTTTTATTATTTCAGTTTTGTAGTGGTATTTCTGCTGTTCTTTAATAGCGTCATCGATGACGTAAAACTATTTTAGTTTTGTACAAGCTATATATATGGGGTGTCCCGTTAGTGCGATATCGTTTGATATCTTGATAATGGCTGGACATAAATTAATTGTATTTATACAGGGTATCTCAAAAAATCGTGGCGGGGTATAGTTATATGTTCCATATATATCTATCCATTTTTGCATGCTGCTATTAATTCTAAACATTTTTACCGATATCCGTTATTTTTAAAAACATATCGGAGTTGTAGACTCTATTTTAAAGTGACATAATTATTTTTTTGATGTAGGATTATGATTTTTGATAGGGATATTAGTAGAACTATGACTTAACTTTTAATGCAAACAAAATGTGTCTCCGTTATACAGGGTGTCCAGGATAACTGAGATAAATAAAAAAAAAATAAAACATTTCTTTTTTTTTTTAATTAAAATATCTAATATTTTTTTCATTTTACAATATTCTTAATAAAAAAAAACTTATATTGCTTTTAAACATGACCTTTACTTTTCTGTCATAGTTTGTTTACTCACCTTTGTTTTATGTTATTACTAAACTAATGACTACATTCATTCATGTTTTATTATTTGATTAGAAATAAATTATTATAGAGTAACAAAACTTATTGTTAAAGCAAACAAAACGACATAGATATTTAGTTTTTAGTAAGACAGTTTAAGTACAAACATTTATTTAGAAGAAGTCACTACAATCGTTTAATTAAATGTTTTATATATGTCTATCATTTTGTGCAATACAAACGCTAAGCCTATGTTCAAAAGAACTATTGACTGTAATGAGTATTGTCTCATTAACATTCATAATCACATTTCTTATTTTAATTTGTATTTAATCCGGAGATCTGGCTGGCCATGGTACAGGCCTGCGCTACCAATCCAGTAATTCTCAGAATTTGTATCCAATAATTGTTTCACCTGCATGCTAAAAAATTGATTGATCAAATTGATCAAATTTTGTAAAAAATTGAGAAAACCATCCCATTAACTCTATTTTCAAAAAAAAAACAGTTCACAAGTACAAATAACTCACCGTTTGGTTCATTTGTTTTTACGCCATAATTGTTGATAATAATCAAAATAATAGATCATGAAAATGTTTTCCTATTTTAATTATGAAACAAGTACACTCTTTTTTTCTGTATCATATAAAAACTGCTTACTACTAGAACTGCTACTTAAACGGCTTATACTAGAACTATATTTGCCATTTGAATTGACGAATTGAAATCGAAATTTGAATGACGTTATTACTAAAACGTCCAGGGGAATTCCATTAAAATGAAATATTTAAAACAAAAATGTAAATATCTCAGAAATTATGGCAGATAGGTATAGGATATGTTTAAGAAGAATAGTCTTTGTCTTAGAAATATTGTAAAATGATAAAATAATAGACATTCTCTTTAAAAAAACTGAGATATGATGCTTATATTTTTTTTATTCATCTCAGTTATTCTGTACACCCTGTATAACGTAGACAAATTTTGTTTGCATTAAAAGCATAGTTTCACTAATATCCCCACCAAAAATGATAATCCTATATCCAAAAATAAATGATATATGACGTTGCAAAATAGTCTGCAACTAGAATATTTTTTATAAAATGGTGGATATCGGTAAAACTGGATTTAGATATAGGACATGTTTTATGAAATATGTTTAGAATCAATACCAGAATGCAAAAATGGTTGAAGATATAGGGTGTTCGATAAGAAAAAACAAAACTCTACCCCTCCACTGTTTTGTGAGACACCCTGTATAAATAAAATTAATTTTCCAATGTGCAGCCTATCCCGAGAGCAGATTCTAGCCTTATAGCCAGAATGAGTCGGGCTCGGGCCGAATGCTTGGAAAGCATCTGCAGGAACAACTAGAGCCTGATATTACTTGTGCGTGCTTTCTTTTTTGCATTAAGCCTTTATACATTTCGCATTTTCTTTTAATGTAGATATTTTTTATATTTATTCATTTATTTTTTTAGATTGTCTTCCCTATATCCACAATTTAACTTGAAGAATTGTGAAATTTTGGTAGAAGACGTGTTAACAAACCCATCGTTAAAATTCACAAACGGCCGTGCAAGGATTCCCCGTTTCAAATACAAATGTTACGTTTGTTCCATGAAGTTTTTCACAAATTCTGATCTGACAACTCACAAAATCAAATATCCAAAAAAAGAATGTAAATATTTCTTGAAAATCAAATCTGTGAGCGAGAAAACAACTTTGAGAAGACGAAACAAAAGGGACAGAGTCGTGAAAAGGGAACAAGTTCTCTTAAAATCATATGAAGTTGATATTTTTTCTTGTAGCCACTGCTTGAAAACTTTTCGTTCGAAATTGTCTTTACAGGAACATTTGAATCAACATGTGTCGAATCGGGAAATTGATGGAACTGATATGAGGCAATTTTATAACGATTATGCCTTGCTTCGGCCTGATATTGATCCATTCTTATCTGCGTCTAATCTTTCCGCATCTGAAAATTTTTCTTTAAATAATAACACTGTCACTGAAATCGACATGAATCTACAATTAGTTCAAAATTCTGAAGAACTCGACAATATCATCGATGTGTTATCATTACCTGAAGATCTGTCTTCTTCGTCAATAGTTGACAGAGAACAGACTGTCTATTTTAAACAAGAATCAAACTCGTTAGTCAAACAAGATCATTTCAGATGCACCAAATGCGATAATTTATTTTTGAGTTTCGAATCTTTTCAACAGCATACCTTAAAGAAAAAATGTTCTACTCAGGGAAAATGCAAGTTGTGTGGTAATATTTTTCCGAGAAACAATGTTTTATATGAACATGTCGTCAGGGAACACACCAAACACAAAATTTGCAACTTTTGTTTTCGAATATTCGTTCGAAAGGAGAATCTTCGTAAGCATATCATTAGTAGGCATCATTATTATTAAGTTTATTTTTGTTATAACTTTACGATGTGTCTTAAGCAACCGGAATTTTGTGATATTTATCTGTATCAAGAAGAGAGTCAGTCTTAATATTTTCACTACCAAAGCTTGAGAGTTAGTAGCTTTAAGAAGATGCTAATATTAAGGGTCTAAGGGGAAGTATTTTTGTAAATTTAATCAACGATTTTTAGATCATTTTGAACAAAAAGTTTCCAAGCGAGAACTTTCTGAAATTTCCTTTTGAAACATTTGGCAACGCCGCATCGTCGTATTTAGTGGGGTCGAACGAAATTCAGTTTTTTGTTTTATTGATCTCTTAAGGTATTATTTAAAAATAAAATGTACTATTTTTATAGCCTTTCATCCGATATGTTTCAAAACAAATTTGGTTTGTTTTGTTACAAAAAAAGGAAACCTTACACAGTATTTTTTTCTTTTTTTTTGGTTTTTCACCACGATCTAAAACTCAGAAATATCTGTTCTTATGTAAATAAAAGAATTACTGGGTAAAAACAAAACGGAGACTAATTTCTCAGTGATTCTTTTTCTGTAATAAATTTTCCTAACGAATAAAAATTTTAAAAATATAACATTTTCTAAAATACAAACTTTTGAACGTTAACGTTTCGGGAAGTCTTCTCTTCCCGTTTTCAAAACGAATCTAAAAATAACTTATATTAATTTCTATATAATCCTCTAAAAGATATTAAGTACATATATTTTGTATATGTAAATGATACTTACATTGACAATATTTTTTACTGACAATGGCATACTACCAAAAAATTATATAGTGAGGCTTACTGTGTGATTATCGTGTATGGAAATATAGTACATTAGGGGTTCCACCTCGGAATGAGAGATAATAACCTGTAAACTTGTATAAATCTTTATTTTGACATTCTAAAAGTTGTCTCAGAAGTCTCATTCTTCTTCAGAAGTCTGCTTCTCGTGTCAGTGTACAGTGTAAGTTACTTGCCTGAAGCCATCTTCGAATTGTTCTTGAACTTATTTCTAACCTCAGTTTATTTTTAATTTCGGTAGACGATTTAAATGGGTCGTTTTTTGAAATTCGGACAATATGGCTTTCAGTATGAGGTATCGTTTTTCATCTAGCTTCACGGTTTTCGTGAACTTGTTGTTTTCTTAGCTGTTTCAGCAGCTGTACAATGGACGCCACGACCCATTTCTAACAAAATTATTATTCGGTCAAGTTTGTTTTCATTTATTTTTTTAACTGCAAAGCTTGAAATAATCAAAACGTGAAGAAGTAATATTTACTGCTTTGTAAATTTTATAGCTCTGTTTTTATGACCATATTTTCATGTTCTTTTGTCTACATTTTTGTTAAATATTATGTTTACAGTTTTTTTTTAAACTAAGTGTGATATTGTTTTTCCTTTTTTGTTATATATTTATATTATGCAGTTATAGGTACTAATTACGTATGCTATTACTAACTTATTTGCCAGTGTCTTTTATTGTAACTGGTCTATCTCTCTAGACCCTTAGATTTTTGACCTTTATTGCAAGGAACTTTTTTCTTTAACATAATGTGAAGAAACGTTGATTAAATTTACGGAAGTACTTTTCCTTGCACCCTGTATAATATAATTTCGGTTTTACACTTGTAAAACTGTATATATTCCTTTAATTATAGTTACCAATTGTCTTAAATTTAGAATCGATCTAATGGCGATTATATTTGACGTTAACCTGGTAATGATTTATTGAACTGTATCTGATTTGTAAATTCTCACAATTCGTATGAAACGATCTGTATCGCTGATTTCTCTTAGACGTCGATAATTAATAAAAAACAAACTCTGTATTGTAGATAACGGTTCAACACGTTTGGCTCTCGAGGTCGCATCATCACTAATATTTGAGTTGGTTTTTTCTTGATAATTATCTATTTTAATATTTCTATTTTCTTGGTCACTTTTTGAAGAAGAACATGTTTGCTTTGTCAAAAATTTTCGTTTTGTTTAACTTGATTTTCAGGTTCGTTTTCGTCATTGTCAAGTTCTATCAATATATGTAGCAATATTTCGAATCACATTTATTGTAAGTCCGTTAAGATTGAGCTATTTTTAAGATAAAACATTCAATTGCTGTGTGATGAACATGCAATGAATCTGTCAGATTACTCATACAATAAAATTTCTAATGACTAAGTTCCAATGATTAAATCATACCTCCAATCTATTTCTGAAGTGTCTTAAAAGAAAAAAAAAAACGTCACAAACATGACTGGGAATAGCTATGAGCCAAAATATTCTAGCTAAATCTTAAATATTTGATAATCTGTATACAATAAAGCTGTAAGATCAGGTGAACATTAATAGTTGTTTATAATGTTTAAGTTATTGGATTTAAACAATGTTTTAAGCTTATTAATTATTATTCCAATCATTTACAGGCTTAACCACTCTCTTAACGTAGATTTTGCAAATTTCTTAAAAGTACCACTCCAATTTAACAGTGTTGAAGTCAGAAAGTTGTAGTGAATCTGCGAGATCATCAAACCATCAGCCTCATCTTTTTGTTATCAAGCCTTGGTTTTGGAAAATGTTTTTTAACTTTATTCTTGACTGACCACTACCCTAACGCGTTGGTGTGATGAAATGATACAGAACTATAAGAACGTCTTTATCTAACTGTTTAATAAGATCTCCAACTGTTTGAGTATATGTATGTTTTAATGAAATTTTCGATTCACCATTCTTCGTATTTAAATTGTCTGTTTAACTAAAGTCTTTGTTAAAAAATCTGAATTAGTCAAGATCTAATTATAAATTGCTTAAATCTCCGATGCTTTCGAATTTAGCACACCAAAATTAATTTAGAAAATGTTGTGCAGACTTGTGGTAGACATACTCTTCTTGCTGGAATATGAGCAAATAATAATGCATTGAAAAACTGCTCAATGTAATGCAATGCAAAACAATGCATTGAAAAAATCTCGCCACCTGAATATTGGAGTGGGCCAGGTCCAGGAAAGTGAAACTGAGGAAAACAAGATTTTAAAGTTTAGGTTAATATAATGTCATTATTATACAATTTTTTATTTTTTCCTTAACATTAACAACAATTTAAAGCAAATTATTACAGTTTAAGGGAAAAATCTTTTTTTTTTTTAAATTTTTGAAAATTTAATTTGGACGTAAAGACAAAACATTTGACAAAAGAAGGAGAATTCATACTAATTTTATCTTATAACAGGTCTTCGCGATGTAGAGCTGATTTTTTCATCTAATACATCTTTTATAGCTTCGTTAGCTATATTTTGAAAACTTAACTCCTTCTGAAGGCGTACTGTTTTAATCTCATCTTCAAAATTATTTTTGCAATACGTATGTATTGCATTGAAATCGATTGTACTTGTTGATACTTTACTGGGAATATGGTACTAGTTGTATGAAAATGACTAACTATATTTATGAAAATCAAAAAGAAACATTTTCGTTTGAATCAAAACTAGTTTGTCGTTAATCGTCTAAAAGATCTAATCAATGATACAGGGGTATACATTTTGAAGTACCTAAGTTTTCGTTCAATTAGGCTATGAATAGAGTCTACCTCTTGAATGTTTTCAGGACCAACTTCGGAAAACTTTTGTTCAACCGATGTTATTCGTGGATGATGCTTCATGAAATAAATTAATGGAAATGACATAATGATGTTCGGATTTTGCGGAAGGCATGAGTCTGACCACAGAAAAAACTTTTCTATGTCCGGATTATCGTAGGCTATTACGTCGAGAATTTTTACTAAGATGCTGGCAATATGACATCAGGCATGCTCTGCCATCATTTCATTCCATATTCCACAGCAAGTTTTTTTATCTAGTAATGCGCTGTTAAATTGAATACATTTAATTTCTGTTTTTAAAAATAGTTGGACTCATTAGCCTTAGGAAGCGCAATGAAATAATCGCAATAGTATACGGTGCTCATATTCTGGAGCATCTCCAGGTACGCTTTACCGGTTAAGTTGCCATTCAAAAATATAGGCTCAACTATGTGGTTTCCCAAAATACCTGCCCAGGCATTTAGTTTTTCTGGAAACTGCGTATGTTTCTCACTAAACACGTGAGGATTTGGATCACTCCAGTACCCTACATTTTGAATGTTCACATTTTCATTGAGGTAGAAAGTACTTTCGTCACTAAAGCAAATTGTTTTTAAATAAGCTGGCGCTTGATCAACTTTAGTGGTTAGTGGATACTTCTCATTATAAAGGCGCTCCGCAGCATGAAAATTATTTCCGCATTCACCAAGCATTAAGATAGCTGCTACTTTGTCTTCTAAAGAACTTACGTATCATTGTGTTTATTTAAAAACTCAATCACTTCGTGCAAGAATATTTTAAGTAAATATTCAAAATTTGAAACCATGTAAAAGCAGAGAAAGTAAAGTAAATAAGTTAGAGAATTTCAAAAACGTTAACTTTTTGACAATTGTCCAGAGACGGACTTGAACCCAAACAAAATTAGTATGGTTGAATAGGTCGTTTAAATACCTTTCAAACGAGGTGTCACTTGCCCCAGGATCCCATTGAAAATTATTGGTCACAATGGCACTGTGACGTCATCTCTGATGACTACTTCATCAGTTATCATTAGAAAAGCAGTAGAACGTCCAATCAATTTCACATTCCAAACTTCATTAGTTTAAGTATAACTTAACTGGGGGGGGACTTTTGACTAGCACCGTATATAAAGTTTTTGTCGTTATCTATTTCGATTTAACATTCAGTTTTAAGTGGTTATAATAGTTTTCTTTTTCAAGACCATACGTTTGAATTAATTAACTGTTATTTTTTAGACGTTTGCAAAAATTGCACAGGTCCTTTTTGGGTTTGAAAAAGGAAATGTTGAATTCGCTTTTGAAAATGTTTATATTTTATCAATGTTTAAATAAAAAAGTTATTTTACATGCCTTATTTTAGGCATGTTTTTCTGTCGAGGTTTTCAAACATTATTTTCACACATTCGAACACTATTTTGAAACTTAAATTATACACAACTTAAATCAACATGTTCTTATTTACCAGCAAAAAATCTGACGCAATAATAGAAATCTAACAAAGAAATCACAATGTTTTTTTTTTAAAGATGGGAAGGTTAAAACCTCATGAGTGATAAAGAGAGAAGGTACTCCAAGTTGAACCTTGATGTGCATCAAGTTCACTGTCACGTGATTTGAACGCGTAGTCTTATTGAATGTGGACTTGGAGCAAAACCAATATTAACACTGTGTTTGTTACCAGTGATGGGTATAGTGTAAAGTTCAGACTGAATTGTTTGGACTTGGTCTCACTGGCCATGAATCAATTCTATAGTGCATCTCATGAAATCATATTTTTTAAAGAAATAACAAAAGTGGACTTCAATAGTCAGGTGATGATATACGAGATGTCACTATTAAATAACGAGACTGACGCTGTAAAATATTTTATTTTGATTTCATACATAGGTACTTATTACCACCTTCAATATACACCCCTCCTATATCCCTACAATACTCCATACGAATCTTCCATTGTTCGAAACAGTGCTGGAAGTGTTCTTGTGTCAGCTCCTTCAGAAAGCGTGCCACTTTCTCTTTCACAGCCTTAACGGACTCAAATCTTGAACCTTTTAATGCAGATTTCACCTTAGGAAACAGATAGAAGTCTCACGGCGCAAGATCCGGCGAATAAGGCGGATGGTCTAACACTGGGATGCTGTACTTGGCTAGAAACCTCTTAACCGACAATGCGGAATGAACCAGTGCATCGCCTTGGTGGAGAACCCATGACTTATCCTTCCACAATTTGGTCGTTTTTCCCTTATTCTTTCACGGAGTTCTGATTAATAGTTTGACCTTTAGTAACCAAGCGAAGGTACACAGTCTCATGAATATCGGAAAATAATCATCATTGCTTTGAATATTTATTTGCTCATTCGAGCTTTTTTGGCTCTCAGTGAATTTAGGCACTTCCGGTGCATAGATTGACGCTTCGTTTCAGGATCATCATAGGTAAAAAACCACAATTCGTCACATATTATTATCTTTTCCAATAAGTTTGGTTATTATCAATGGCAGTTAAAGTGTCAGTACAAATATTTTTGCGAGCTTCTTGTTCAAACGTGAGCATTTTAGACACCATTTTGGTACACACTTTTTGCGTGTTAAAATTGGTATGTAAAATTTGCCGTACGCATTATTTGTCAATTCGTTTCGCGGTTTTTCCAAGTTTCAAAGTGAAATTAAAAAAAAAATTATTATTGTTCCACTTAACAAAAAAACAACTATAATGCGAACGAAGGCCACGGCTATACGGATGTGTTTACGGAAGCGAGAGGTACTGCATTCGAAAGAGAATACTTCACGCTAAAGTGCTGTTGGTCGCCGGCTTTTGGCGTGGCCAACGTCAATCTCGTTAAATAATAGCCACACCTCGTACACTCAATAAAATTTGTATGTATAAAGAATTCAAAGTATAAATTGTTCGTTAATAATATTTAATTTATAATCTATTAAAAATTATGTTATGTTGATCTGAAATATAATATTTTTGTTTGTATTTGCTTTTTTATTTTTATTATTTGTCACATGTATGTGTTATTGTATTGGGTTGTTCCGAAAGATCGTAGAGATTTTCCAATAGTTGCTCTTTTAATGCTTGTCAGCAACAATCTGTGTTAGATTAGCGGTGTTTATTTCCATTCCTGTGTTAGGTTTTTTTTTTATTTCAAAAAAGGGAAAGAACACTTTCCAAACAAAAAAAAAGATATGTGCCTTTTATGAAATGGGTTCTGTTAGGGAGATACGGTGTAAAAGTGGTTTGGTTTGTTCAGAGGCGGAGATTTTGACCTGGATGACCGACATCGCTCTGACCGTCCTTGAACACTCATGCCGAGGAAGTAAATGGTCTGCCGATATGATGTGTGGGTCGCTCACGACCTTAGGGAGCGAAATCTGCTTGACCGAATCTCTTTTTGCCATCTTTTGCTGAACGAAAATTCGGAGGATCAATTTCTGAAGCGAATGGTAAGAGTGATGAAAAGTCACCGGCTCTAAGTACGACAAAGGCGGCCTTCATTTGAAAAAAAATATATTCTTTGGCTTTGGTGGGATTAGAAAGGACCCATACTTTTGAGTTTTATCAACGCAACCAAACCGTGCAACCAAAATAAATGCATTTCATTTATTGTAATCAGCAACAACATGGGGCTTTTCTAATTTCACATGACATCGTGACTGTACTGTCACCATTTGTCCAGTGTGTTTAGTAGATAAAGTCAGGACATCTCTTATCGTGCCACTTTGTTATAACGACTTTTGTATTACTCTCTTGACTATATGATTCACCTTTCTTTAGTTTTTTGTTTATAACGTATTTAGGATTATGCTTACGGTTTTTTCTCAGGGTGTCAACTAAATTAGTTTTCTTGTTAAACAACATGTGAGCCAGCAAAGAGGTTCACAAATATTCCTAACAACGTTGGTCGGTACACTTGACCCATTTACTTTTTCTTTGCCGCAATACACTTTCCAATCATAGGTATATCCGTCTAATAGCTTCTGAAGATGTTGCTGATCTTGTTTAAAATTAGCTATTTGTCTTAAGAAAAAAAAAATAGTGTTACTTTTTTAACTTGAATTTGACTATAAAATATTACCTTAGTCAATAAAAACAGCCAATACACAAATATTATGATACACTAAAATACAGGGTGTGGCAGAAAGACCTCTCCCATTTGGAACTCTAATAAAAACCTAACCAACAAAGATGCAAAACCAACTTATATATTTCTGAAAAGTATGTACAACGCAGTTTTAAATTAACATGTTTTAAACATGACATCACTCAAGTGGCGGCCTCCATTATCAATACATTGATTGAGCCTATCTCGGTAGCTTTCCATTACATGACGTAGCATTTCTGGGGGAATCGTCGCCATTTCTTGGGTTATCGCCTCCTTAAGTGCATTCAAAGTTTGTGGACAACATTGGTATACCTTCGACTTAAGATAGCCCCACAGAAAGAAGTCGCACAGGGACAAATCTGGAGAACGATGAGGCCAGCCAATGTCGCCACGCAAGGAGATTACACGTCCAGGAAACAGTTGTCTTAAAATTTCAAGTGAACGACGAGATGTGTGGGCTGTTACTCCATCTTGCTGGCACCACACATTTTCTTGTCCATGTTTATTATAAAGATCAGGCAATCTGCAGTGACACTATTCTCTTAAAAAAAGTACGGACCCCATACTCCAAATTCGTGAAAAGCGCACCATACCGAAACCTTTGGGCTGTGGAATGGGCGTTGGTGAAGTTCTCGAGGATTACTTTCTGTCCAGTAACGGAAATTCTGTTTATTAACCATACCTGAAAGGTGGAAATGAGCTTCATCCGTAAAGATCAAAACGTTTCCGCGAGGAAGGTTTCGAAGCTATTGGCACAAAGTTCTACGGGTTTCCCAATCCGTTTCAGACAATTCCTGTGTAACTGCAATTTTGTAAGGATGCATTTTGAGATCTCGGTGTAGAATTCTGTGAACACTTCTGTCAGATAACTGCAGCGCTGCCGCGAGTTTTCGTGTAGATCGCCGGGATGACTGCTCAACCGAAGCTCGGACAGCGGCCACATTTTCCGGTCCTGTTACGGTTCGAGGTCTGCCAAGAGGTTTCTTTTTTAATGCGGAACCTGTCTCTCTGAAGTTTGACACCCAACACCAATGGTTTTCTTATCAGGAACGGGGTCATGTCGCCCAAGCGCGAAGCGGGTGCGAAAGGCACGCTGCGTCAATATCGGCGAACCGCCATTTCTAATGAACTCCTCGACGACGAATGCGCGGTGCACTCCCAACCAAGCCATGATGCAGACTGGAAACGGCATGTGTGTAGCCGTGCCTCGACGCACTCACAACTGCGGCGCCCCCACTCCGATACCAGCTATGTCCAACTAAAATCGGGGAGGTCATTCTGCCGCACCCTGTATTTAGCTGTGTACTGTACCGCTAACAAATCAAAATTAAAAATAAACAACAGACAAGTTATATTTTGAATCACGTATGATTCACACAGCCTGCTAAGTCATTTTTGGCAGAAATACCATGTGAGACACACTTGGCTTCATATGCAAAAACTTCATTTTTAACAGATTTTTACAAATAAAAATTATCTTGTCATCATTTTTATGATATTTGTTGTATAACATATAATTTTTAACTTGTGACCCAAAAGGTAATTTTTTTTTTGTATTGTGGCAGTTAACGTGTTAATTATGATAATGTATGGTCACACGTTTTAAGCAGGACTCGGCAAAAATTGTTGAGCTTCAGCTTCGAAACAACCTGTTGACATTTTTTATCAACAAAGTTTCTGTTTGTTGGCAAAAGGCATTATGGCAGTGTGTTGGCAAAAAGTTGATAATAGTAGTATTAATTAGTACTAGTAATTTCATATTTGTATTACAGCAATTGATTGAGCGAACAATACAGACGGATGAAACCATATACGTATGTTTTATATCTATTTCAAGGGCATTCGATTCAGTAAATAGAAGGCATATTTGGACAATACTGGATAAATATCATGTAAATGGGGACATAATTAGAAGTGTCTCAAATTTATACTCGAAAACTACAAACTATGTCCAATCAAAAAAAAAAAGAGTATTTCAAAGGTTTACAACTGCATCTGGGGTGAAATGGGAAGAAACCTTAAGTCTTTATTTGTGTAACATAGTAATGGGCGCGGTAATTAAGAAGTGTAACAAAATAATAAAGAAAACAACATGGGAACATTTCAATCCAGAATGATTAGAAATTAATTTTTTGGTTTTGCTATTTGGGTTTTGCGAAAAGAGAAAAAGACCTACAGTACAACGTAAATGTGTGGTACAAGGAGCTGGGCAAAAGTCAACTGGCAATAAACCGAAGTAAAACCAATAATGGTATCGAGAAAACATAAGAAC
Organism: Cosmopolites sordidus; assembly: GCA_031761425.1. Taxonomy (NCBI): domain Eukaryota; kingdom Metazoa; phylum Arthropoda; class Insecta; order Coleoptera; family Curculionidae; genus Cosmopolites; species Cosmopolites sordidus. The sequence goes on from JARFXV010000918.1 coordinate 84,226, forward strand.
ATAGGAACTAGACTAGAAAACACAGAGCTGGAACAAGTTAAATAATTTAAATACTTAGGAATCGCTATAGCGGAAAATGGAAAGATAGAAATAGAAATAGAAGAAAGATTAAAAGCCAACACCAGATTAAATCAAAACAGAGACTATGATTAGAGTACATAATGCATTATACCTCCCAACTTTGACATATGGTTCCGAAATGTGGAAGCTAAATGAACATCAGAGAGGAAGAATACAGGTCTGTGAGATGAGAGTATTGAGAAGAAAAGGACGGAAAAAGAAGGAAATTAGGAAAAGATTGGGGGAAAAATCTGTAGAAGAAAGGATAAGGGAAAATACACTGCGATGGTTTGGACAAGGAGAGAATGCCTTCAACGAGACTAACCAAGAGAGTGTGGAAAATGGAAAAAAAACTGAAAGGAACACGAGGAGTTGACAACGAAAGAAATGGAACGATGAGATTGACAAGTATCTTAGACAAGTGGGACTGGACTGGCAAGGTCCGAAGTACTCGTGAGGGATAGAGGGGAGTGGAGCAAGAGAGTGACGAGCGATTAAGAAATCTTAACTCGACACTGGAAATGGCCGGTAAACGAGTATAGGTTATGATGATGATGGTAAATTACATAGATTAAAAATATATTTTCATTGACGATTTGCGTTTTTTTTTCTCTTAAAAGAACTATGTATCAACTTTCCGGATAATCCAATATTTGCAGTGGTAATAAAACCATTGAAAATAATATTGTTTTATAATACCCTATTGATTTGTTTTATTTCTAAAACTTTATGGGATGGTGTAACATTTGTTGAAAACGTAAGCAATTATTGAAACTAAAATACTTTTGCTAATTAGACCTTATTTTTAGGTTTCATCTCTGGAGCAAAGAAGAACAACAAAAATACATTGCTCTTCATTTCAATAAACAATGTCGAGTTCTTCTAACGGACGTAGTAAATACCGATGAATATAAGAAATTTGTAATCAAGAGCAGAAAGCATCAAGATACTGGAAGGAGAAGATTTATTTGCTACATTTGCTTTAGCAAATTTTTCGATAAGACAGATTTGGAAGCTCACAAGGCATACGCCCATCGAGAAGACCGTGATATTTCAAGCGCTGAGAGCAGCTCTGAATCATTTGATGATATCGAGGAAATCGAATCTGATTCAGATGATTCCGATGCTGAGACAAAAAAGAATGACAATGAACAGGAACGACTGAAGGAAGACGTTTCTAATCAGAACAAGTACAAATGTATGACTTGTAATGTGTTTTTTGTCGATCAGCGTGAAGTTAATACTCATCACCACGTGCAAAATTCGTGCAAATATTTTTGTGTTAAGTGTGGTAGACAGTTTAATACAAGAGGTGGATTTGTAGTACACGTGTTGCAACACGACATTAAAGCTTGCACGAAATTTTCTTATAAATGCGCAATCTGCTCGGACTCTTTTGATGATTGTTATCAGTTGAAGAGACATTACGCTTCTGTTCACGACGTTCTAACTAAAATCGGAACTCCTTCGAAATCAACAACAGAAACATCTTCAACAAGCGGGGTTTCAACTTCTTCAAATCCCAGTACTAGCACTAGAGCTACTGCGTCAAGGAAGCCCCCACTGATTTTGCCGAAAATTACTGTGTTTGACTGTGACGTCTGCTATGATGTGTTTAATACAAATGAAGCCCTGTCCAAACACAAAGAATTGCACAAGGTACTGCAAGAGAAAACGGCAAAAGTTCGGGCTAAGGCGGCTTTGAAATTAAAGGAGCGTCGCATCATCGTGCAAAACGATAGTAAAATGACTTCGAACAAAGTGGTATCTAACTTCACCATTAAGACCAAGCCCGCGGAAGGGGCCAGTCCGCCTGTACAATTGTTTCTTCGATCGGTTAAGTCAAAAACTGGGCTTCCTCATTTGGTACCAACTTCTCAACAGGCCGAAACTAAAACAAGGGGAAACGTCGCTACTGTCACTAGCAAAGCTGTGACTGGTCGAACGAGAACTAAAAATTTCAAGTACACCAAAAACATGCATCCTACAAATAGCATTACAACGACAATCAATGCTTTATCAACTCCACAAACGTCAGTTGGTGCTGTACCCACTACTAAATCTCAAGTCCCGTTTGTGATTAACTCATCAATCAATGCTTCATCAACTCCACAAACGTCAGTTGGTGCTGTACCCACTGCTAACTCTCAAGTCCCATTTGTGATTAACTCATCAATCAATGCATTATCAACTCCACAAACATCAGTTGGTGCTGTATCCACCACTAAACCTCAGGCTCCGTTTGTGATTAACTCGTCAATCAGTGCTATATCGACTCCGCAAGCGTCAGTTGGTGCTGTATCCATTGCTAAACCTCAGGCTCCGTTCGTGATTAACTCGTCAATCAATCCTTTATCAACTTCACAAGCGTCAGTTGGTGCAGCTGCTACCACTGAATCTCAAGCTCCGTTTGTAATGAACTCGTCAGTCACCACCACTGAACCTCAATCTCAGTTTGGATTAATCAATCCACAAATTAATACTGGTTCGGTTATGCTTAATCCTCAGCAGCCAGACCCATCAGCCAATAGTCTGCTTATTAACAGACCGGATAGTACTCCTATCTTTTATATAGTATTACCACCCAATTCTGGCGATGTAGGGGTTGAAAATTCACCAATTGCCGAAAGTTCCAACTCAAGTGTGACTGTCACGCCGGAAACTCAGAAAGGTTCTACTTCCAGGAATCCCGATCAACAAAAACCAGTAGTTGGTTTTAGTATGCCGTTGATTACTAATGTGGGAACGGTTGTAGAAGATTCTTGTAATCTTAATGAGAAAATGAACAGTGCACCGACCTCGCAGTTTGAGGGAGAGTTTGCGAAATTTTTGGAACAAGTTAATTCAGCTAGCCAGAAAAATAGATTTATTTTACCCAAACCGTCAACGCCTGAACTACAAACTAATTCTACCTCTCAATCTGCTGATATTATTGTTATTGATGAAGATTCGGAAAATGAAGATGATGATGCTGTCACATTTACAGTTAATGTCGGTCCCAGTACAGATTCGACCACAACTAATACTGAGGGAAGTAATATTTGTACAGTGACATCTGTGGTTGCTTCCACCAGCAGTGCTACACCTGACAAAATTAGTGAAAATAAGCCAAAAATTTACGTTAAAAAACTCAGTGAACTAATCGATAAGCCTAAGACAATATTAAATTTATCGTTGCCAGTTCCTCAGATGCAACTGGACCAACTGCTATGTCCGTATTGCAGCATTTCTTTCGATGATGCGATGACATTTCAGAAACATACTAGAAAATATATTTACTGCAAAAAGTGTCCATTCCGAACTTGCGACATTTTCAAATATAGATTGCATTCTGTGGAAAAGCACAATGTGTTTTTATGTGATCATTGCAACTACACGACACCTTTAATCGACCAGATCCACAAACACATAAGGATTTGCCACTAAAGTTCAAAATAAATTTAATATCTTTGATATAAAACCGTCACATTTTTCAATACGAACTCTGAATTTGAGTGAAAAACAATACAAAAAGTGAACTTATATGATCGAAGATTAATGAAGAACATTGTGATATGAAATTAATATTGACGTTTATTTAGTGTATTAAGCTTGAACATTGCCTGTATATTTTCGACGTGTATAGAGCTTCATCATTGCACAATACAGTTCAGAACGGTTGAGGCATGTGTCACTACCTTTTAAATTATTTATAACTTTTAAAAGAAGCAAGACATTTTTTTCTGTGTGTTCACACTTATCCTGGAATGTTTGTAGGTATAAACGTCTATTCATTGGCAATGTAGTTATTATAGAGCACCCGCTCAGTAAGCCAGTCTTACATTAGTGCATATGTTAACTGTTTGATATAGCACCTTCTCAGCACTGTGTTTTCCGCCTTCTGTTGTAAGTGTGTATCACATACGAATTTATTCAACTTACATTTAGCAGTATGAAAAAAGGCACATAGTCCACCTATTGCTTTTTTTCAACACAGAGTATTTTGCCTCTATCTGGTCGCAAGTGTCGACTCGATTATAATCAAGTATTACATGTGGTTTCATAGTAAGATTTTCAAGAGAAGCAAAGTTATGCATTGAAGAAAGCAAAATAATGCCCTTATTAAAACTAAAAAGGGACTTACGATAACATCATATCATTAATCTGAAACCCAAATATAGTTGAATTCACACGACGGTTATTAAGTAGAAATTGTTTTGGAATTTCAGCTTTGTCTTTTGCAAAGTACCTAGAGTAGTAATATTATCACCTAGTAGGCTGAAAACAAGGTCATACGACGTGTACCAATTATCAATCGTGAGATTTCTGTTTTTTTCCTTTTAGATGATCCATCAACCGGTGTTCTTTTTCGTACGGTTTTTGAAACTTCGTAGGGCTCTGCAGGTTTTTTTCAATAAAACAGTTCTAACGATGACGTGTAGAATGTTTATCATCATTGACTGCAAATAATTTTAGTCCATATTTTTCTGGCTTACTGGGAATGAATTGGATGAATGAACAGCGACCCCGAAAAGGAACTAATTTCTTATCAATTGTAGCAAACTCACTGGAACTTTTTACTTTTCTAATAAACGAGCCTAGAATGAACTTACAGCAGCTAATCGATCAGTTTTCTGCCTTTGATCTCGTGTGCTCTTACTATCAAATCGCATACACTTCTATAAAAGCAAAAACCTTTTCGAGGACATGCAATTAGTCCGTCACCTTCATTTTTTCCAGAATTCATTCAAACTGATATCTTGTCCTTTTATTTCCAATAAAAGTTACAAACCTATCACTACCATTATTTCATAGCGGTTTGTCAATTTTGTATCACGATCGTGGCTATACTGCACTTCTTTACGTTTACGATAAATATACTAAGCAATTAATGCTACTTGTTGCATTTTTTGCATCAACTTTTGGCCCAGGTAATATTTTTACAACATTTCTGAACTTGTTCGAGAAGTAGTTTTACAAAAATCGTCCCATCTTTTCCAAAAAAAAAACTATCTTTACATTATCCTCTTCGATCTCATAATCTAGTTCACCTTTTTGCTCATTATTACTGTTATGTTCGCCGTCGGAATAATTTATCACTTCCTCTTCATAATCAGAAAAAACTTCATAATCATTCGTATACCGAGCCCTATAATAAAACATCTAATTATAAAAAATGAAAATTCCAAGCTCAAATTCACCAAAAAAGAAGTGTAACTTACATGTCCTAACTGTTTTTATTTAAATGTCAATACACTTGCTGATTGGGCTGTCACAAATACACTACTGACTGAACAGTTAGGGCTAGGAGATAAGGTACGGAACTCGGTAGTCGGACACAATTTGACCTGCACAAATAATGACGTCACAATGACTGAGTGGTTGACAAAGTGCGCCTGGTCTAGGGTTACGAAATTTCCAATTGTGCACCTAGTCATCGAATCGACTAGTGCTTTCTAGAGAATCCCCATACACTTTGCAATGCTTTTAGCGCATCGCGCTGCTCTAGCCCCAAACTGTTCCGAATTCTTGAAACTGCTTAAATAATGGATACATTGTCAATTAGGACATTTTCTCCTAAGTTCACGTTGAGTTACAATTATATTTTTTAATGTACATTACTAGAATCTTACTGCAAGTGTATAAAACTTGCACGGGTGCATTACACAATAGCCAAACTCAAAGTGTCACAAAAAAAATGGCGCAAAAACAAAATGGTAGCGTGATGCTTGCCTCACCCATTAGTTGATACATTCTTGAAGAAGTTTTTTAGTGTTACGTATAAAATTTATTTGATTTGTGTGTAATTTCAAATATTTGTTTCGGATTAAGAACATTTAGTTTTAGGTGGAAATATCATATTTTGTAAGATGTGATTTTTTAGTTAAATATCACAATTTTTTTTTGTGTATGACTACACTTCGAACTGTGTTAGTTCTTGTTTTTATAATTAAATGTATACCGTCTCGAGGTTTTGTTTTATTTTAACCGATTCATCTCTAACATGCAGATGTGTAGTAATATCAAGTAACGTTCAAATTTAGCGTAGATTTCTTCCAATCACTTTTTGTCCAAATGTAAAATCCTCCGGGTGCCTCTAAACGCAATCTGGTTCGGTACTAAATCTGGATTTCCTATTTCTGCAGCGATTTGTGACTGTTAATGAAATTTGGATCCATCGGTGTACACCAGAAAGGAAGCACAGTCAAAATATTGGTTTTTTCCCGGCGAGGGATCGAGGCCAAGAAGCAGATACATTCCTTTTGGTCAGTAATAATATCCGGAACGTGGTCGCGTCATCTCATCTAGAATAGGTCTCTTCAGCCACAGCAGAGCATACCCCCGCTAATCGTGGTTATTACAAGAATAAACTCGGACTCGAGTACTATAGTCATTAGAAAGGTCATGAATTTCTGAAAAGTGCTCTTTTTTGCTTCATTTTTAAAACCGTCTTAGTAAAAATAATTTTTGACAATAATAAATGATAAAAAATCAATAAGAATTACTAAACTGGGAGTGATTTACCAGTAAAACCATATCACCTTTTTTTTTTAATTCTCGACTCGCGTTTCCCCAAGCATGTTAGCATCTAACTATTGTCTGAATGATTGTGGCATATATATATATATATATATATATATATATATATATATATATATATATATATATATATATATATATATATATATATATATATATATATAACTACTTCTCGAACAAGTTCAGAAATGTTGTAAAAATATCTGTTCTTATGTAAATAAAGAATCACTGGGTAAAAAACAAAAACCAAACCGAGTCAAATTTATCAGTGATTCTTTTTTTGTAATAAATTTGCCTAAGGAACAAAATTTTAAAAAATATAAAAATTATAATATATATATATATATATATATATATATATATATATATATATATATATATATATATATATATATATATATATATATATATATATAGGTGAGATTTACTGTGTAATTATTGTGTATTGAAATACATAAACGTTTTTAATTACATTTTTTAGAATCGGAAACCATATTGAATTTAAATCTACCGAAGGTATAGCATTCCAGTTATTTTTATTTAAATTAATTATATCGATTTCTTTTAATCTTCTTTATTTTGTTACTGATTCTTTTAATACCGTTTTAGAATTATTCCAATTGATTTTATGGCCGATTCCTATGCGTGTTAACAAATTCTAGATAAAATCGCCCTTTCTAAGAAGGTTTTTATGTTTGAGACATCTAACGGTGTAGATGTCTCACCTATATAAAATTTGCCATATTCGCAGGGAATTTTATAAACCACATTTTTGGTATTCTGTGGTGTGTTGTTTGGTTTGGTTTTTGTTAATATAGATGTAAGAGTATTTTTTGTTTTAAATGTCGTTCTTATGTTATATTTATTTCCTACTCTTTTAATTGGGTCAGAAATACCGCAATTGACTAATAACAATAATAATAATAATTCTCAAACAATTAACCCCACAATTCCTTACATCCGCAGTTAGTAGGGATAACAAACCCTTCACCTCAAATAAACCATTTCCTAGTTTTAGGGTTTATTTTTATCTTTAGTAATTCAGAATAACTGGGCGACCCAAATGCCTCCGGCGAACGGCTGCAGTAGCTGTTGCGATAGTCACATTGTTCTTAAAAATATAAAAAAAGAAAAAAAAACATTACAAGGTCTTATATTTTCATTCATCATTCCGTCATTTAGCTTTAGGACAACGTACGGTCACACCAAGAGATTATGAAATCATCTCCTCAATAGTTTAAAAAAAATATTTGGTGTTTAGTGGTAAATCACTTTTTTTCTTGACGCGCGTCTCGCTAACCATGTTAGCATCATGGGGAGATGATTTAATAATAGTAAATGTTTAGTGGTAAATCCTTTCCAGTTTAATTTTCCACACCGAAGGACCCGATAGAATACGAGGGTTGCTATTTATGTATCCGGAATAATAAATAAAAATAAATATGTATCATTACAAATGGTTTTATTGTTTTTTAAAATATTCTCCGCGATGATGGATATACTTTTGCATACGTTCAAATCAATTTTCATAGCACTTTTTCCATTCCGATTGAGGTATCTCCCAAAAAATGTATTTTGAACGCATCAATCGCGTTTTGTGCCCTCGAGAATCGTTGACCGCGTAGTTTATTCTTCACGGACGGGAACAAAAAGAAATCATCAGGTGCCGAGTCAGGACTGTACGGTGGATGAACCGTCAATTTGATGTTTTGACCGACCAATTGAGTTGTTCGGTCCGATGTGTCAGAGCTCGCGTTGTGATGTTGAAGAATGACGCTGCGTCGCTGGTTGTTTTTTCTTACTTCTTCAAAGACTTTTGGCAAACAAATTGTTGTGTACCATTCAGAACTGGCCGTTTTACAATTCTCTAGTGGCACTGTAACCACATGCCTATTTATCTCAATAAAAACAGCCGACCATTTGATTTGCTTCGAAGTGCTTCTTGCGCGAACAACTTTTGTTGGATTTGACTCATTTTGAAAGATAAGACATACGCATAGACCCAAGATTCGTCACCTCTGTAGATGCTATACACGGGTTTTGTATGCCTACGATTGTATTTTTTGAGTATTTCTTTGCACCAATCGACATAAACCTTTTTTTGAGTGATTGTCAAATTATGCGGAATCCAGCCTGCACAAAACTTTTCACTACTAAATGTTTATGTAAAATCTTGTATATGGTTGTCTTACTAATGCTCAGGAATGTCTCAATCTCACGGTATGTCACATTCACGCACAGTATCGATGATTTCTGGCATGAGAACCAATTTTGAATGACCTTTAAATTTGTTCTTGAGCGAACGACGGTCACGATTGAATTCACGAAATCAGTGATATTCAGTGGTTTTAACTGGTGTTTCATCGCTAAAAATCCGAATGAGTTGATCGATGCATTGTTGTTGAGATAATCCACGTCGAAAGTAGTAGTAAATCGTTATCGTCGTAGTAATCTCGTAATTGATCACCTGATTGCCTTAGTTAAAAAACTATACTTTCTTCTTTCTTTTTTTCACATAAAAACCATTAAGTTTATTAAACCAAGGAATGTTACTTCGAAGTTTGTATTACTTTTTTCAAAAATGTTAATGGTATTGAAAAAGTTGGGTTTGACCTAAAAATAGTCACGGTAAGTAATCTTCAATTATTTAAGGAGCTGAACAACTTAATAAAACTAACCTTATTTTTCGTATTTTTAGCTTGCTCTACAACGACCAACTCTATTTAAACTTTAATATGGTCACGTTACCGAACAACCTGAACTTGATGGAAAACTTTGACTGTCAAAAATCGGAAAATATTCCCGCCAGTTCTGTGGTCGATCAACTCAATGCAACTGACGATCTGTTGAATCTTTTATCGACCGAAGAAGAATGCACTGCTATCTTAAATAACATAGCTACTAATGAGCAATTTCAACGATTGATGGACAATGATCAGGCGTTTGCCGTGAATAACGAGGGTGTGGGAAATGGAGTGAAGCAGATTGGTTTTAAATGCGATATTTGCAAGAGGATTTGTACGACGAAGAAACTGTTAAAAAAACACTTGATGCGTCACACTGAAGATCGGAAGATACCCTGTAAAATATGCGGGAAACTATTCAGATATAATTATGAAGTAACCGCGCATGCTCGGTCTCACGAAAAGCCGTCCTTTCAGTGTGATATGTGCACGAAACTATTTGTTCACAAGTCACACCTCAATGCTCATCGCAAACGACACTTGGCCGAATATGTCGCCTTTTGCGATGTGTGTAATAAAGGCTTCATCTCTCAGGCTGAATGTACCAATCATAAGAATACGATACACGAAAATCTCGGTCGGATTTGTGAAACGTGTGGTTTGAAATTGAGCAGTCTCTCCGCATTAAAAGAACACCGATTAATTCATGATCCTCATCACGGGCAAACTCGAGATCACATTTGTGACATTTGCGGTAAAAGTTACATGACCAAACGCAACTTGAAAAGTCACATGGTGGTTCATTCGCGAAGCAAGCCTTACGTATGTAGAATCTGCGGTAAAACAGTGAGCAGCAAAAATACTTTGGAAACTCATGTAAAAATGCATACAGGGGTTAAAGATATCATTTGTGAAATATGCGACAAGAGTTTTGCTTCGAAAGAGTATCTCCAAGTACATCAAAGGACTCACACTGGGCACAAACCGTTTCAATGTCACATTTGTCCGAAAAAGTTCACTCAGAAAACCTCTCTGACTGTCCATTTAAGATACCACACTGGTGAGAAACCGTACAAGTGCGAGTGTGGAAAAAATTTTACTACCAAAAGTCATCTCATGGCGCATTATAAAACTCATGATGTAGGTGGGGTTGAAATCGATTATCTAGCTTATCATTTACACGATTCATTAAAACCATGTTAATAAAGAACGTTCCAAACAAGTATTTAGTTTTATTTGATAAATGCTAATTAATATATTTTATTACAATACAATATTAATTTTCCAGGATGAGTTTACCGAATATTTCAAAGACATATGTCACACTCACGTTACAATGTTGCTACATCAACACAAAATACCCCGACTTTGGCTTTCGTATGATCGATAAAACTGTAAATGAAAAAGTAACACGAAAAATTTTTTTCTCTAAAAGTTTCCATCAAAAAACGATAAATGTCTTCTTAAAAATTAGCACTACCACATTTTTAGCACATTTGAAATAATAAAAATACGATCGAAATTATAGAACTGCACTGTTTAAGAAATGAGTGTGAACTAAACTAAACTATTTCGAAACTAAACGAAAAACTACTACTTGTTATTTTATTAGGCCCGATCCTGTTTACGTTTTTTGCAACTTTGCCGGGTTTTGTTACGACAGGGGTTGTTAACAGTTTATTGCAGCCTTCGATATATCTTGAACTGCACTATACCCAAGGTGTTACGTGAATTGAATTATTTATTAATACATAGTCTTCTCACATACAATTTGTTATCAGAACCTAATAAATTAATTTTAGTTTCACAGCTAACTGTCCACTGTTTCTTTTTGCAAATTTTAACTGTTCTTTATATTCTGTTTCTTAAAAACGGACGTTTCTTGGCTATTTTACTTTATGTTTTTCTGTTGCAAACGTCGTCTTTTGATTCTGGTGCTGATTTTTTATAACGTCAGATGTAGCAACCTTCAAAGCCTCGCGTACAATAAGATTATCCAGTTTTTCACTCGTTTTTCTTGGACTGTTTCTCTTTTTTGGTTGTCTTTGGGTCACATATGATTCTTTCAAAACTTTCGCAATTATACATGGTGACTGTTGGATTGCATTCGTAATAAATACATAAGATATGTTTTGACTTCTCAAATGCAAATTTAATCGTCTTTCTCCAGCAGTACAGTGTCTAGCGCGACCCGTGTTTAACCCAAACTAACTTTTGGTATATCAACAAAATAAATAGATATTTTATCAAAAGTGGTACGCGATAACGTGTATAAAATTACTAAACTCTTATTTTTTCACCAATGGTATAAATTCTTTAAGAAGATAACCAGCAATAAAATGCCCTGGTTATATTGTCAAATTATCAAATTACAGAAGTTAAACTAAATTTATAAAACGATACTAATAAATTAATATTGTTAAAACGTACCTGATTCATCTTTTTTCTTCCGCAATGTTTTTCGTTATCTGAGCTTTGAAGCAGAATAAACTGTATAGGCTTTCGATGATTCTTCAAAGACCTTTCTGTACGGCCTTTGCGAGAGAACGTTTTATTGCATATTTTACATCTTCAGCTTTCCATATATTACCAATAGTCTACCCACTTCACTATTTTCACTATGTGAACATGGGAATTCGTCGCATTGCGTTACTAAAATTTTGCGACCCTAAAATGAGTGCAGAAGTCGTACCGTGTCTTTGAAGTCGTACCGAAAGTTCAGCATAAAACGAATACTGAAAAAAGGGATAAAGTATTCCAATTGGAAGGCATTAGTTTGAAGGATACAAAATAAATCTGAATGAATCAATAAATTATTATTATTATTATTCACGTATGGGCCCTGGTGGACCACGCAAAGTACAATTAGAGGCGTTTGTTGTTGTTAGCCTTCCTTTGTGCCCATACTAATTTCATTCTTTCGCTATGAGCTTTTTTCCTTTCGTCAGACCAAGTTGTTCCAGTCTTCCTACATTTTTCTCTCTGGCCAACCTTCCCAACGTTAACCTTGTGTCTGAAACAGCCTCTATCCTGAATTTCACTTTGTGTAATATTTGCTGATCTTAGATCCTCTTTAAATCCAGCAATCCATTTAATTATTTCTACTTTAGCTTTACTCCTATTTTCATAAAATTCGACTATTTGTCTAGTTAACCTACTCGGATTCATCCGTTTTACGTGTCCGTAAAACTTAAGTCTTCTTTTTCTCATATCGCTATGTATATCTGTGTATTGTTTGATTTCTTGGTTTTCTCGAAGTCGGTATGTTTTGCTATTTATTTGTTTGGGCCCTAGGATTTTTCTTATGATTTTTCTTTCCTTCTTTTCAATATCCTCGATGTCTCTCTTTCTATTCAAAATGAGCGTTTCTGCCCCATATAGACATTCTGGCTTAATAACTGTGTTGTAATGTCTCAGTTTTGTGTTTTTAGATAGGCATTTTTTGTTGTAAATATTTTGTGTAAGTTTCAATGCCGTTTCCATATTTTTACATCTACCCGTATTGGCCGCTTTTTCCAATCCATTTTCCATGATTATTTCACCCAAATATTTGAATTGAGAGACTCGTCTGATGTTACCATATTTTGTTTTTAGAAATGGCGTTCTTAGTCTGTTGCAGGTCATGTATTGTGTCTTTTCAAAGGAAATTTGGAGTCCTACATTTTCTGCTGTTTCTTTTAGGATTTCAATCTGTTTCTGTGCCGTTAATGCATCTTGAGCTAAAATTGCTAGATCATCAGCAAATGCCAGACAATCAATTTTGATGTTGGTTCTCCCCAGTTTAATGGGCTGGTCAATATTCAGGGCGGACTTTTTTTCACGCCACTCCTGTATTACTTTTTCTAGAACACAGTTAAATAAGAGTGGCGATAGTCCATTCCCTTGACTCACTCCAGTTTTAATTTCGAAGGGCTCTGAGATCTCACCCATGAATTTAACTTTTGACCTTGTGTTAGTTAACGTTATAAGTTTAATAATTGTCAACGTTTTCAGATCTAGTCCTTGTTCTTTCAAGATTCGGAATAAAGATTCGCGGTCAATAGAATCATATGCTTTTTTGAAATCCACAAATGTACAGACGAGATTTTTATTGTACAGTTTTTGATGTCTTAGAATGAACTTCAGATTCAGGATCTGTTCAGGGCAGGATCTGCCCGGTCGAAAACCTGCTTGATATTCACCAATGTTAGGTTCTAACTGTCCCTGTGCTCTGTCTAGTATACATTGAGATAGAATCTTGTAACAAACTGGGAGAAGAGATATCCCTTTATAGTTGTTTACATTCGTTCTATCTCCTTTCTTATGTAGTGGATGGATTAGAGCATCTTTCCAATCTTCCGGAATCCGTTCGGTTCGCCAAACTTCTTGTAGAATTTTGATTATTTCCCTGATTGTACCTGGACCAGCGGATTTCAAAAGTTCCGCAGTGGTTCTATCTTCACCAGAAGCCTTGTCATTTTTAAGCCGCTTGATTTACCTAATTATTTCATCTTCATTCGGTGGTAATGAATCTGGGTTTGTTTGTTTAGGTTTTAGTGTTGCTAATTTGTTTAAGGGCTCAGGACAGTTTAGTATTTGTTCAAAATATTTCGCAAGTTCTTTGCAATTGTCTTGGTTATTTAGAGCTAATTGTCCGTTTTCCTTTTGGAAGCAAAGACTTTGCGGCTGATAGCCTGTTAATTTAGTTTTAAATGTTTTGTAAAAGTTTCGAGTGTTATTTTTTTGGAAATCTTTTTCTATTTCATTAAGTTGATTGTTTTCATATTTTCTTTTAGTTTATCTAATTAGCTTCGATGTTTCTTTTCTTACTTCCAAAAATATGTTATAGTTTATTGCTGTTTTTTGACTGTTCCAATCTTTGAATGCTTTACTTCGGCTTAATAATGCTTGCTCGCAAACTTCATCCCACCACGGATGTTTTCTACGTTTTTGTAAAGGGACCAACTTTAAGGCCGTTTTAATAATTTTTTGTTTCAATTCTTGCCAGTTCTGTGCTGGTTGTTTATCAAGTTCTTCTGTTAGGGCTGGTTTTATTTTCGTTGGGTCAAACTTTGGTATTAGCAGCCGCTTTTGAATACGTTTTCGAGGTTTTAAGCTAAGTTTGATTCTAGTCAAGTAGTGATCCGTGTCTATATTTGCTCCTTTCCTGACTTGAACATTCAAAATCTCTTTGTAATTATGGTACGAAATGGCAACATGGTCAATTTGAAATTCACCCATGTACGTGTTTGGGCACCTCCAGGTCTTTTGTTTTGATATTTTCTTCTTAAAACGGATTGACATTATTTTTAGATTAAACTGCGAACATACTTCAACCAATCTTCTACCATTATGGTTAATCCATTTATGAGCGGGAAAACTGCCGACTGTTTTCCTGTACTTTTGTTCTTTCCCTAGCTGGGCGTTGAAATCACCCAATAGGATTTTTACATGGTTAGGGGGAATTTTAGAGATAGTCTTTTCTAGAATTTCCCAGGACTTATTTACTTTTTCAGGATTAGATTTATTTTCTTCGTTAACTGGGAGGTGTGCATTGATTAATGTATAGTTTTTGTTAGCACACTTAAGGGATAGTGTCATAAGTCGATTATTTACTGGCTGGACATTTGTTATAGAACCAAGGATGTTTCTTGAGACAGCGAAAGCAACACCGAGATGTGGTATATTTTTGACTATTTTTTTGTCCGTTTTACTTTTAAAAAATCTGTAGTTGCCGAATTCCAAGGTGTTATCATCTATCAATCTGGTTTCTTGCAAAGCTAAAATTTGGATTTTTTGCTGATTTAATGTTCGCCCCAATTCGTGTAGTTTTCCTGGACGTAGGAGAGAATTGATATTTACCGTTCCAAAGAAAGTTTTTGTTTTTGGTTTCAGACGTTGGCCAAAGGTCTCCGACTCCCTCTGAAAGATTTTGCGTTTAAGCCCGGACGCCCCAGAATCCGAAAGTCCGTTTGTACCAGCCAAGCTGGCAGAGGATTGTCTACTTCCTGGGGTAATTTTGTAATTACTAGAACGCTTCATCTTGTACTTTGAATTAAAGGTTTGAACCATGACGGTTCAGAGGTTAAGACTGGAGGGGTTAGTTCCAGAATTTAAACATCAGCCGCACCACTGGTGAACAGACGCTGACCACTCAACCGCTTGATACAAATCAGACGCTAAGTGGATTTAGTTTTTTTTTGCCTTGGTTCGGGGCTGCTTATTTTGAGATATTCGCAGCTGTCCATTAATATTTAATGGAACTTTCACTATCCACCACCCGTGACCCGTCCAGTACCTTAGGCGAGGTATACTGGATCAATAAATGTATATAATACTTGTATACTATAGTTTTACCCCATTTTACCTATTGTATGTCTGTGCTGATATCATGTAATAAGGTGAGTATTGGTAGACTTCAAATACAGCAGAACAAGGCTATGCGTGTACTATTGAACTGTAACAGGTATACAGCGATAGAGGTAATGTTGCGGTCATTGGATTGATTTTCAGTTGCGCGGGCCATTGAAGGGGCCAACATTCGATTGATATATAAAATAAAACATAATTTGTTGCCCCATTATTTGAATACTTTTTTGGTACAAAGAGTAAATATGCATTCTTACGATGTCCGTTCTAAGAACAATTATGATGTACCAATTGTGAGAACTACTGCTCTCCAGAAGACATTGTTTTGGGAAGGTGTTTGTCTCTTCAATGCTTTGCCCTCCCACATAGGGAGCTCTCCTAATGTGCATGTATTTAATAGACTGTTAAATTATTATTTGAAGCAATAGAGTGTTTTATCATTTGACCAATGTTGGTTATTGCCTTTTGATTGTATTCTCTTTTTTTAAGATTTTTTAGAATTTTTCTTACTTTTATTTATTTTTATGTATATTGATTTTGTTTTGTTACTATTAGCTGCATATGCTAAATAAAGTGTGTATTTATTTATTTATTTATTTTATTTATAAATACTTTGTGTTTTATTTAAAAAGTCAGTTTAGTTTCATAAAACATCATAGTTGCATAAAACTTACATCAGGGTCTGGCATCGATGAGAGAGGTCCAGATAAGAAATAGATGGAATCTAAAGAGGGAGGCTTATGACCAGATATGAAATGAAGGAAGGAACTAAAAACTCTGATTAAAAATATCCGCAAAATGGTAGGAATTTATACAGCACATTTTATTTAGTTCAATATTTAAAAAAAATGTCCTTTTTATAATAAATTTCATAGTTCCCACTTAGCCTTAAGAGAGACTTAAAAAGCAACTTATATACCTAGTTGGTAAAGTATTTTTATTCAATAAAAAAAATGTTTATTTAAAATTTATTTATTTATTTATTTAACATTTATTTAATGTTTTAGAGATCTGTTAGATGAATTAAATGACGAAACTAATCCTGCCAAAACTAACAACTCCGAGCAAGAAGAAAATGGAATTCCTATATTAAAAACATCAGCAGGATATCAGTGTCAATACTGCGACCGAATCTTTCAGCAACGTTGTAAATTAAAGAATCATTTTATTGTTCACAGTTCGGATCGTCCGTGGAAATGCGACGTTTGCGAGAAAACTTTCAAACACAAACGAGTGTTGGACTATCACATTAAAACTGTACACGGTGAATCAGAGAATTTTCCTTGCGATGTGTGCGGAAAAATTTTCGGGAATAAAAGAAACTGTATAGTGCATCGGAAAAGACACGGTAAAGAATACAGTATAAAGTGCGAAATATGCGACAAAGGATTTTTGAGTAATTTTTATCTGAAGAAACACATGATTGTGCATAGTGACGAAAGACCTTTGAAATGTTCCTTCTGTAATAAGACGTTCAAACATCAACGGGTACTCAGTTATCATATCAAAGCCCTCCATCTGAACACCAACGAAAAAATAACCTGTGATATTTGTGGAAAACTCTTCACGACTAAGAGAAATTGTGCCGTTCACCGAAAGCGACATTTGAAAGAATACACGATATTCTGCGAGTTTTGCGGAAAAGGATTTCTGAACAATTTTTACTTACAGAAACATCTCAACTCGAAACATTACGGCAAGCGTCACATTTGTGACGTTTGTGGTGCCAGTATTGGGGATAAAGGAAATTTACGCAACCATATGAAACTCCACGATCCTAATTACAAACGACCACCGCCAGAAAAGTGTCAACTTTGCAACAAAGCCTTCTCCGACTTGAAGAGACATTACAAGGCAGCTCATGAAAACGACGGGAAAAACTACAAATGCGAATATTGTGGGAAATTTTTCCGAGGGAAAGACGGTCTGAAGTTTCACCTGATGATTCATCGAGGTGAAAAACCATTCCAGTGTCAATTTTGTGATAAAAGTTTCATTTTGAATACGTTCTTGAGGCAGCATCTGCGAACACATCCGGAGAGCAACGTAAAACCGTTTGAATGTCCGTATTGCGGGAAAACGTTCATTAAGAAAAGTCTGTTGGATCATCACGTGAATATTCACACTGGCGAACGACCGTTTGAGTGTGAATTTTGTAGGAAAACTTTCACAGGAAGAAAATATCTCACTGCTCATATTAGTAGTCAACATTCAGCGGAACGCTACTGAATATTTTGGTTTTGCATTTTTTTTTATTAAATTTATCCAATTTTTTTTATGATGAATAAAATATTCTGTAGACTTTTCATTTATTTTATGAGAAATATGAGATTTGAACGAGCTTGCAGATAGAGTCTAATAACGGACTACAATTTAAACTTACTCTGATGGCTGCTAATGGTGTTAACTGGCTTGTACGATCACGTTTAAATTTAGCAGCAACATTTAAACAACATTTAAAAGCAAAAGAAATTTTTTCTGTCAGGATTAAATTTCATTTAGGGGGAGTTGCCCTGGTGTCGGACACTTAAGGATTGCTAAGGATAAATAAATATTATTTCGAAATATGACTTAATCAAGTTAACAATATCAGAAATCAAAATAAATTCCCAAAAAACTCAACTTTTACCTGAATCTCACCAAAACTTATAATCAAACTTTGGCATAAAGTTTTTTAAAAATTGAAAGTGGCATCTAGTACCGAACACAGTAAATCTATAGCCCCTAAGACCGAATAAATCTAAATTAAAATGCAACGATCGCAAATATAATTGGGTTTTTGAATAAAAAATAATTATTAATTTTTTTATCTTAACTTTATCATGAATAATAGACTGGACCAAAAAAATCGACTATTTTTTTTGAAAGGGATACCGAAAATATTATTTGTGAAGACAAAAAAAAATATTGTGAAAGTTAGTACCCTTAATACTTATATTGAAGTGTATCATCGCGACTCTCAGTTTTTTAATAGCAATCGCATACATACATATTCTTACATATACTTCAATACATATTCTTGAATGGAATTGAATTCTCTACAAAAAAGTCTCTTTATAAATTTACGTCAAACAAGCCGTTTCCATGTAATCGTGCCTTACCTTACTTAGAGACTTTTATAAACGCTGGCACCAGGCCGGCAATGTCATAATCGGTTATTCGTGTTCCAAAATTTGCTCTCATCCACATCTCGCATTGTGTAGGATAGACATTTTTAAATGGCTTCATGAATGTTTTGTTTAAGCAGTTGACGTTTGTCTGTTGCATGAGAAGGCGAACTGGATGTGATGTTCTCAGCAAAAATGAATGGCCTCTAGTGTTTTGTGTCTATTATGACTATAGAGCAGAAGCAGAACAGGGCCTTTCTTTGAAGGTCGTGACAATTTTGATGAAAAAATCACTGAAGAAAAAAACTTACTGTTTATCCAACCCTTTGGTTGGGCCACGTCTACGCTTTTAGCTGGGGAATTCATCATAAGCCGTTCATTCATTCTTTTGTCTTGGAAATATGAAGAATGGAGACATAAACTAGGCGCTGGCGTTCATACAGAACAAGACTGTTAAGTTTTTCCTCTATCAGCTGAAGAGAGCTTTCCCACTCGATGAACAGCCTTTGGGGCAATAACTTTTCCATGTTTCTGAACGCAGCTGGCGCCCATTTTATTACATATATGTATATGGGACAGTGAAAAATTATAACGAGTCATTAGATTTTCAAGATTTAAACGGGTCCAGTTGTGGTTTATTAAACCCGACAGCTCGCATCATACTCATAGACTTTGGTGTTCTCATTGATAACTCAGAATGTCGGGCCACAAAATAGTAATTACATGCAGAGCCTTTCTTGCAATTGAAGCACAGTGGGATCTTCAGAGTTACTGTCAAATCATAAGCTAACTTCAAAAACTTCTTCATAAGCGGCAGACATCTATTGGATAAATCCTTTATGTGTTGGACTAAAAGATCTTCGTACTCAGGGGAAAAGGTTTTAGCGAACCTACCGATCTTTAGTTTCAGTGTTATTTCTTTTCCACTACCTATACCAGCTGTTTTATCATGAAACGTGCTTTTGGGAATGTTATATTTCACCGAAGCTTGTCTTAAACTCATTTGTTTCGATATAACCTAATCAAATCCAGTGTTTTTATTTTCCTGGTTCCAACTTTCTTTCTTTTTGTTATTGTCCTCTTTGTCGTTCTCTTCCATGTTTAGTGTTCGATCTTTTACTTTCTGAAAACACAAAAACTTACCATCTCACGGTGGCCTTAAATCGAGCGAACATTTATTTTCTCAGATAGTTGCCATATCCGGCGCTAGGTGCCGTTTGGTTTTTGGAGAAGTCTCCCTATGTTAGACTACCTTTTTTATGTTAGACTACCTATCTATGTTAGACTACCTTTTTTAAGTTCTCGACGCGCGATCAGCTGCTTTTGGTGGCAAATCTTTTCGTTTTAAGCCTTACATCATGCTGTCAAGCATCCATTTCATATGCATCCAAAGCCTTATTATTATAATGGAAGCGAAATGCTCATCGAGAAGTTAAAAAAAGGGATTTGGTAAATTTCATCATAAATGAATCGGTATATCAGGGAAGTAACTTGAATATTTTTGCACATTCCTGTAACTAAATTTTGTTCGCACGATCGAAGAATTTCGTTCAAGAAAGCATAACCGATACCGATAACCGTATGATAGTTTGCATAATTTAATTAACTTGAAGGGGTATAACTTCTAACTATCCACTTTATTCGCCCAATTTAGCGTTCTGTGATCGTTTTCTCTTGCTAAATCTGAAAATTGCAATGATACGGACTTCTTACAAGGGTTTTCATAAGATTGAGGTCGCCATGACAACTATACTGGACGAAATATCGAAGCATAAAATATAGACAGCTTTTACAGTACGTCGGTAACGTTAGAATTACTATATTCTCGGGTAGAACCGCATTTTAGATGAACCTTCCATTTTGAATCTATTATCAAAATAATTTAGTTGATTTGCCCCGAGGCCTCAATCTGTCTAGTCCTCAGGGTTCACAACTAGAAAGGTCCACTAACTTTCTACTTGTGAACCTCGGGAAATAGACAGATAGAGGTTTCGGGGCAAATGAACTAGATTCTGTTGATACTGAACGTATCTAACGATTTTACAAATTTAAAATGCGATTCTACCCGAGAACCTAATAATTCTAATATATATGTATATATATATATATATATATATATATATATATATATATATATATATATATATATATAATGGTTAGTTGCTTGACCGGGAGGAAACCCCACCCATCCCTTACATTGGAGGGCACATCTTTCATCTATTGGTGGTTAGACTCATCAGGGTACTGTATATATATATATATATATATATATATATATATATATATATATATATATATATATATATATATATATATATATATATATATATATATATATATATATATATATATATAAATGTGTATGTAGCTCAACATATGCAAATTATAGAAAGTTAGCATGTGATTGTGACATAATGAGAGGGATATTGAATTGGGACTCTACAGTGAGGCCTACAACTCCGATATCTTTAATCACAAATACAATCTATTTTATAAACAAAATTGTTGTTTTCTTTATCTCAAAAAATTACCCCGGTACCATATATTTTATAATTGTTTATTAACTTTTTAGGACTCGTACATCAACGTTACGACGAATCGAAACATCTATCGCAAAAACGAAACCAAATCTTTTACAGTGTTCACAGTGTCCACGTCATTTTTCCCATAAAAAGAAATTAAAACAACATTTAACTGTTCACAGTTCGGAAAAACCATTTCAGTGTTCGTTGTGTGAGAAGTTCTTTAAAAAGAAGGGTTCTCTCAAACATCATATCGACACTATTCATAACTCTTTTCGAAAATATTCGTGCGATATTTGCGGAAAAGTAATAGCAAACAAAAAATACTTCGACTTGCATCTACAAGGACACATGAAAGATTACAACACGTTTTGCGAATATTGCGGCAAAGGATTTTTATATAAGCATCAGTATAAAGTTCATTTAGAGGCCAAACATTCCACTAACAATCAGAGATACGTTTGTGATGTATGCGGAAAAAAATTTTCTCTGGCTAGTTACCTTAAACGGCACCAGAGTTGTCATCAAGCCACCACTCAAAAGAAAATCCTAACCGAATGCGCTATATGTAATAAAAAATATCACAGAATCAATCGTCATTACCGAGAATATCACAAAAATGACGGAGCCAATTTTGTGTGTGATTTGTGCGGACAGAAGTTTCGTCAAAGCTTTGAATTGAAACTTCATACTATGAGACACAATGGAGAAAAGCCCCATAAATGCACTTATGCAAATTGCGAGAAGAGGTTTGTTCGGAAACAGCATTTAAAATTGCACATGCGAAGCCATACCGGCGAAAAACCTTATAGATGCAGCATATGCGGAAAAAGTTACACGCAGAAGCCATCGTTGGTGGTCCATATACGTGGTCATTTAGGTGAAAGGCCTTACGAATGTAGTTTGTGCAGTAGCAAATTTGCCTCAAAACAAAGATTGAACATTCACAGAAAAAAAGTACATAAAATAGTCGTGGGTGCAGCGAAGTATGGTTTGGAGACTGAATCGTCGTAGTTTTGTACGAAATTAATATTTATATTTATTTATTTATTATAATATACATATTCTGGAATTTAAGTGTATATACATTTATTTATGATCTTTTCCTAAAACTCTTTTTTTTATTATCACATACAGATACAAGAAGGTTAAACCCTTTCCTTCTAGTTTTATATTTTCCTGCACTCCAATTTTCCAATTTTTCCTCTGTTCATTTGCTGCCAGTGTTGTGGTAGTTATGATTTACTTTTTCTATGTCCACTTCCTGTACCATTATATTATATATTCTCGTGTCTCTTTTCTCTTAGTAGTTTTTTGCTGCAGTTTGTTGCCTGGGTCGTTCTCGCGACTAACCTTATTCTTTCAATTTTTTAAATCATTTTCCCTTTCATCAGGCAATTTTTGACTAAATGTTCGTTATAATGCTTTAACGGGCCTCTCATCATCTCCTGATGATGTTAACATGGGTAGCGAAACGCGCCTCGGGAAGTTTTGAAAAAGTGATTTGGTGTTTAGTGGTAATTTTCATTGAGTTTAATGAACAAATTTAACACATTTTAGGTTTGTTTAGTTGGTAATGTATACTTTTGTTTAAATTAATCTTGGTACGTTACAATATCGCGGTCTTTTAATATCTATATGCTGGTTTAATCTTAATGTTTCCTTGCTTAGTAATCTAGCTAAAGAGAGAGTTAGCAATCTAATTATCTTCTATAAATATATATATATATATATATATATATATATATATATATATATATATATATATATATATATATATATGTATATATATTTTACTTTTTATTTTGGGGGCTTCCGTGGCAACGTAGCTGAATATCAATTCAATATTATTGTTGATATATTATTTATATGGTTAATATTGACTACTATAGTTCGCAGACATATGTTAAATTTCTCCGTTGTAGCGGTGAGTGGGGTAAACTAGAGCGAACTTCTAGAACATCATGGGCCTGGCCTGGCCGGCCTATTATCCACCCCTATTCTCTGGTTGATCTGGGCTGAGGTGGGCATAACTTCCACGCAGGCTTACCATATATATATATATATATATATATATATATATATATATATATATATATATATATATATATATATATATATGTAGTATTTTTATGACGATAATATTTTTAGGGAAATAATTACCATAGTCATCAGATCTGAAACAGGCGAAGAAATAGATCATTCTGAATTAAAAGACACATCTGAAGTAACTGGAAAATTTGGGAGATCTGATTCAAATATAAATGACATCGTTTATTTAGCATTTTCTGATGAGAAATCTAAGTTTTCAATCGAGGATCCTCATTCTGACATTCTTACTAACGAACAAATGCGTATGGCTCGACGGAAACGACATATTCAAAATTTCAAGTGTTGTATTTGCGAAAAAGTGTTTGTTAAAAAGTCATTATTAAAGCAACATCTGATTTCTCATCGTCAGGACAGGCCTCTGATTTGTATTATTTGTAACAAAACATTCAAACATCAGAGAGTTTTGGATTACCACATTAAAACCTTGCACGAGCCTACATGTGAATCGTCCTGCGATTTGTGTGGAAAAAAATTTACAACTACGAAAAATTGTTTGAGGCATCGAAAAATTCATTTTCCTGGAGAAACACCATCGCAATCATGTCCAGAAGGTAATAAGGTATTTGCCAATAATTGGTATTTGAAGAAGCATATGGACTCGAAACATTTCGGAAAGGTACATATTTGTGATTTATGCGGCGCGAAAATTGGCGATAAAGGAAATTTGAAAAATCATATGAAACTACACGATCCCAGCTACAGGAAATCAGTGAAAGAGAAGTGTCCAATGTGCAACAAAACTTTTTCTAACTTAAAGACGCATTACAAGGCTGCTCACGAGAATGATGGTAAAAACTTTAGCTGTGAATATTGCGGCAAATTTTTTCAACATAAATCTGGGCTGAAGTTCCATTTAATGATACATAAGGAAGAAAAACCTTTTAAGTGTGAATTTTGTAAGAAAAGATTCATCTTGAACACTTTCCTTCAACAACATCTTCGTACTCATCCAGAGAGTAACGTAAAACCGTTCGAGTGTACGTATTGTAACAAGAAATTTGTCAAAAAGTATCAGTTTGAGTATCATGTCAACACCCATACTGGTGAACAGCCCTTTCACTGTCAGTTTTGCGAGAAAAAGTTTACTGGAAGAAAATATCTCACTGATCATATTCGAAATCAACACTCCAATGTACCTTATGGCTCTAAAATTAGCAAGTCGTAAATTATTTAAAGTTTATATTATTATATTATTAAACATG
This sequence comes from Cosmopolites sordidus, assembly GCA_031761425.1. Taxonomy (NCBI): domain Eukaryota; kingdom Metazoa; phylum Arthropoda; class Insecta; order Coleoptera; family Curculionidae; genus Cosmopolites; species Cosmopolites sordidus. The sequence goes on from JARFXV010000918.1 coordinate 108,780, forward strand.
TTTTTTTGGTCTTGTTATTATTTTGATATAAGCTTTAAATTAACAAAAGTTTAATTCAAACTCAAATGTCTGTATGGTACTATTTAGTTTTATGTATCTTACTATTATATTGTTTTTTTAAATAGTCATGTGTTCTTTTTATTTGAATACCAATAATTGATGCTTGAAGAAGAAACATGTTTCATTTGGGAGAAAGGTAAAAAATGGTTTATTCAAAGTATGCATCGTCGCTAGCTGCACATTTTTCCCATCTCTCTAGCAATTTGTGGATGCCTTCCCACAACAACCGTACATCTTTTGAGGTGTCCAGTCATCAAGCCATCGATTTCTTCGTAAAAGACATTGATGAGACCTTTGACAGACCCTTGTTTCGAGCGCCATTCTATGCTAAAATATGCCATCTCTAAAAAAAATAATTATTTACATGCCATCTCTAAAAAATATAATTATTTACACACCATATTACAAAAAAAAACATTTTCAACAAAAACAAAAATTATTTCCTCAATTAGCCAGAATATTATCACTAAATATTACGTGGGTGCATTGGACAACAATGCACCTTATTGTTACATCTAATTCGTGTCTATTCACCCGATCTAATCCCCTTCATTTTGAAGTAGAATTAATAGAGATAGGTTTTAAAATGCCCTGGTTTAATGTTGATTGTTAAAGCAATCGCATTTATGGTGACTTTTATCTGACCTACGTCTTATGGTAAGTAAAACTTTAATTGCCACTAGTTTTCTTTTTATGAAAAATATATTTAGTAAGTTCTTTATTTTGTAGGGATGCATTATCTTTTTTATTCAAAAAGGAATCCAATATTTCCAGCACTACAAAACAACTTATAACGTGCCCTCATTGTCCTCGTACATTCCAACAAAACTACAAGCTCAAAAGTCACCTAAGTTGTCATCAAGTTGAAAAATTGCTTACTTGTAGCGTTTGTAATAAACAATTCAAAAAAACGTCAGCTTTAAATCGACATCTAAGAGATATCCACGAAGGTATTGTAAAATTTTCTTGTGAAGATTGTGGACGGGTATTTAACAGCAAAAACAACTATAAGGTTCATCGAAAAAGGCACCTGAGAGAATATATTGCACAGTGCAATTATTGCAGTGAGGGATTCGTAACCAATACTGAATATCGACGACATTTAGAATCCAAGCATGTTGGAAAGAAATTTGTTTGCGATACTTGCGGTAAAAGTGTTTCCAGCGAACGCCAACTCAAAGAACACCAGAAAATACACGAAGAAAATTACGAAGATACTTATTTTAAAGAATGCAATATATGCAATAAGAAATTTAGACACCTAAAGAAACATCTTCGGGAGTTTCACGAGGGTAATGGGAAAAATTACATTTGCGATCTCTGCGGCAAAGAATTCAGAGGCGAAAGCGGTCTGAAAGTTCACTTAATGATTCATCGAGGCGATAAACCCCATCAGTGTGGACTATGTCAAAAAAAGTTTTACTCGAGACAGTATTTAACTATACATTTACGAACGCACAGCGGTGAAAAACCATTCAAATGTGAGGTATGCGGCAAGGGATTTGCTCAAACTCCACCTTTGAAAGTTCATATGAGGACGCACTCTGGAGAAAGGCCGTATAAATGCGACCTGTGTGAAGTCAAATTGATTTCTAAGCAATTATTAAATTTTCACAGAAGAAATGTTCATAAAATTGTAGATCAGAAATAAATGGATACTGATAAAGTCTTTTGTTGTTCTGGTACTATTACATCATGAGGTTTTAGCCCTTGGTGAGTCTTGGCCTTCTCGATAACATTCCTCTATTCTTCCCTGCCCAACTTTCGTTTTTTCTAGGCTCTAATATGAATAGAGAGTTTTAACTTCGGTAGAGGCATGTGCATATATAAAAGTATAGTTAAAGAGCTTGCCCTTAAGCTTAATTTTAGATATTTTGTGACTAAGATCATTATGTTCACCCTAAGAGCGCACACACAAAGAAAGCAGGTTTCCTGCTTACTGGTAGTCGGCACCTATAAAAGCCGATTATTTTCTTAGGTTTTAAATGATCGTGAACATAAACAAAGCGTGTCGAAACTTGTCGACAATTTTACCAGATTGAATTTTTAATTCTTGGTCGCTTATTTTCGGCGCCGGACGTGGATTTTCAATAGAAAAATTATTATTGTGGCGGCTTAAAATCGTCCACACTCACATGTTGATTATTTTTCTTTCAATTCTTTTTTTATTATTTCGAAATATTTTATGTTTATAGTATATTTTATTATTTTGAAATAAGTTTATGAGGGTCTAAGGCCGCTATTTGTATATATTTTTATGTTTATCTTCACAAATTCTTCATCGGAGGATGAACTGGACATCTTGCCTTCACGAAATCTTTTGCTTTTTTAGTCGCAGATAACCAGCGTTCTTTAATGAAATGATGCTATAATGATAATGTACGTATCAGCGGGACAACTGGCGCCGAAAATAGGCGTTGGCTAACCTGCTTTCTTTGTGTGCGTACCCTATGGCCAGAAACTTGATCAGTTCTCCCAATATCCTTCCAATATATTTGGTTTATTGAAAAAACTGGCTAAAGTTCATTTTAATGGATGTCATATTTTCTAATATTTTGCAGGAATTTTTTGAACGATTGAAATATATTGTAGACATATAGCGCTTTAAGTAAGTAGGGGCTGGATGGTAAGCTCTACACTTTTTCTCCTGGAATTTTGTTAAATCTGCTAATCGTATTATTAAGAAAAATACTTTTTGATTGATAAATTAATATAATTATTTATTATGTTCTTTAAATTGTCAGTAATTATATGTTTTATATGTTGTTATTTTAACTGAAAGATTTTGTTTTAGATTTTGGATGGCTATAGTAAAGGGAGAACCCACAGATTTCCCATTATTATCAAAATCTGCACATCAATGTGTCCAGTGTGGCAAAACTTTTAAGAAACGATACTGGTTGAGACGACATATGATCACCCACACATCAGAACGACCTTTTAAATGCCCCAAATGTCCCAAAACTTTCAAAACTGAATATTGCCAGACGCAGCATGCGCTGAAGATGCATGATAGTAGGAAAACGTTTCAGTGCGAAAGCTGCCAGCGGTTATTCATGTCCCAATACAGATTGTCAATCCATACCTTGAGGCACACTAATGAATTCGTAGTGAAGTGCGAATTCTGCGGACAAGGATTCTTTGACAAATACCAACATCGGTTACATTTAGAATCGAAACACAGTGAAAATCAAAGCATTTGCTTGATCTGTGGAAAAAGCATGTCCAATAAGTATAATTTAAAAATTCACATGCACATTCACGAGAAACGCGAAGAAAGAGCTCCGCAAATTTGCCCATATTGTAAGAAAGGATACAAGTTCCTCAAGCCTCACATTCGGAGAGCTCACACGGACAAACAAACTTTAGTTTGCGAATTGTGCGGAAAGAAATTCGCCGGGAAAGACGGTTTGAAAATTCACCTGATGATCCATCAAGGTATCAAGCCATTTCAGTGTCAATATTGCGAAAAAATGTTCACATTAAAATAACTTGAAGTTGCACATCAGGACTCATACTGGAGAAAGGCCCTATCAATGTACCGAGTGTGGAAAATGTTTTTCGCAACGATCGCCATTGAAGATTCACATGAGAATCCATTCAGGAGAAAAACCGTACGACTGTGAATTGTGCAATGCAAAATTTTCTTCAAAAATGGTTCTTAATACCCACAAAAAGAGCGTTCATAAGCTCGTTTAACTTTGCTTAAGTAATGAGGTTCATAAAGTTTAATTTATTGTAAATAATAATCATTCGTTTTTTGATTTCCCTTTTACATTTTTTATATTAATGTTTAAAGAAAATTGATGTGCAAATTTACTATTAATATTAAATATACATTTATTTTGAAGTTTTATTCCATCAGATATTCTGCTTAATTATACGCTTTTCGCAATTCGATAAAAATGAAACCTACTGGTATATATATATATATATATATATATATATATATATATATATATATATATATATATATATATATATATATCTCAGGACGCTATACACTATAAACGAAATCCTTCGATGGCCTGAGTGGATTATAAACAAGCCTTCGACAGTTCCTCACATTCAATCATTCTGGAGTTACTGAAAAATCTTATGCATCCCCAAATTAGCATAGGAACAGTTAGAACCTAAAATTGGTGAATATCAAGCAGGTTTTCGACTGGGCAGATCTTGCCCTGAACAGATCCTGAATCTAAAGTTGATCCTAAGACATCAAAAACTCTATAATAAAAATCTCGTATGTACATTTGTGGATTTCAAAAAAGCATATGATTCTATTGACCGCGAATCTTTATTCCGAATCTTGAAAGGGCTAGATCTGAAAACGCTGGCAATTATTAAAGCAACATTAACTAACACAAGGTCAAAAGTTAAATTCATGGGTGACATTAAAACTGGAGTGAGACAAGGGGATGGACTCTCGCCACTCTTATTTAATTGTGTTCTAGAAAAAGTAATACAGGAGTGGCGTGAAAAAAGTCGGCCCTGAATATTGACCAGCCCATTAAACTGGGGAGAACCAACATCAAAATTGATTGTCTGGCGTTTGCTGATGATCTAGCAATTTTGGCTCAAGATGTATTAACGTCACTTTCTGTGTTCCAGATTGGAATCCTAAAAGATACAGCAGAAAAGGTAGGACTCCATTCACTATTTCTAAAAACAAAATATGGTAACATCAGACGAATCTCTCAATTCAAATATTTGGGTGAAATAATCATGGAAAATGACATCGAGGACATTGAAAAGAAGGAAAGAAAAATCATAAGAGAAATCCTAGGCCCCAAACAAATAAATGGCACAACATACTGACTTCGAGAAAACCAGGAAATCAAACAATACACAGATATACATAGCGATATGAGAAAAAGAAGACTTAAGTTTTACGGACACATAAAACGGATGAATCCGAGTAGGCTAACTAGACAAACAGTCGAATTTTAGAAAATAGAAGTAGAGCTAAAGTAGAAATAATTAAGTGGATTGCTGCAATTAAAGAGGACCTAAGATCAGCAAATATTACACAAAGTGAAATTCAGGATAGAGGCTGTTTCAGACACAAGGTTGACGTTTGGAAGGTTGGCCAGGGAGAAAAATGTAGGAAGACTGGAACAAATTGGTCTGACGAAAGGAAAAAAGCTCATAGCGAAAGAATGAAATTAGTATGGGCGCAAAGGAAGGCTAACAACAACAAACGCCTCTAATTGTACTTCGCGTGGTCCGCCAGGGCCCATACGTGAATAATAATAGAATAAAGTCTAACAATGATGCTCATCAAACCCTGATTCCAAGCTCTGAAGAATTGCTAAATGAACTATCCGACCGCGAAAGACGCAAATCAAACGTTTTTTCCAGATACGATAACACTCAAGCCATATCTGAGAGCGATAGATCACTTGTGGAAAGCATCATTCAAACCACGTCCGATCTTGTGATTCATTCCAGCAAAATCAAAATATATCACCTTGGTAAATTTACAGATGGGAAAACGCGTCCGTTCAAGGTAATGTGTAATTCTGCCGAGGTTGCCACGTTTGTTCTTAAGAACGTTAGAAACCTAGCCAGGGGTGCCATGTTTCGGGGCATATCAGTTCAATCTGATAAAACTAATGCCCAAATTCGTCACTACAAATTACACGAACTGGATCATTGTTTAAAGACTTGCGAGAATAATACTAAAATTGGTTATCGTAATGGCCATCCACTTACTGTACCTCTTGAGCCATCCAAATAGTCAACATGTCATTTAAATTAATGATTGATTTGTCCGTTACTTTGTCATAGTTCATTTTTTAAAAAAGGAATAAAACAATTTTTTACTTTGTTATCTATCACTTTTATTTTTAAACAAAATTTGTGTGACTATAGTTTCGTAAACGATTTTACTAAAAAAATTGTTTTATTCCTTTTTTAATGTCATGACTTCCAGTCATGACTACACTACACTACATGACTTCCAGTCATTTTTTGACATTCACCAATACAATCACATATACAGGGTGTTAGGTAAATATGCGGCAAAAATTAAAAGGGTTATTCCTTGACTTATTGTAAGAATATTTTGTTGTATGATGATTTTTGAAAAACCCCTTTGTTTCGAAAATTTACATCAACAACATTTTCTTATCAAAAAGTACATGTAAAGTTGCTCAATCTACAATAAATGTTTGAAATTACTTCCTCCAGCCTTGATACAAGCATTCAATCTTCTCGTCATTGACTGCCGAACTCTTTCAAACACACCAGGGTCGTTTCTAATTGAGTTACACCCAGCAATTATCCGATTTCGCAAATCATCCAAATTCTTCAATTGAGTAGCGTAAACTAATAACTTCAGATATCCCCAGAAGAAATAATCCAGGGGGTTTAAGTCCGGGGATCGAGCAGGCCATGCGTGTGGCCCACTTCGACCAATCCAGCGATATCCGTATGTTGCTGTTAAAAAATCACGAGCAACCAAACTGAAATGTGGTGGCGCACCATCGTGCATAAACCACATTTCATGCCTTGTTGCCAATGATACAACTTCCAGAAACTCAGGCAGTGTTGCTTCCAAAAAGTTGCGATACACCTCGCCAGTAAGTCTTTGTGATAGAAATACCGGTCCAATTAGATAATCACCTACAATTCAAACCCAAACATTCAACGAGAACTGATGTTGAAAACTATCTTCGCATACCTCATGCAGATTTTCATCTGCCCATACATGCTTATTATGAAAATTCCTTATTGCGTTTTTTGCGAAAGTGGCTTCATCGGTGAAAAGAATTTGTGTCAGGAATAGAGGGATGCGAAGTAAAGTTTACAATATCCATTGACATAATGCAATGCGTGGAGGAAAATCAACAGGTAGTAGTGCCTGAACGCGTTGAATGTGGTTTGGATACAACAAATTGCCCTTAAGAATTTTCCCAACTGTCCAGTGACTCACATTCTGTTCTGTTCCTATTGTACCGTTCTTACAGTCAGTGATCTTCCTGACCCTTCAGTTCGTTTCAATATGCCTGTTTCACGAAGACGTCGATGAATGTTTTCGAAGATTTTTGAGTCAGGGACATTACGGGCTGGAAATCGTTCATTGTACAATCGCCTAGCTTGTAATATATTGTCATTAGCAAGTCCATACATGAAGCGCGTTTGTATACATTATGATAGAGGACTTCACTCACTATTTAAGACACGTCAAACAGCCAAACGTCACTCAATATAACAACTATGTAAACAAATGCGACCGATGAAATCCACTTACTAGATAAAACAGCCGTTCCAAGTGATCGAGATCGAAAAAAAAAAAATATTGTACTTGATAAACTCAGTGACGTACACCCTACTTTTATTTACATTAATGATTTCAACAAATATCGAATATGGTTGTCGCACATTTTGTTCGCCCTGTATCTTCTAAACAAAGGGATTTTTCAAAAATCATCATAGGACAAAATATTCTTAGAACAGGACAAGGAATAACCCCTTGCATTTTTGCCGCATAATATACGAAATGTATAATATACGAAATGTATAATATACGAAACACCCTGTATAATATACGAAACAATATACTCGACTTATTGCAATGGCGGAGTTATTGCAATTGCGGAAATGTTTCTGTGCGCTTACTCAGTATATCTCAGCTTGTGAGAGGACGCTGAAGGCTCGTGCGGTGTTTTGAAAATAATTTTTGTAATGATCTTACAATTAATTTTTAATTTTTATATATTTTTTTTACCATTGTTAAGTTCAAATTATTTTTGTTATATCTATTTGTGTTTTGAATTGTCTTTTAATTGGGCAGTAGCCTGTTAGACAATAAAGCATCATTCATTTAAATGGTGTACATAACTTTTTCGGCACAAAGGATGGACAGAGTCTATCGAGATGTTTGCCAACTGAAGGGTGCTATGCACGCTCAATAACATATGCGCATCTGGTCAAAAAGAAAGTGTTCTTTCAGAATGCGCCTGCGTAAATGTATCTGGTTGTTGTTCGTTGAATGAAGATTGACTTCAAATTTTAAGGTCATAGCTGACACAATTGGGGGTTGAAAAATTGGAACATCGTTGGTTTAAATGTATTGAAATGTAAGGTGGTTACGTTGCCAAATTTAAAATGAAAATTTCAAAGACCTTGTGTTTTCTTTATCAGACTAAGAACAGGAAGCAACTTTGTACGAATTGAAGGTTTATTAAAGCTTCACTAAAGAAAATGCCGGATATTTTGAAACCATACGTCAGATTTGCTTTTTTTAAAGCCAAGTTCAAAGTATTGGAAGGGAAAATTTGAACTCTCAATAATGAATGAATAACCCATCCAATTTCTTCTTTACAAACTGAATTTTTATCATGTGCAATAGATTAAAATTACATGTCAGGATTTCTCTTATTTATCTTGACACTTTAAGTTGTAAGTCATGTTTATTTCTTAGCATAGTAATATATATTTTTTTAGATTCGACGACCCACTGTACCTAGTGAGTTATATAAAGGACGAACCAGATGACGACTTTGAATCGTATCAGGATGAAAAGCTACTGTCAGTTCGCAAGGATCTCATCGGATATGCCTGCTCTATCTGTTCCATTGAACTTAGTTCTAGGAAGAACCTTTTATTACATGAAGAAACCCATACCAAGGAAATAACTGTCAAATGTGAAGAGTGTAACCTTGATTTCGCCTGTGTAAATGATTACAGCCACCATCAAAGAGAAATTCACAATATTAATGACCGTCAGATTGTTTGTTATATCTGCGGTATCATACTCGGTAATCGCTCTAGCTTTTACAATCACATGAAAGGCATTCACGGTGAAGACTTTCCTTGTGAAAGGTGCGGAAAAACTTTTAGCAAGCCCTCTGATCTAAAAGAACATTTCGTCACTTATCACAATAAGAAGGGTAATCCTTGTGACATATGCGGTCGGAATTTCAAGTCCTTAAAAGATCACATGAAGAGTCATTTGGGACTTAAACCGTTTTCGTGCAAATTTTGCAACAAGAAGTTCAGTTCAAACCATTACTTAAAAAATCACCTGAATATCCACACGGGTGAACGCCCTTACGTTTGTAAAGTTTGTGGTAGAGGATTTATAACATTGAGTATTCTCTCGGTGCATAAGAGAATTCATACTGGTGAAAGACCATATGCGTGTAACGAATGCGGAAAAGCTTTTGCTCAGAGACCAAATATGCTGGCCCATATGAAAACTCACACCGGTGAAAAACCATACACCTGTAAGGTTTGTAACAAAGGTTTTAGTTTGTCTAGTGGACTGAGGCATCACAAAGTAACTCACACCGGTGAAAAACCGTTTGAATGTGAGATATGTCACAAGTATTTTTCGCGAAAAATCACTGTAAGACGTCACCAAAAGAAAATTCATCAGATTCAGTGATATTAAGTTTTGAAATTATTTTTAGTTTAAAGATATTTATTTTGCATGTTTACTGTTCTCCTAGTAAGTATTTTAAGAAAAAATGACAAGCATAGAAGTTATTGACGACAAAATTGACAAACTTCAGGTTATTTTGTTACTTTTAATAAGTGAAAACATAAATTTAATGTTATATGCAATTAGAAAAATTAAAATAATCGTATTTTCTCGATCTATTTCATTTAATTTAGTTTGCCGAAAAATTGTCTTCTTGCGCCCACAAGTTCATTTTAAGGAAATTATCTTCAAAAGTGGAGAATGGGCTTGATCTTGACTGTGTGAACTATTTCAGTTGGAGAAGTAAGAGCGGAGTGGGTTGATGGGGTTATGACATGCTGCAAATACCTCCAAAGATGAGGTAGAGTTTAGTTTAACTGTCGTCAAGTCAATACATTTCTTCCTTGAAGCTTATGCTGTCCTATTATGATCAAAAAGTAAAGTGACGTTTTAACCGTTCAGTAGGCGCGCCCTTCTGTTTCTTGTAAGAAACGGCATTCCACAGCAACTGATTTTTTGGTTGATTACTTCCTATCCTCTTTTTATATAATAACCTGAAAAATGTTTACTTATTATATTTTTAAAAAACATTTTTATTATTGAAGAAGCAGAAAAAGACAATTAACTTATTTACAAAAGAAAATAAATTAAATGTTCCATCTAATATTTTCACGGATAGTAGCCAATGTTCCTAAATCATTCCAGGTGTCGATCCGTTCTTTCTATAAAGAGTCACAACGTTTCGCCAAAATCCCATTTGGCATTTTCAAGTGTTCGAGTCAAGCACATCCAACTGATTAAGTTGTATTGGTCCCAACAATGGTCACGCAACACTCGTCCCGGTCCCATTTATGGTGGAGACTCAGGTTGTTGTGCGTTCCACATGAGATTGTGGGACCCAGTTGTTTGGGTGTAAACTCCCAACTACTCTTGTCTCATTGGGCACAGTGCAAATAAATCAAAAACTGCTTGTATAAGTCATCCGACGTGAAGTCGGCAAAAATATGGGTTGTTTGATTGTGAATAGAGTCTCCTTATTCTTGATGATACACCATATGTCGCTACCTTGATGAGTCTAAGTACCAACAGAAGAAACATGTGCCTTTCAATGCAAGGGGGTACGGGTGCGGATATTGGCATCGTTAAGTATATTGGACTTGAGTAGCGGAGGACAAACCAGGACCGTGAAATTTCGAAGCATGCTGAAGATACGCGGGCTGATGATTTATATATATATATATATATATATATATATATATATATATATATATATATCCATCTGTCCATCTGTAGTTACATCGCCTCGCTATATGGCCTGCTCACTTCCATTTCAATTCTTTCACCTTTGCAATGATGTCACATACCTTCGTTTGTTCTCTGATCCATATGCAGGTCTTTCTGTCCCGCTTTGTAATACCAAGCATTTACCTTTCCATTCCTCTCTGTACTACCTGAAGTTTTTGAACTGATTGTGATGTGAGTGTCCATGTTTCACTTCCGTATGTTAGAACATCAGTACGCACTAACCAAAAACTTTTCTTTTCAATGTAGCGGTTTGTTCTTAAACATTATGTTTACTACATTGAGTATCACCCTCCATTGATATCATTTGCCCAAGATATATGTAGTGGTCCACCACCTCTAAATCGCTTTCTAAAATAGATATTCTTCTGTTTTCAACAATTTTGTTCAACATTATATGCCCCTTTTTCAGGTTTATTTTCAAGCCAACTGGTTTGAACTCTTTCCTCTGCAGCTCTTCGTCTTCCTCTTCTGCTTCCCTTTGCAGCTCTTGTCTTTGCAGTTCATCTGGGTCTTGTAACAGGAGAACGATATCATCTACAAATCTAAGGTGACATAAGCATGCACCATTTATTTTTATTCTAACCTGTTCCCAATCCAAACTACGAAATACGTTTTCAAGGCAGGCTGAGAAAAGAATAGGCGATATTGAGTCACTCTAAGGTATACCCCGTTCTATGTTGATGTTAACTTCAAGATTATCTATGTGAACTGTCGCTGTAGCTTTATCATACATGGATCTCAGTAGGTGCGCATAGGCTTTGTCTATCCCTTGGTTAAGCAATGCATCCATTATGGCTTGCTTTGATATTGAGTCAAATGCTTTTTCATTGACAATAAAAGCCAAGCACATTGGCATGGTGTATTCATTGTGCCTTTCTATGAACTATTGGACAACAGGGATATGATCCATTGTACTGAATCCACTTCTGAATCTTGCTTGCTCTCTTGGTTGAGTTTCATTCAGTGTTCTTAATATTCTTTCAGCTATTATCCTGGTGAAAACTTTGTACAAACTTGGACTGGACTGCGTCGTCCAAAGAGACAACAGTAATTGAGTGTCATCATACATCCAACCGTTGGCTTCCACAATCTCATATGGAACACACAACAACCTGCGTCTCCGCCTTAATGAACATTTCTATTGGTTGGTTGACTGAAGACTAGCCCCACCCATCCCTTCAATTGGAGGGCAATGTTTGGTCTCTTGATGTTTAGACTTTTCAGGGTACCGACATATGCTCCCCCATTAAGAACATGGAGACCTTATCCATAGCCAACAACTAAAGTTTTCGCCAACTTTCCGTCGGATGGTGTATATATGCAGTGTCCGTTCCACAATCTCAAGCAACCAACAGAAATGTCATACATAGTAGCTATAACTGTTTCTTTTTTCTGATCTGGTTGTGCAAGTGTTTCGATATTAGTAACTGAAAGTTGTAAAAAAAGTTTAACTACAATTATTTACACAATTATATCGGTAACCCGACATTATTCATATATAATAATACTGTGCAAATATTAAACTTTAATATGTGATATTTTTTATTCTATAAATTTGGAAAATGTATAGTGAAAAAATAGAAAAATTTCTGGCGGAAATCATTTTAGCATAAGAGACTCTGTAATAAGAACGGTTTGAAAATATATTTTTTCTAAAAAAAACTATACTGTGAATAATTTTCGAATTTTGAGTGTAGTTTAGTTACATATCCTTTGTCATAATTACTGAATTTCAAGTCTTAGACTTGGAAACTCGCTTTTTCCATAAGAATCGCTCGTACCTCCTTAACAAGCCAAATGATACAAAACTTCTGTCAGATGTTAAGCCTAGTCATGCCAACATAAAAAACAAAATGTTATATCGATACGTAAGCCCTGCGATTTTTAAAAATTTAAGTTACCTTACTTTTTGATCATAGTGGTATGTCTACGTGTTCTCAAGGGCATTTGCATCGAGTAACTGTAACAATCATTCAAGTACGATGATACTGTTTTTGTCCTTCTATTAGACAATGTCCTAAACAACTGCAAAGCCCCAAAATCCTCCATTGGGAAGCAGCTAGAAAGCTGTTTCATGGCTTGATGCTGTTACGAGGTGATGGTGGATGCTATCATACTTCCAAATTGTAGCATCATCCCTAAAAAGTAAATTGTTTCGGCGTGAGCAGTAGTTTTGTTCGGCAAATTTTGTTTAACGAAGGTTTCTTTGAAACATTGTCCTCCAACGTTTCTTGTTTCTAACAAATTATCGTTAAAATGTTCCAGAAAATCATCTAAAAACCAGTTTATGTACTTTAAAACACACTTTGACGGTTAACCCTCAAGAGAAGCACTTCCCGATTAAGGAGCACATGTCATACCCGTATGTCTTTGATTATTAATATCTTTTGTTTAAATTATTCAATTTAATATATTTTTTTAATTAAACCTCAAACACTATAGAAAAAGACTATATCTATAGTATGTTTCAAAAAATAATAGTACTCTTAATGCCATCTAAAAAAACAGCAAAAATTTTAAAAAATGTTAAAATAAGGTCTTCTATTTAAACTATCATATCTAGGCGAAATTAATAGATAAAAAAGTTTCTTCCAACGGCATTTAAAAGGGGACTTAATGTACTTTCAAATACTTATCACATAATTTAGCTTTATTTTAAAAAATATATTTATTTAGTTAGGTAAAGTTCACTGGTATGATGCTCCTCAAAAACCGATTCGGTCTCGCTTTCACTCTCTTCGTGGTTGAAAATATCAGCTGCCTCATATAACGCTTCTACTTCAGATGCACAGCCAGTACAAGAACGCATGTTCATTTCGAGCTAAATAGAAAATGAAAGAACCCGATAAAGAAATGTTAAAAAAAGTAAAAATCAAAGTTTTCAATAAAAATACTATAGAAAATATAATATTTATAATTTACTTACCACAAACTGTGTCAAGATCGAAAAAAAACCCACTACTTGTGCAAAAAGATTATTTAACGGTTTTTATTTATTGACAAAGAACCGGCACAACAGCAGAGGGTGGCGTATACCCATAGATTAACTACGGTTGCTTATATTTTTGTTAGTAATCACATCTTAAGATGGCAATACTGGTGGCTCTGTAGTGGGGATAGTAAATTTTTTTCCCTACTCAAAGTCATCCCCTCAACATGGTCATTTATAAGAGAAAAATACTTCTAATTCACCCCTGAGTATCTCTTATCCAGTGCTTCTCTTGAGGGTTAAGGTACGTGGCGGCAAATCATGATCTATTTGGTCTCATTATATTGTCGCCCATAGTTCGTACTTAGCAGTTTTTGTTTATTTGTCAAATGTCAATTCTTAATCACGAAATAATTTAGGTCACGTGGATGTGACGACCATCATACTCTTACTTGACCGATTGCATACATGCGGTGTCGGTAATCGTTCTAGCTTCTACAACTACACATCATTCACATCTTCTATCAAGGCTTAATATTCTATTACTTATGACATTGCTAACGGGAAACTTTGCAATATTGGTCGAGATTTTAAATATTTTATGTATTATCTGAATATTTATTTGAGGTAAATATTTTTCGAAGGAAACAAACAACAAAAATCACGCTAGTGAACATTGTGATGTACAGATTATAGTAGAGGATTCCTAACTTCAAATTTACTCAAGATACTGAGCAGGAAGATGTTTACCACTAAACACCGTATCACATCTCGTAGCTCATTTTACTAACCATGTTAGCATCATTAGGAGATGATTCAATCAATAATTGATTGGATTGAATCATCCCATAATGATGCTAACATAATTAGATTGTGGATCGAGAAATTTAAAAAAAGTGATTTTGAAATTAATAATAAATATCTTCGAGTTTAGTGGTCACATTGAAGGTTCCAATAGAAGAATTGCTCTCGAGGATAGATAAAGTATTCCTGGTGAACTGAAATGTTAAGAAAAGGAATTGATGATGGTGAAATATTTTATTGGAAACAAACAACAAACTCTTTAGTTCGTATTGTTGTATGACGAATCATTTGAAAATTCACGCGAGTGATGTACAGATTATAGCAGAGCATTCATAATTTCAAATATCCTCAGGATATAAACTCAAAGAGATTTACCAATATACACTTTTGAAAAACTCCCAATATGCATTTTCCTAAACATATTGGCATCATCAGGAAATTAGATTGAATCATTTCCTGATGATGCTAACATGGTTAGCGAAACGCGGGTCAGGAAGTTTAAAAACAAGTCATTTTGTGTTTAGTGGTAAATCTCTTCGAGTTTAGTGTTTCACACCGAAGGTTCCTATAGAACAACCGATCGTCAAGATAGATCTCAAGTTTGCGTGTGGTAAACTGAAACATTAGGACAGGGAATTGATATTGGGGGCATTTCAGGTGAAGCGGACAACGAAAAAAAAGTGAGGTTCTGAAATTTGTTCGTATTGGACATGTTTGTACTTCTAGGGGATATGAACGTGTACACATAATATTTTTGTTTATTTGAGGTTTAGTTAAGATATGGGATTCTATAGAATTCACCTGAGTGACGGAAGTGACGGAGTGACGAAATTATAATAAAATAATAAATACTAGTGTTTGTATAGAAAATTTACTGTTCCTTTTGATTTTCAAATTATATTCCAAATTTGATTTTTTTCTAGTGTTAAACCGGAAGTAAATATTTCAAATATTTCTTACATTTCAAATTCAATATACATGTCGCTTTGAGCGTGATACCTGTCGCTTGTTAAAGCCCGTTGGTGATGTAAAAACACATTAAAACTAAAACGTTGGTTATATTTCAATAAAATTATGTATTATTGTCTTACCTATTTGTGTCATTATAAGGTTATTTAATATCTAAATTTAAAATAAAATGTATTATTTCGAACAAAAATATGTGTAAAAAGCAAATGAAAATAAAACATTATTTGCGAAAAGAATCTCTTTATCAAAACGAGTCAAAGTTACGTAATAGAAAGAGATAGAAATATGACGCCAAGCCATGCTTGTTTTCCGTTATTTTTTAGTTGTTACTCTAACCTCTTAGTGAGTTAGTTATGTTTGTTATTAAGTTTTATCATTTTTATTGATTTATTATTGCTTCCTACGGTGATCGGTGCTACAATCTTTAATTTACCAGCTCACCGAAAGTTTAAAGATACAAGAAAAATCCCTAAAAGTTTATCTGATTAATACTGCAGGAAAGGAATGTCGGTTAAAACACCTCCGATAGTGGTAGAAAATCTCCTGCAAACTGACCAAGACCAAGAAATTGAAGCAGTTGAAGGAGAAATTTAATGATCCGTCTACATGTATTTCTATGAACACAATGACACCGACTGTAGCACCTAAATCTTGGAGTGAAAATAAACTTGCACAAGAATTTAAAACTTCCAGACGACAAGCGAGAAAAGCAATAAGTAGATCAGTTCGGCATTTTATCATCCCCTAGTCCACGAGGTGTCCGTAAATTATCCGTCGATACAGAGAACTTTAGAAAGCGCCCGGTATGACATGTCCGTACTCTAATTGATTTAACTCCTAAACTAATTTAGATTCCATTTTGTAATTTTTATGATAAAATTTATAAATGTTAAGCTTTTTCTTGTAGTAAAAAAAAATTAATCAAAATGGTCGAAGTTATTAAAAAATATTTGAAATATTTACTTCCGGTTTAACACTAAAAAAAATCAAATTTGGAATCTGATTTGAAAATCAAAAGAAAAATAATATGTACTCGTTCATCTCCTATAGAAGTACAAATATGCCCAATATGAACAAATTTCGGAACCTCACTTTTTTTTCGTTGTCCGCTTCACGTGAATTATCCCATTGGGGAACAAACTGTATGAGTTCGATTTACATCAGAGGTATTTTATATAGAAAGTCAAGCTAAATTGCCACAACAATCTAAATGTACGATGTTGAATATTCAAAAATGTTTAATTGTAAGGCACAGTATTTTATTTGCATGTTCACTATTTTAATAAATAATTTTAAGAAACAGTGCTCGATGTGTAATTTTTCTGTTTTTATACTTTTTTTTTTTGTTAAAAATATTAGAAATCTTGTTTTGTAGGTCTGTACTGAAGTTTCATTAGAATAAAATCAATTTATCTTTACGATAATATTCCTGACAACCCTTCTATTCTTTATTAGATATTTGGTGCCTTTGTCGTTATTACGCCAGTCGTTTCAATAAGTCTCGACCTGACATATAACACAAAAATTTGGAGAAAATTTGTGTCATTTTTCAACGTCATCTTGTAATTCAATACATTTAGACCAGGGGTCCCTACCCGTCGATCGCGAGCTACCGGTAGCTCGTGTGGACAATTTCAGTAGATTACGGCTATAAGCAATCCTCAGCCGTTAAACTCATAATCTTTATAAACGAAAATGTCGAAATCAGCGCATCGCAGGCGCCGAAGATCAGCCGCTGACGTCACCACGCTAAAATCCGCGAAACCGCCGAGAAAATTGTCTGTATAGATAGACCTGTGCGACGACGGCGCGTTCAGTGTTCAGTTACGTTACAATTATAAGTACAAGTATGGTAAGCAGTAGTAAAAAAAGTTAAGATATATCATTTCCATTCTAAGCGGACAGACTAATACTTCTTTGCAGAAATTAAAAGCAAAAGTGTGTGTTTGTTGTGTGCTCTGGTTCACATCACTGAAAACGGAAAACTAGCAGGACGTAGAGTAGCGGGGAGATGATTTACGAGATGGAAAGATGGGCATTAGGAAAACTATCAAAATTAAACAACCTTCTAGATCATTTAGTTGTTTTGACCTCATCATTTGAAATAAATCTGAGCCATTTCTTTAGGTTTGGAAAAGGACGTACTCTCTAGAAGCCAAATCTGGCCAATACGATGCATTTGGAAGTATTTTAGAATTTGGAAAGTAGTGGCATTTGGAAGTGTAGGTAATGGAGTTTTGCATCAACCACTCGAGGACGTGTGTTCAAGTGAATAAGCACTTTAGGTCCAGTAGTGAAGTGTAATGCTCCTCGATGACTGCCCAGCGTTTTGTCAACTGGTTCTTGTAAGAGGACAGTTTAAATTCCATCTTTAAAATTAGTTGTAAACTTGTTCGTGATATTACCTGCGTGTCGATGAATTCGGATTATCTCCGCATGTTCTGCGATATTCGTTTTCTGTGACCGTACCGTTCCTTTTTTCTTCTAACCTACAACCAAGAACGGAGGAGATAAAAGAAAATGCGAAACTTACTGATGAATAACCCAGGGTGGATTTAGAACGGGATGAAGCACTCAACACTTAATATTCGTAATCAGGGAAGCCAGAGAAAGACTCATAAATAAAAATAGAGATGTGCGTGGATGTTTTATAGAGCTAAAGAAGGCTTTTGGCCCGACACGAAGGGAAGATATTTGTAAAAAACTGGAAAAAAGAGCAAAAGATAGAGATGCGATAGAAATAATAAAGAATCTGTATAAGGTGAGTGGAAATGTATTAAGAATAAACAATGAAGAATCCAAAATATATAACGAAAATAACAGTGAAGCTAGAAGGTGTTTTAAGACATGTATTATTTTCAATCGAGCTAGACGGAGCCACACCAGAGGCGAATAACGAAATGAAAATCTAGTTAGAATATTGGAAGATGAAAGTAAATATAAGTAAAAATAAATAATTTTACCGAACATGATTTACATGAAAGTTGCAAAATAAAGAAGTTATTAATAGTTGCAAAATTTGAAAACAGACCTGCTTTTTGATATTCTCGACCACTGCATCGTAAACAATAAAAAACATTTATGATAAAAGTATTTGTTCTGTTTAAAAGTATTTGTTTCGATTTGACCAGTGGTAATAATTCCTTAATAGTGCGTGTTTAATTTTTGAGTAGTTTCTGCTATTAAAATACCACACGTTTATGAAAACAATGAACTAGTGGACATGCTATTAACTTACGGGGAGTGTTAATAAAATGCAGCCGCAACATGTCGTTTGTACGCGGAAAGGTTTCCTTTAAATCATCCAGCTCCGCGGATGTTTGTAAATTTAGTTATGGTCCGGTTCAAGATATTTCGTTGCCTTTCGGTAAAATGTTAATTGCCCCAATAAATTTCAATAAAAATATTCTCAATTTCTTCAAAGGCACAAGACTCGGAATGGTTTAATTTCTGAATAATTTTGGAAAAAAAAAATGTTAAATTATTATTATTATTATTATTATGTATGACTAAAACATTGTTTATCGGTTTGTGTATTTTAAATTTATTAGTACAATAAAAATAAATAAATAAATAAATGTATCTATTAGTACAATAAAAATTATAACTTAAATTTAATTATACATTTAATTCGGTTTCACTCTCACTGCCACTTTGATCTACATTAATAATAAGCGGTTCTATATTATTAGTAAATGATACATAAGAAATTTCTTCTATTTTAATAACATGGTTAGTCGAATGTATCCAACTTTCTTCTACAACCTTCCTAATTACTGTTGCAGCACTTGCACTTAGAGTGGGAAAGGTTTTATGCTCTAACATTGAATTTTACCTGATGCTACATATGCTCAATTGGATTAAAAATACAGTAATACGGGGGAAGGCGTAAAACCATATTTTCCATATCGGCAGCAATTGTATCACATCCATATTTCTTTTTAATATTAAATGTCTGTAACATTTCTAGATCACATTTTTTATATGTATATTCGAAGTATATATCGATTTTTAACATATAGGTCTGAATTTCCAATTTAGTGTTATTTGCATTGGGAACTTTATTTTTTTTGGCGGTTATGATAACTAGCATTGTCCATTTCAATTACGCTTTCCTTAAGCACATTGGGCAAAAGGCTATTTATAAACCAATCTTCAAAAAGTACTCCTTTGGTGTCGTCATGGTAGTCCAAAGATTAATATTTAATATTTTTGGAAGACAACCGTAAATAATTTGGAACCCATCCATTCTCGGAACCAGCATGTAAAATTGTTTGGCAAGGTAGATAATGGGATGATTTTATAATCTGTATTTTTTTATAGAGTGTAAGTAGTCAAACCGCCATCGTCGCAATCGTGTGATTTCATTAATATTTGTCTTTTATTAATGGTCCGATATGCAAAACCGATTAGAGATAATATTCTCCGGAGACTAGTTCTGCTGCAAAGAATGTTGGTTTCAACTTTCCTCAGTCGCTGTTGCAATGCAGGCACAGTTTGCTCTTCATACATAGCATAAATTTTGCTTCGAATTAAGTCTTTGTCACTTTCGTCAACACGCTTTTACCAGTGGCGTTTACTAGAATCACTACGAACTTTTTTGGCTTAAATTGGCTTCGTCACACGATCTTTAACTGTAGACAACTTAGGCGGTTTTGGTACTTTTCCGCTGCGGCTGCATTTACATTAAGCCCCTTATTCAATAAAGAAACATAGACATTTTCAACAATTTGCTTAGAATCGGACGATAAATGTTTTCTTTTAAAATTAGTAGTTTTGAAATATCGAACGAACTCGGTAAATTTTATCTTTTTACCGGTTATTTTATTATGCCCGGCCATGTTTACTTTTTTTGGAATTTTGCCGGGTCATTTGGTCAACGGTATATCTTAAATCGCACTATACAAGACTGCGCGACACAGGGTACTTAAAGACAGAACGAAAATGTCATGCTGGAAGACCTCCACGCGAAATGGTACAGATTGAGAAAGATTTTCGAAAATGAGCCAACATTGGGTCTATAGCAGGTCAAGTTGAAGTTGGTTATAGTAAAGTGTGGAAGACTATACGACAAGAACACTTGTTTCCCTATCATTATCAACGGGCATAACCGTTACAATACAACCCGAATATTATCCTAGAAGAGTTGAATTTTGTCAGTGGCTTTTACATCAGTACAGCAGAAATGAAAATTTTACCTAATTTATTTTAGCTACCAACGAGGTCACATTTTTGCTAAATTGACTTCTCTTTGGGAGTTTCACAACGCACTGGTCGAGAATATTAAAAAGTTAGTTCTGTTTTTAAATTTTGTAACTGTTAATAACTTCTTTATTTTGCAACTTTTATATAAATTATTATTGTTAAAATTACTTATTTTTACGAGTTCTACAATCTGTTAAAACAAAATTACTCAACTTTGAATACACCCTGTATAATTATTAGATATAGCTTTAGAAGAAAATAAATACGAAAATAAATGAAAATAAAACAAGAAGCGTCATTATATCAAGAGAACAGAACATACACAAAAGAATGAGAGAGAAATAAATTCAATGGGATAAAAATTATAAGTATTTAGGAATGATAATTGAAAGTAATGGCAAAATAGAAAAAGAAATAGATGGGAGAATGGGAAAAGTAAGTTATACTTTCAATGTGATGAAGAACACATTTTTACACAAGAGAGAAATACCAGAGAATATAAAAACAGTAGTAGTAAAAACTAGTAAGACCAAATATATTGTCTAAATGATTTTGGCGTGTTCATATATTTTCTTTTCTTTTTTTTTGTGTTTTTCGCCACGATCTAAAACTCAAAAAATATCAAAAATATTTATTCTTATGTAAATAAAGAATCACTGGGTAAAAAACAAAAACAAAACAGAGACAAACTTCTCAGTGATTTTTTCTGTAATAAAGTTGCTTAACGAACAAACATTTAAAGAAATACAACCAAAGAAATAAAGAAATACAAACCTTACAGTATTATATACAAATTAATATAAATTATGTTTAGATTCGTTTTGAAAACTGGAGGGAAAGACCGAAACGTTAACGTTCAAAAATTTGTATATATTTTTGAAAATTTTTTGATTTTTTAAATTTTTGTTCTTTAGTCATATTTATCACAGAAAAAGAATCACTGAGAAATTTGTCTCCGTTTTGTTTTTGTTTTTACCCAGTGATTCTTTATTTACTTAAGAACACATATACTTTTGATATTTTTTTGAGTTTTAGATCGTGGCGAAAAAAACAAATATATTGTCATATATCGTACAGCAGCGATGCATGGAGAACTGCCGATAAGCTTAAGATACCAATTAATGCAATGGAAATGCGATTCTTACGTAAAATAGAGAATGAAACGAGGAGATAGAATAAGAAATTAAATATACAGACATAACCTACAAATATAGCCAATAAATTAAAAAATGACAGTGGGAAAACTTAGATGGTTCGGACATCTGCATAGTGTCACATAACAGGCCCACGAAGGCAGTGAATGAACCAAAAGTAACCAGGAAAATTAGAGAGGCAAGCCGAGAAAAAGGTGGTTTGAAGAAGCAGCAAGAAGTAGAGGAATAGAGTGGGAAGGTATTAAGCTAATGACAGTTTAAATAAAAGGCCTTATACCAGAAGGTGGATAAGCATTGGAATAAATAAAAAAAAACAGAACGATTTCCCCAGTTTTTATCAACTTTTTAATTAAGTTCGCACTGACACTAATAAAAAAGTAATAAAATTATATTGAAAAAAATATTATTTCGTATAAATTGGTTACACAGGTCCACATGATTTTTGTAACATTGATGAGAATGCTCTTTTTGCTTTTCATTTAGGTAGTTATTACAACATCTTTTCACAGAAATGACCTACCACGTCCCATTTTCAAGTACCTGCTTCTGCATTATATCATGGGATCATTGAAATTATTTGTATCTGACTTTGGACTGGATAATGTAGGATTTACTACAAGACAAAAGGGGATATTTCCACATTATTCTACAAACTTTTAAGGGAAGTTTTATTGTTTTCTATAGTTTAGTTTATTTCTGTCTCGTTTAGAGTACAGACCAGTGTTTAAGTCGATTTTATATAAAATTGCTAGGTTTAGTCGTCGATGTTGCAAAAATACAGCGGATAAGTTTTGTTATATATGCGGACAATTTATTTTAAAGTCACAAGCTAGATCTAGATCCGAAAAAGTCAAAAAAGCCTATCGCGTATATTTATATTTTAAGTGCCAAATTGGAAATCAACATAAAAGTTGGTCTCTTCATGTTTGCTTTTTGAGTTGTCACGTAAATTTAGTGCAGTAGTGTGGAAACCCACTGACCATGTAAGTGATTACCCTGGACAACATGTTACCCGGTGATTCTAATTCGTCATCAGGATCTGATCCACACAACTTCCTGAGAACACCCGTTGTGACCCAACTTTTTTAATAACTACCAGTGAACCTCCGTGAAACTCAGAATTAATTAAATGATTTGGTACCTGACCTGGCATTGTTAAAACAAAAATTTGAACTTCTTGGTTCCAGACCTCAACAGTGCAACCTGTTAGATAAAAATACAGGTGTTTCACCTTACCGAAAACGGAATGTAACATTTTCTATATGTCTGTTGTGATAAAGATGGTTTAATGAATGAGCTTAATATGAAATGAGTGGCGTATTTTCATAGATTCGTAGATGCAGCCTAAAAGCAGTCTTCCATTCATAATGGAAACAAAAACTGATCTATTTCTTTAGCACATTCAGTGACAATGAAATAAACCTATGAAACATACCATAAGCAACCATACTATGCAATTATAAAGCAACCATACTAAAACGCGTTAAATATGAACAGTATTAGTCCATACTATGCAATTATAAAGCAACCATACTAAAACGCGTTAAATATGATTAGTATTAGTGGGATATTTGTGGGGATTTAAAAGTGATATGTATATTGCTAGAACTTCAAAGGGGTTTTACAAAGTATTGCTGTTTTTTGTGTCTATGGGACAGTAGGGCAACAAAAGAACATTTCAGTAAGATAGAATGGCCTCTCAGAACTTCTTTTGAATCTGGTACTTCAAACATAAAATACGTCCCTCTTGTTAACGCAAGAAAAGTGCTTCTTCCGCCTTTCCATATTAATCTTGAACTAACGAAAAACGTTGTCCAAGCCATGGGCAAAGAAGTTAATGGTTTCAAGTACCTTAGAGAAATATTACGTCAAGTGATGCAAAACTAAAAGAAGGCATATTTATTGGACCTTAAATAAGGAAACTTCTAGGTGATTTCCGTTTTCAAGAGAAACTAAATGAAAAGGAATTGGCAGTTTGGAAGTGTATGAAAGGATTTCTGGGGAACAAGAAAGATGAAAACTATAAGAATCTCATGGATGAACTCTTGAAAGCCTATGAAATACTAGGGTGTCGCAAAATGCATTTTTACACTCCCATTTAAATTTTTTTCCGGATTTTTTCCCTTATTTTCTCCCCAACCATCGATTAAATTTGTCCACCTGCATTATTTTTGAACTATGATGTCAATGATTTTGTTACTATATTGTAATTTAAGATAATAATAGGTATTCTTTTTTAGATTCGGAACTGCACTGTACAAAATAAATTATTTAAAAGATGAATTTTCTTATCCTGAAGATTGTTCTGTAACGTCTAATGACGAGGAACCACTCGCAGTTCATAAGGATCTATATTCAACACATTACTCAGACATCACCGTCAAATGTGAAGAGTGCAACCTCGATTTCGACTGTGTTAACGATTACAGCCATCATCAAAAAAAAGTTCATAAAATTAATAAAACAAAAATCGTTTGTTATATTTGCGGAATTATACTTGACTCTCGCCCTAACTTTTACACTCACATGAAAGACATTCACGGTGAAGAGTTTCCGTGCGACAGGTGCGGAAAAACTTTTAACAAGCCGTCTGATCTAAAAGAACATTATGTTGGTTATCACAATAAGAACGCTAAGCCCTGCGACATATGCGGTCGAAATTATAGGTCCTTAAGAGACCACATGAATAGTCATTTGGGAATTAAACCTTTTCAGTGCAAATTCTGCAATAAAAAATTTGGTTCCAAACGTTGCCTAGTGAATCACGAGAATATCCACACGGGTGATCGTCCTTACGTTTGTAGAGTTTGTGGTAGAGGATTTATGACATCGAGTATTCTTTCAGGGCATAAGAAAACTCACACCGGTGAAAAACCACACGTGTGTACCGAATGCGGAAGACCCTTTGTTACAAAGTGGAGATTAGCACAGCATTTGAAAACCCACACTGATGAACGACCTTTCGTTTGTGAAGTTTGTAATAAATGTTTTTATCTGTCTAATGCACTGAAACAACATGAAAGATCTCACAGTAGTGAAAGACCATACGAGTGCAACGTATGTCATAAATTTTTTGCGAGGAAAAACACGCTACATGCCCACAAAAAAAACGTTCATAAGATTCACTGATATTGAACAGTGAAATATGAATGGAAAAATGAAGAACTTTTCTTGATAATTTCCATTTTGGAACCTTGTTTCGTTAACCAGGTTATAGCCATCAGGAGTTTATTAAAACTGAAGCTTAATTTATTTTGTTTAAAATTTAAGATCTCTTCTCCTTACAATCCTTAACCGTTATAAGGGATTACGGATATTATGTTGTCGATAGTTGGATGTTCCCAACATCCCATGCATACCATACATACATACACACATGTATGTATGTGTACACATGTACACATGTATATATATATATATATATATATATATATATATATATATATATATATATATATATATATATATATATATATATATATATCATCACCAGCCCGTATCGATCCACTGCAGGATGAAGGCCTCTTCAGCATGCTTCCAACCTTCATGGTCCTGGGCTTTCCTCTGCCACTCGGGTCCAATATACCTAACGATGTCATCAATCCATCGTGCTTTCGGTCTTCTTCGCAGACGTTTGCGATCAAGCGGTATCCACTCCAGGATTGCCTTGGTCCATCTGTCGTCCCATCGCCTCGCTATATGGCCTGCCCATCTCCATTTCAATTGTTTTACTCTTTCAATGATGTCACATACTTTTGTTTGTTCCCTGATCCATGCGCAGGACTTTCTGTCTCGTCTTGTAATGCCAAGCATACATCTTTCCATTCCCCTCTGTGCCACCCGAAGTTTTTGAATTGATTGCGATGTGAGTGTCCAGGTTTCACTTCCGTATGTCATAACGGGTAGAACGCACTGATCGAATACTTTTCTTTTCAGGCAAAGTAGGAGTCTGGTCTTAAACACTATGTTGAGCCTACCAAATGCCTGCCAGCCACATTTAACACGCCGTTCCACCTCCCGGGCGGTATTCCCCTCCATTGAAATCCTCTGCCCAAGATATACAAAGCTGTCCACAATCTCTAAATCCCTTCCTAAAACTGAAATTCTTCTGTCCTGAGCGAAGTTATTGAACATAACCTGACTCTTTTTCAGGTTTATTTTCAAGCCAAATGGTTCGCCAGCCCTTTGCAGTTCTTGTATGCGTCTTTGCAGCTCCTCTGGGTCTTGTGAAATGAGAATAATATCGTCTGCAAATCTAAGATGGCTTAAGTTTGCACCATTGATCTTTACACCATCCTGTTCCCAATCCAGTTTACGGAATACTTCTTCAAGGCCAGCCGAGAAAAGAATAGGCGATATTGCGTCACCCTGCCGTACACCTCGTTCTATATTAATTCCCACTTCAAGATCATCAAGGTGAATTGTGGCTGTAGCTCCATCATATATCGATTCTAATAGGTTTACATAGGCTCTCTCTACACCTTGGCTAAGCAGTGCATCCATTATCGCATGCTTTGAGATGGAATCAAATGCTTTTTCGTAGTCGATAAAAGCCAAGCACAGTGGCATGGTGTATTCGTTGTGCCTTTCTATGACCTGCTGTACAACCTGGATGTGATCCATTGTACTGAATCCACTTCTGAATTCTGCTTGTTCCCTTGGTTGTGCGTCATTCAGTTTTTTTAATATTCTTTTAGAAATTATCTTAGTGAAAACTTTGTACATCACTGATAGGAGGCTTATTGGACGGTAGTTCTTTAAATCTTCCTGTGCTCCTTTTTTATGTAAAAGGATCAATTCTGCATTTTTCCATAAGTCAGGTACTTTTTGTTCTTTGAGGCATTTTGAGTATAATTTTGCCAGTGTTTTATGTAACGTCCGACCACCAGCTTTTAGCATTTCGACAGTACACTATCCTTTCCTGGAGCCTTGCCGTTCTTCATCAATTCTATAGCATTTGTTACTTCCTCCACTAGGATATCTGGCATTATATATTGTTCTTCCGTGGGTATTGCTGTCCCTGACTGGCTCTGATCTTCATATAACTGGGAATAAAACCTTCTGACAATCTCTAACATTTGGGTACGCGCCCTGCACACTGTGCCATCCTCACGCTTTAAAGCATATATTTGCGTTCTTTTGATTCTCAGCTTCTGTTTAGCTTTGTTAATTCCTTTGGTTTCTTCCAGGGTTTTTTACACTAGCTGCATATTGAATCGGCGCGTGTCCTCTCTGATACGTTTTCTTATAGTTTTGCAGAGCTCAGTGTCCTCGACCCTGCCAAAAGGACTACCTGCACTTCTCATTGCTCGCCGTTTCTTCATTAAATCAATGGTCTCACTGGAGATTTGTCTGAGACATTTTTCTTCTGGTGCTATTGAAGCAGCCGTTTGAAGTACATTGTTGGCGATTTCTTCATATTGAACTGATATTTCCACCTCCTCTGGATCTTATAATGCAGCAAACCGGTTTGACAAAGCAATCTCAAAATCGCTTCCGCTGTCCAGCAGTTTTCCAGAATCCACCTTGCCCTTCTTTGATCTTACCATTTTTTCGCGCTCTTTTCGACAGTCAATCCGAACCCTTGCTCGTACCATTCGGTGGTCACTTCCAACATTAAAATTGTTAAGGACAGTACAATTGGTAAATATTGTTTTATCGTTGGTCATGATGTAGTCAATTTCGCTTGTGAGCCCAGATGGACTTTTCCATGTCCATTTTCTGCTGATATTTTTCTTATAGAATGAATTCATAATATATAGTTCTATATAGTTCTATATATATATATATATATATATATATATATATATATATATATATATATATATATATATATATATATATATACAGGATGTCGTCTAATTAATAGTACACAGCAAAACTGCAGATTTTTTGAGTAAAAATATTGCGATGTAATCCAACTTATCTTAGTCCAAAAGTTAATAGTAACCAAGATACAGGGTGTTGAAGTTATAATTTTATTTTCAATTTTCGTCAGTAACTTTCTTGAATGAAATTTGGTAGTGGGGAGTTTGTCAATATAAGAAATTTAAAGGTCTCGAAAATGTTTATGTAGATTGTAGAGGGCGCTGTATGCGACACTTTTCTACGTTAGAATCGTCACAACTTTTTTGAGTATTCGCATTTTTAATGAAAACATTATTTTGTCCACCTTTTTACGTAAAAAAGGCATACCTTGCAAATATCGCTTCGAATTACCGTTTTCTAGATATCTGCATTTAAGTTATTCATTGTACCGTTTTAAATTGCTCTTTTGAAACATGACATTTGTGTTTGCTTTCTCTTTTTGGTCTTAGTTCTGGGGGAATCTTATGTAAATATTTCGGTAACTGAGTTTGAAGAAAATTAAGATACAGATCGCCGTTTAAATTAGGTGGTAATTTAATTGGACCAATGCATAATTACCAATATGACCACACCAAACGTTAATTTTTAATTTTTCTTGGAAATGATATTCGGATACTAAGTGTAGATTTTTTAAATCCCACGCATGTTTATTTCTAAAATCGAATACACCTCTACGTGTAGACATTGCTTCGTCTGTCAACAATCTTTTTTTTTAAACATGTCGGCATTTTGCTGGGAACGACAGAAAGGGGCATATTCCAGTCTGGCTGGCAAATCAGCTTCCAGTAGATTCTACACATTCATGAAATAAAAGGGATACAAGCCCTCCTCGTGAAAAATTTTGCAAACGGTGGACTTGCCTACTCCAACTCCCAGAGCAATGCGTTTTGTACTTACTTCAGGGTTTTCGGTTAGGCGAACCACAATTTCTTCTTCCTGGTCGGTGATTAGAGTCTTCGGACTACCTGCGGAATCTCGTTTTAGAGGGAAATAACCTGTTTCACCCAGTCTGTCGTACAGATTTTTGAAAACATTAAAATCCGGCTGTCTTCGTCGCGGGTACATTTCCAAATATCTTCGATGAGTCCGGCGTCCATCCAAATTTTCCTGCGTATATATGCCAATTATATCTCGCATCCCTTTATTATAAAAAAATATGTTGTTTTTGTGTTAAGTGAAAATCCTTCAAAAACTATTTTACTATAATGTATTAAAATTATTATTGATAATTAATAACTCTTTTAACTATTTAAATACCAACAATATTTAATACTGACAATCAATGCAAAAGTTTGACAGTAACTAAATTTCTAGAGCGTCTTGATCGATTTGTTTTAATCATAGTCTATCTACTTTAAGAAAAGTGTTACATTTCAAAAGCCCAATTTAAAAGAGTGCAATGAACTGTTTAAACGTAGATATCTAGAGAACTGTAGCTCGGAGATATTGCAAGGTATACCTTATTTAAATAAAAAAGACGTACAAAATAATATTTTTATTAACAATTCGAAGACTCATAAGGCGCAAAAAGTTGTGACCTTTCAAACACAGAAAAGTGTCTCAGACAGTGATGTGGTTACTATTAACTTTTGGACTAAGGCAAGTTGGGTTAAATCGCAATATTTTTACTCAAAAATATGTATTTTTGCTTTGTACCATTAATTAGCGGACACCCTGTAATACATAAAAAACCGCTCATGCACACGGGATAAAGTCAGAAATGTCACAATGTCGTTCGACAGCCTGTATTTTGGCACTGTATTTTGTTCACTAATCAACTAAAAAAAGTGTTCTCGAGGCGAAAGAAATGATTTGCTCTGCTTTGGGAGAAAATGTGTACGTGCGAGTACGTGCAAAAAGTTTCGGACGGGTAATTGCGATCTTCCCGATCAACATCATTCGGGAACATCAAAAAAGTGGATGACCAGCAATTGGATTAGTTGTTACAAGAAAATTCTTGTCAAACACAAAATGAGCTTGCTGTACAATTGGGTAACACTCAACAACCGATTTCCCATCGGTTGCGGAAGTTGGAAAAAATTTAGAAAACTAGTGGTTGGGTGTCACACGTGCTGAGCCCAGAAAATAAAGCGAGAGTCAAGATTTAAACAGAAGGATTTTCTGTTTGTAATCGTGGGAAGTGATGAGAAGTGGGTTCTATACGATAATCCTAAAAAGAGAAACACATTGGTTTATCCCGGAGAACCATCAACATCAACTGCAAAGCCGAATATTCATGCGACAAAAGTATTGCTATGTGTTTGATGGGATATGAGAGGTATGCTATACGTTGAGTTGCTAAAACCTGTAACGGGATTCTGAGCATTATCAAGAAGAATTGATGCGTTTAAATGACGAAATCGAGAAAAACGACTATATACTGACAAGGGAACTCGACAGGTGATACTGTTGCACAATAATGTACGGCCGCATGCTGCGGCAGCAATCAAACAGCTTATAGATACTTTCGGCTGGGAAGTTCTCTCTCATGTGGCCTATTGTCCAGATATGGCTCTCGTTCTCTGCAACACCATCTTGTTGATACGCACATTCGCACAATCGAAGAGGTTCAAAATTTTATTACCGAATTTATAGAATCAAAACCCCAATCGCTTTTCCGACGGGCGATTCGCCAGCTGCCCGAGAAATGGCAGAAATTTTAGGGGGAAAATTTAGAGTCAAAATTTATTTGTAGATCTAAAATACACATATGTCCAAAAGTTTGAAATATTTACAAATAGGATATTGATGATACTCTAAAAATTGTGATGGATATTTATTTTAGGCCGTTTTTAAATGAAAATAATAAAAGCATTCTTTTACTAATAAGACAGGTTTTTCGATTTTTGCTCATTCTGTTGATACTGATATTTACACATTATTTCAGTTCTTTTTCAATTTTCAATCAATCCGTTTAAAAATGCCATGATATCTCATTTTAACAGATCAAGAGTAATTGCTTTGTTACAACAGAGCTTTAATCAAAGTGATATCGCGGAAATTGTAGATGTTTACCAAAGTACTGTATCGAAAAGTCATAAAAAAATTCAAGGGACACATGACGTTAAGGATCGCCCCAGAAGTGGTAGAAAACGATGAACAACAGCTGCACAATACCGGCATATATCAATGATAGCTCGAAGAAATCGTCTGGAATCTACAAGCACTATATCAAGGGAGCTTGTTAGGTTTGAAGACATAACTGTTTCACGGCTAATAATAACACGTAGACTGAAAGAGGTAAATTTGCATCGCAAAAGACCTTTATGTGTTCCCAAACTAACTCTTCAACAAAAAATGTAAGATTGCAATGAGCTCGAGAAACGGTGGATTATAGTCCTAACCGAAGCAACGTGATATTCTCTGATGAGCTGAGAATTGACTTGGTTTTTGATTCGCGAAGGACATTAGTTTTGAGAGCTCGAGGTCGACAAGCCTGACTAGAAAGAGGTGAACTTCGTATCCAATTCGAATGTGAGAGCGTGATGTTTTGGGGTGGTATTATGAGGAGTACACGGACACCTCTACTTGTCCTGGAGAGAAGGATCACTGGTGCTATGTACATCAAGGAAGTTTTAAATCCTCGATGTAAATTAAATTGTGTGTTTGTTCCGAGGCGCAGTGGACGACGGATTTGTTTTCATGGATAGCAACGCACCTCTTCATTGAACAGCAGTAGTACAAAGTTTTCTTAAAGACGAGGAAATAACCTAGTTATGGTGGCCAGCATATTCTCTCGACATGAATGCCATTAAACATGTTTGGGACAATCTCAAAAAACGAAACAATCCTCCTCTTACCAAGCGAAAACTAAAAGATGCTGCTCGTGAAAATGCAAGAGAATTTCACTTGCCCAAATTGATTATTTAATCGAGAGCATGCCAAATCATCTACAGGCATGCATACAGACCGATGGAGAAACTACTGCTTACTAGTTTTATTGAAAGTTATTCTTTTTATTTTTAAAGTACTTATGAAGGCAATTGGTACATCAATTTTAGACACATTAGTCGTTTGGTGTCGAGTTGTATTTGGTAGCAGCAAGAGTTGTAATAAAAGAAGTAATATCAATAAAAAAGTGAAATGTCTGAATGAATATTCCAAACTTTTGAATGTATGTGTATATAATACATAATATAGAAATTCGAACACCCAGTAAAAATAATTTAATTTTAATATTTTATGTATATGTTTACCACGCACGGTGGCTATAAACCGGAATTATCAGGGAATTTAATGCCTGGAAATATCAGGGAGCTATAAAGATATCAAAAAGTATCAGGGAATTTAATTGCTATAACGAAATTTATTGATACCTGTTCAGGGCGATTTTTTTTGTGATGCATCACTGGTTTGTTAAAAGCACCATGTTCCCTTAAATTTTTTTACAGGATATTTTGCTGTTCGGGATATTATTGAAAATATTGTATCTCTGCTGCTTACAATTCTCATGACTATGACTCGATGTAACAACAAATCATATCAAATTTTTCTTCGTTAGAAAAATGTTCCATTATTTTAAGTATATTAATTAACAAATTTAAAACTGACAAACTGTTAAATGTCACATCTAAACAAATTATTGAAAGAATTGCAAACTAATACAAATATCACCCCTGTGGGTATAGTGGGAAATTATTATTATTATTGTCATCCCTTAGTCGAAAACGTATGATAACTATTAATTGTGACATGTCGTTGGATTCAGCATAAAAAGTAGAATTTACTAAATATAAAATAAAATTTTTCGACTATTTAAAAAAAAACAAAGTTGATGATCGAGAAAAGCCGCAACGTCGAATCAAAAATCTAATTACACCACCTTGTCGAGGAGAAAAAGTGGCGTGAAAACTTTATTTTGACATATCTATTCAAATAGAGTTAGAAACGAATAAAATCCAAATCGCGAAAATTCTGTTTTTCTACATATCTTCGGAAATTTTCGGAATTTTTAAAATTTGAAAACACAACGTTGCAGCGTTCGGTGAGGTGCAACTTTTTTCTAATTTAATTTTCTCTGTATCTCTTATGGTTTCCGAGATCCTTATAGAGTGCATTTTTATCTGGGACTCACTGTGTGTGTGTCTATATATATATATATATATATATATATATATATATATATATATATATATATATATATATATATATTTCTATAGTAGCAATTGATGCAGGAAATTCTTTCATTAAACATGTATTTCTAATGTCCACCAAGTAGAAGACAACTAATCTAAAAAATCCTATTTTAAAACATTCCTAATTTGTTTTCAATTAATATGTTGTTAAGCTCTAAACTGAAAACACCAAACTTTATTTAACTTTCCCATTTGCGTTTCGCTAACAATATTAACACCATCAGGATATGATTCAATCTAATACAAAAATTAATTGATGTTTGTTTTATTTATATTTTTATAATTTTTATATTCATTTTAATTCCAAATTGTAAAATTTACGTATGAAGTTGGATACAATGATATAATGAATATTCCATTTATGAATATTTTAGTAAGTAGAAATAATAAAAATAGGTTAGATTTTGATATATCTAGAAAAAAACTGCATTTCGATATAAATTCCTAACGATTCAAATCATAACTTCAATAGCAAAATAACTAGTTTAAACTTTATAGTATAATTAAAATTAATAAAGTGAAAATCGTAGATAGATTAATAACAAAATATAAGCTTAGGATATTATTGAAAAATCTTCGATTTTTTTAAAGGAACAAAACAATGACAAATTCATAGTAATATCGTTTAAAACTTAATTAATACAAAGGTTAGACAAGATTTTTAAAAAAGTGGATGTTGGGGTTTGGTCTACAAACTATATAAGTTAAGAGAAGTACTGGGTAATTCAAACCATAGAGGCAAGGGACCAGCATTTTGTTTTTGTGGCATAACAAGCACTATAG
Organism: Cosmopolites sordidus; assembly: GCA_031761425.1. Lineage (NCBI taxonomy): Eukaryota > Metazoa > Arthropoda > Insecta > Coleoptera > Curculionidae > Cosmopolites > Cosmopolites sordidus. Next base: position 142,422 of record JARFXV010000918.1, read on the forward strand.
TAGCTATTTATGGAATAGACACTCAAATATGCAATATGAAAATATGACACAAGGTTAAAAAAATAAATAAAAACAACAAAAAGGGCAAATAACAAAAATAACAATCTTTTTATAAGAGATGACTTGAGACTTTAGTAGAAAATAAAAGTAACTTATTCTACTTGCAGAAATTACAAACCCAAGTCTCTATCTCTGGACCAGCGCAGTCATTATATGCCCAGAGCCCACATATTAAACATTTGATCCATGTTTCTTATTGAGCATCTTCAGAAAGCAGTCCCTAACAGAACATACATTCGACGTCCGCTGAGTGATGACGACTACGTCTTCATCAGGATCTGCCTTAGTATTATTTTTCACTTTCTTTTTATATCCTGTTTGTTCCTACTTTTCTTGATGAGATCATTTTTATATGGTAAATAAGTGATTACTGCTGGTTAGATATTTTCCTCTTTTTTGTTGGTACTAGACTTATGTAATAAGGAGACACCAAATCAAGACTGCTACGATCAAAGCTGGAAGTTGAAGGTTCAGGTTCATGATGTGTTTCAAGTCTAAGTTCAGCGGCTGAAGTAAAATTGTCGAGGAGTTTGATTTTGTCATTTACAGTATCTTGTTGCATAGCAATAAAGTCAACATCGCTGAATATGTTTTTATATAATTGAGTCCTGTAACCCAGAACCCATTTGCTGCAATCGCGTTTGTTTGTATTTTAAAATAAGCATTGCGAAATAGTTATTCAATGTCAAAAGAACTTAATGGCCTGTTATTGTTTCTAATCCAAATTCGTACTTCTTTACTGTAATAGACCGTTAACGGTTCCATACAAATTTTGTCCAAAGGATGAAGCTGGTTTGTAGTATGCGGAGGTGTAGATACAATTTCTACGTTATTTTGTGTAGCAAGGTTTATTACATCAATATTACGGGTGTGGCTGAAGTGACCGTCCAATATGTGTAGAACTTTTGCTGCGTGTTTAAGAAACCAGTCTGTGAATATGTGTATTTGAATCCATTCTGACTAATAAACAACTCCTACAGATCCTGGTGGGTAACTTTTCATGAGCTGGAGATTTATATTTTTTCTAGGAAAAATAATGAAAGGTGACACAAAATGGCCTGTTGCATTCATAGAAATAATTGCTGTGATTAGTGAACTTCTTTTGCCTGATGTAAGTGAAGCTATTTGTCGTTTTTCTTGTGACCAACTACTTGGGGTATCTTATTTTACACAATTCTAAGGCCAGATTCATCTATGTTATAAATGCGATTTGGTGGGTAATTACTTTTATCGTACACCTCTTCCAGAATGTTAAAAATGTATTCCCCTTATTAAATCCAAGAGCCCTTGCAAAAGATGTACCGGTGGGTCTTCTTATCGAATGTTTTGCTTTCTGACGATTAAAAAATAATGTCAACTTTTTTCCCGTCCATGCCTGATTTGCCAAACTGATTTTGCAAGTTGTTACGTTTTGTCATGATATGTACCATTCTGCGTACATCTGCTCTTGTCAAGTCATAGAATTTGCTTTTCATTGTCAAAATATATTCCACTAAAAGCCTTTTAAGATGTACGCCTAATATTGTTTTTCTACCTAATTTGGTGGCTGCTGCTTCATCTGGAGACTGTTCATTTTTCTTCCGTAGGCGAAACAGTGTCGAGTCATACTTATTTTCTACATACCTTGAACATTTTTTAGGCACCGACAAAACAAAATAATTTTGCCGTCTCTACAGCGCTCGCTCAACTGCCAAGATCCGAGATAAAATGAGTGCGACACTAAACTTTGTAAGTGAGATAGAAGATGGTCGCTTATTTCGTCTTGAATTGATTGTTTACAAGAAACAGTTGTATTCCATATTTGATTACATTCCTCTAAAGTGTATCCTACCAACATGTATAGTCGGTGATTTACGAAATTAGTTGTCAAGATTATGATCGAATGTATATTGGGGAAAATAATCTATAGACTAATAGCCACATATAAAGAATTATATTGCTTAAATAGATATGGGAGAAATGAAAAATCTTGTGTTGCCCAAAATGCACTCGAGCATAACCATAATATGTGATTTATAATGTTAGTGATTTAAGACTAGTTAAAAGTGTAAATAATAATATGGCTTGGATGCTTATGAAAGTATTCAAATAGCAAAATGTAACAAAACCATGAAGCGGTATAAAGCATCTATTCCATTCAGCCAACTTTTTCAATTATTAATGTAACGCTTGGTTAACATCACGGTTCATGATTTTTACACGTTTCATTAGATCCGGCTGTTATATAAATAGTAATAATACATTATATATATTATAAATAAAATAGTAATATAAATAGTATTAATAATTAATTAATTGATAATATATTAAGTTTTAGAATTAGATCATATCACGGGTTAGCGAAACGCGGATTAAGAAGCTAAATAAAGTGATTTGATTTTTGGTGGTAAGTTCTCTTCCAGTTTAGTATTTCACACCGAAAATTTCAATCGAAGAATTGATCCAGTATGTTGTCGCACGTATTATAATATTCTATAGAGGTTTTCCCAATTTCAAAAATGAAAATATAAACATGTCTAATCAAAAAATTAACAAAGCATATATATATATATATATATATATATATATATATATATATATATATATATATATATGTATATGTATATGTATATATATATATATATATATATATATATATATATATATATATATATATATATATATATATATATATATATGAACACTTTTTTGTTGGTTGCTTGGCCGGGAAGGAGCCCCATCTATCCCTTCAACTGGATGACATATGTTTCGTCTCTCGAGGTTCAGACTCTTCAGGGCGCCGATATATACCATACCATCAAGAACAGGGAGACCCATCCACAGCCAACAACTCATGTTTTCGCCGACCTCCTGTCGGTTGGCGTATATATGTAGTGTTAGATTCTCTTGGACTGCGTCCAATGAGATAGCAGTCGCTGAGTGTCATCACACTGCTTGCTGTCTCATTGGACGCAGTTCAAGAGAATCTAACACTACATATATATGCCATCAGGTCGGCGAAAACATGGGTTGTTGGCTGTGGATGGGGTCTCCCTGTTCTTGATGGTATGGTATATGTCGGCGCCCTGAGGAGTCTTAACCTCAAGAGACGAAACATATGTCACCCAGTTGAAGGGATGGATGGGGCTACTTCCCGGTCAAGCAACCAACAAAAATGTTCAATTAGGCGGAGACGAAGGTTGTTGTGTGTTCCACATGAGATTGTGGAACCCACAATGTGTGATAACACTCAGCTACTGCTGTCTCATCGGACGCAGTCCAAGAGAATCTAACACTATATATATATATATATATATATATATATATATATATATATATATATATATATATATATATATATATATATATATATATATAAATAGAAACGTCGCGAATAATATGAGTCAAATTTAGTTTCACTCATTTTCCAGTGACTAAAATGTTCAATACAGATTGAAGTATAGAGCCTAAGAGCAAAGTAAATATGCGTTGTGCAAAGCGTATCAACCCTTCGGTGAGCGCGCCTTTGCTTTTCCCACGAGCCAGATGGAAATGGAATGGCTAGCCAGTACTTTTTCACCGTAATTAATTTTTTAGTTGATTATTCCTATTTTAATCTTGAATCAGTTGGAAAAAATATAAACAACTCCTTTACAAAAAATGGAGTTATATTTACAATTAGCCTTCGCAGTTATATATTTTGAAACTGTGGCACTATATTTTTTACATGCCTATTACCTTTTTTGGCACATATTGTTTCTTTTATTGTTCTTATATTTTCTATAAATATAATAAATTGTTCCTGCTGTACAACTTCATCCTTGCTATATTTTTCCAACAATACCTGAATATCCTTTCAAAGATAATTATGTTTGACTCGTTGTTTCAAGTGGTGTTCCATCTATATATTGGTAATATGTATTAAATATTCAGGGAAACCATTGATATTAACCATGTTCCCAACAGGAGTCTTTTCCTGCTCGAAACTGATTTTTGTAAAACAAAATTGGGTAAACGGTGCACTAAAAGGTGTAAACTTGCCATTTAGTGTTTCTTAGAATGATACGAATAATTAGGAATGTATCTATCAGTGTTAGTCTCTTTTTGAAATCCACAGGGCATGGTCTTTTCCAGGTTAAGGGCTTGATGAACCCAGGGCCAGACAAAGTATTGTCAAATTTATATATGATCACGGCATCAGATTATGTCTTTTACTATATATGAAAAACTTGATCCCATTTAGTTTGTTCGCTGTCAAAATTGATCCAAATTCTCTCTCTCTTTCCCAAATTTCTCTGGAAAACGAATAAGTCCTGAGCTTTCCGCAAAGTTGTTAAAATTTTATTTAATTTTGAATTTATATTTTGATGTACTAACACACATATCAAGTGTTATAACATAATTTCTTTATTTTTAATCGATACAGAGAAAATTTGCTGAATTGTTTGGGGTAATTGGGTTTTTGAATAAAACATATTTATCGATTTTTTTACTTTGTTTTAAGACTTAACTATCATAAATAATATTGATAATCTATGCGAAAAACTGTACAATTAATTATACATGAATAAAAGTTCATAATATTTTAAATAAAATCACGTGATTGCGAAAGCGCCACGATTGGTATGGTAGCCAATTTTGTGAAGTCATTATCTTAAAGTGTTTTCACGTTCAATTGTCAACGGCTTCTACCTGTGTGTATACTGTCAAATTTATTAAAGTTTAGTGCAAAAAAAAATCAGTAATGTGTGACAAAGGATTCATATAGGTTAATTCTGATAATATACCTGACGTGGATCTTTTTATGGTCATAGATTTTTTCAAAAATAACATTCGGTTCAATTCAGTTGAAGTTCGAGGTACTACGGCATCAATGTGAGTTTTTAAAAAAATAATAATGTAAATGTAAATAAGAAAGAAAATATTTCTTTAAATATAATTAACTTATTTGTATTGTCACGCGAAACTTGCGGTGACACGATTTGCGGTTTCAACTTAAAAATACTAAGACATTAAATAAAACAAAAATCATTATATAACAGTTATACACATTTATTAATAAATCACAAATTATTTATTGACATTATGTTAAATATCTTTTTATATTATCAAGATTTTTGTTGGTTCTGGTTTGGAGTAGTCTCCTCAAAAATTCCTTAGATATAACTTTATATATTATATTTATATGCTTTTATGAATAATTATTAAATATATTATTATATTAAAATACTTACATCGAAATGATCTTCACAACAGAAAAAAATTTGATGTTGTTTTGATTTCGACGTTTAACATCGTCTTACATTTAAAAACATTTTTTCGGGAGTTGTTTTTATAGTATTCATACAAATTGGTACGAAACAGGCACGATAACTAATTAGATTTGACATTTTCAATGAAATTACCAATACACTAATGATAATAACAAGAATATATTGATTTAAAACTAAAACACTCGTACCCGATGTCTGTAATGTCGAGGAGAAGTAAACATTGTGACGTCACACGTGCTCGTGTTTTTCGGGAACTATAGTAATTATTAAATATATTATTATATTAAAATACTTACATCGAAATGATCTTCACAACAGAAAACAATTTGATGTTTTGATTTCGACGTTTAACATCATCTTACATTTAAAAACATTTTTTCGGGAGTTGTTCTTATAGTATTCGTACAAAATGGTACGAAACAGGCACGATAACTAATTAGATTTGACATTTTCAATTAAATTACCAATACACTAATGATAATAACAAGAATATATTGATTTAAAACTAAAACACTCGTACCCGATGTCTGTAATGTCGAGGAGAAGTAAACATTGTGACGTCACACGTGCTCGTGTTTTTCGGGAACTATAGTAATTATTAAATATATTATTATATTAAAATACTTACATCGAAATGATCTTCACAACAGAAAACAATTTGATGTTTTGATTTCGACGTTTAACATCATCTTACATTTAAAAACATTTTTTCGGGAGTTGTTCTTATAGTATTCGTACAAAATGGTACGAAACAGGCACGATAACTAATTAGATTTGACATTTTCAATTAAATTACCAATACACTAATGATAATAACAAGAATATATTGATTTAAAACTAAAACACTCGTACCCGATGTCTGTAATGTCGAGGAGAAGTAAACATTGTGACGTCACACGTGCTCGTGTTTTTCGGGAACTATAGGCTCGTCTTCGGTATTAGGTTTAAACATTTATTTTCAATCTGATACAACTTTTTAATTATAAGGAAACAATAAAAATAGTTTTATTATAAAACATATATATGATCTTTACATTTATAACAGGAACATTTTTTTAATCTCAATTGTCTTCCCACAAGTTCCAAACCTCGTTTTCTTGTTGAAGCTACTTTCGGCTGTTTATAAAAAGCTTTATTGCTAATGTTACGAAGCTTTGAAAGGTTTAAATTATTGCTAAATGGGTGCAAAATTTTCGAAATCACGTATTGAGAAGCAACTCCAAAGATACATCTTCACTGGAAATATTAACTTTTAGACTTTAAAGGACACGTTAACTATTAAACAGTATTTTGACAGATTATTGCCTTTTTTATGAGGCAGTATAACGGCATTTTTAAACCATTCAGTTGACTCATACGTATGCAAAACTCTTTATCTGTTTTTATGCCAACTGTCAATTATTACTATGAAGAATAATACAGTTCACGCTCTTATTTGGGTGACTGTATACTTACAGCTTCTACAACTGCACATTCAGATTCTCTCTCAAGTTTTAATACTTTGTTATTTATGACAAAACAAAATGTTATTTATGACAAATATTTTAAATTATTGATGGATGATCTGAAGAAGCATTCAGATAAAATGTTTTAACAACAAACTCTTTGGTTCGCATCTTTATATAAAGACTCATATCATTATAATATATATTATAAGAAGAATTATTATATCGATGATTTTGTCACAACATTGTATAAGTAGAAAATAATGCGTATTCTTTTTTTTTAGGTGTCAAAATTCGTTGTTTGAAATTAATTGTTTAAAAGATGAACCTACATATCTCGACGATTGTTCTGAAACGTATCATGAGGAGAAATTATTCGCAGTTCAAGAGAACTTTGTCAGTTATGCCTGTTCCAACTGTTCTATTGAATTTAGTTCCAAACAAAACCTCTCCTTACATGAACGATCACATTACACAGACATCACAGTCAAATGTGAGGAGTGCAATTTTAAGTTCGACTGTATTAACGATTATAGCCATCATCAGAAAAACGTTCATAATATTAATAAACCGAAAGTCGTTTGTTTTCTTTGTGGCATTATACTTGACTCTCGCACCAGTTTTTATAATCACATGAAAGACATTCATGGTGAAGACTTTCCCTGTGAAAGGTGTGGAAAAACTTTTAACAAGCCTTGTGATCTAAAAGAACATTTTGTCACTTATCACAATAAGAAGGCTAAGCTTTGCGATATATGCGGTCGGACTTATAAATCTTTAAGAGATCACATGAAGAGTCATTCTTATAAACCCTATCAATGCAAACACTGTGACAAATACTTTAGTTCGAATCGTTCCTTAGCGAATCACATGAACGTCCATACGGGTGAACGTCCTTACGTTTGTACAGTTTGTGGCAGAGGATTTACGACAGGGAGTAATCTTTCTGGGCATAAGAAAACTCACACCGGTGAAAAATCACACGTGTGTAATGAATGCGGAAGAGGCTTTTTTGCAAAATGGAAATTATCAGAACATTTAAAAACCCACACTGATACCAAACCCTACACTTGTAAGGTTTGTAATAAATCTTTTACTCAGGGTAAAGGATTGAAGCATCATGAAAGAGCTCACACTGGTGAAAAACCATATCAGTGCAAGATATGTCACAAATTTTTTTCAAGGAAAGACACGCTAAGACTCCACAAAAAGAACTTTCACGAGATTCAATCATAATGAATTTCTAACATCAGTTTTCTTGTGAAACACATTTCCTGGTATTTATTTTGCACGTTTATTATCGTCTTGATATTAACATTATTAAAACTAAAGCTTAACTTATTTTATTTACAATTTTTACCTTAATCTAGTGTGGTAAACATAATCAATTTCTGGTTAAAGCAAACAACGTACTGTAGGGTATCGAATCTTTGCCCTTATTTGAACTATTTTTACATTTAGCGATTTCTATGCTTTTGTACGTATCTAATAACTTCCTATTTGTAATGTCTCTAAGTAATTTTAATTTACTTGTATGTACATTGTGGTTAATTTCATCAATATTTCGGGCAACGGCAGATCTAGTTGAGCCATAGATTTTTAAAAATCTTCTTTCTAGATGACCCTAAATCTTGGTACTATTGCCATTAATATTTGATCAATATATTTGTAATTATAATGACTATAATCTATGTCATAAATCCCCGATGTTTCATCCTTTAACTTTCAGATTATCTAATAACTGTTATAGCGTATTGTGTGGAGTTTTATATTAATTTTTAATTAAGTTCTTTAAAAATTTTATCAAATCCACGTGTAAATTGGAGATTATATATAATTGATGCAAATTTATATTCTGTTTTCTTCTGTAAAAATGCAGAGTGATCTTGAATAAACTTTCTAAACTTTCGTTTTCTTAATTCAGCGAAACCATATTCATAATATGAACCTTTTCTTGCTCGAAACTTATCTTTATTAAAGCAAAATTATGTAAACTATGAACTAAAAGGTGTAAACTTGTCATTTAGTGTTGTGTTTAATGTCTATCAGCACTAGCTATCGCTATCATCTATCAGGGCTAGTCGCTCTTCTGAATTTTCCCAAGGGACCTGGTGTTTTCCAAGATACGACCTTGATGACCCCGGGGCAGCCGAGTCTACCCTTAAGTACCTCCCGGTCTAACCTAAGTCTACCTCCCGGCGTTCAACTTGAACTCAACTGAGGACGGCTTAAGGCCAGAAATTGGTTTTGGGAGACACTTGCTGGCGCTTGACGTACCGTATGAAGGAATGACAAAGCACCAAATTTATAAAATCGATTGTTTAAATTGCCCAAGTTCATATATTGGCCAAACTAAACAATATATAAAAAATAGAATAAAAGAACAAAAAAAGTATTAGAAACATAGAACCAAACGTAACTAACCTTTCAAAATATGCCCTAGATAATGAACACAACTTTAATTTTAATAACATAAAAACGTTAGATTTTGAAAAACAATACAAAAAAAAGAAATATAAAGAAAATTATTTATATACAAAAAACAAATAATATCATTAATTTCAGAAACGATACAGATAATTTAAGTTGTGTATATAATAACCTTATTAAATAATAAATTTTCATTAATAATTTCTTTTGCATCTAATACAATTACAAGTGAAAAATAAAAAATTGTTAGGATACAATAAAAAAACAAAAAATATAAAGGTGGCGAATTTGTAGGAAGTTGTAGAAGTTGAAGGAATTGAAGGTTTGAGAGAAAGTCAAATTTTATTTAAAAAAATTTAGAAAATTAATTTTTAAATAAGATATAGTTGGTAAGTTTTTGAATGTAAATTTATGTTGGTTGTGTAAAGCGATATGTATTGTAGAGTTGTTCTGAGGATGGTTTATAAATAAACCGAAACGTAAACAGAATAATAATTCAGCCTCCTCAAAAAGCTGATTTTTTCAACCTGCTTCTGTTTTCGGGCTGTACGAACTGTTTTTGTCTCGGAAAGACTCCACCAGTTGTCTCGTTACTCGCGCCTCATCGGTGGTTTCGGCGAAAACTTTGGCATAAGTGCCAATAATTATACTTGCAGTATACACACAAATACACTTGCACTATCCCTTGTACTTGGCCAGAAACTTTTTCCGTATTTATCAGTAAATTGATTACCTTGATAATACTAAACTTGAAGAGATTTACCACCAAACACCACATTAAGTGTAAGGCTTAGTAAACTTACACACGGTTCATGATTTTTACACGCTTCGTTAGGTAGGGTTTTCATATAAATAGAACATAGTTTAGTTTTAGAATTAGATTAAATCATCTAATGATACTAACATGGTTAGCGAAACGTGCGTCGAGAAGTTAAAAAAAAAGTGATTTGGTGTTTAATGGTAAATCTCTTCAAGTTTAGTGTTTCACACCAAAGGTTCCAACAGAAGAATTTACCTTGATAATGTCTTTTTGTAGAATTTTTTCAAGCGATATTATATAAGAACATAAGAAACATCTTTTAAATATTATAAAAAGTACTGGAATGTCTACAAATCGTATCAAAAACAATCATTTTATAGATTTAAATAATGTTAAATTACTATATTTAGAAAAGAAAAGTAAAAAATTAGACTTACTAGAAATATTGGAAATAATTCAGATTTTTAGATTGAGAAAGACAGGTTGTCTTTCCCTTATAATGTGTAGGGCTTTGCTCTTGCCTGGGATTAGTTGATTTTTCAAGCGATGATCCATTCCATCAGGGCATCCAGATATTCCTGCATATATTTAAAGGGGCATTCTAGTTTAAAGGCACAAATTTCGGGCGTTTTTTCGAGCTCTGTAAAAAAACAATGAATATTTTTACTATCCATTTTTTTTATCATTCGTTTATTTATATTCTAAAATACATCAAAAATTAAAAAAAAAATCAAAACTCCAAAAGTTATCGGCTGGTAAAGTGGGGAGTCCAAAAAAAAATGCGTGCATGTTTATGATCAGTAAAGATTATTAATCAGTAAAGATGTCGCTATCACCTCTACCTTGGAGAAAACACGCCTTTTCGCCTTTTACGTTTCGGGAAGTATTCTCCTCCCGTTTTCAAAACGAATAAAAAAATAAAGTATATTAATTTCTATAAATTATGAAAAGATAGAAAGTAAATATATTTTTGTGTATGTCAATGATACATTGACTATTAGTTTTTAATGACAGTGACATACTATCAAAAAAATATATATGAGGTTTACCGTGTCATTGTGATTGTTTATTGAAATTGTTAAATGTTTTTAATTGTATTCTTTAGAATCGGGAAGCATATTAAATTTGAATCTACCGAAGGCATAGCAATACAGTTACTTTTATTTAAATAAATTTTAGGGGTTTCTTTTAATCTTCTGTATTTTGTTACCGATTCTTTTAATACCGTTTTGAAATTATTCCAATTGACCCGATTGATTTTATGACCCGATTCCCATGCGTGTCGCCCTTTCTAAGAAGGTTTTTTCTTGTTCTTTTATTCTAACATCTATCCAACGGTCTACATGTCTCACTTATACAGAATTTTCCACATTCGCAGGGAATTTTATAAACCCCATTTTTAGTATTTTGTTTTGTGTTGTTTGGTTTAGTTTTTGTTAATAGAGATCTAAGAGTATTTTTTGTTTTAAATGTCGTTCTTTTGTTGTATTTATTTCCTACTCTTTTAATTGTGTCAGAAATATCACCGATATAAGGAATTGTGAGGTTAATTGTTTGAGAATTATTATTATTGTTATTAATAACTTGTTTGTTTTGTCTGGTATGAAAAGTTTTAAACGATTTATCTATAATTTTTTTTTTGATAATTGTTTTTAATGAAAATGTCTTTTATGCGATTTGTTTCTTTTTGTAGTATATCACTGTCGATACAAACAAGTTTTGCTCTGTCATAAAACTTTTAATTACTCCTATTTTGACCGATTTTGAGTGATTGGAAAAGAAATTGAGATACCTATCTGTGTTTGTCGGTTTTCTGTAAACTGTAGTTTTTAATGTGTTGTTTTGTTTTAATATTAAAGTGTCGAGAAATGGCAATCTATTCTCCTTCTCCATCTCTAGAGTAAACTTAACTGTAGGCTTTCGAGAATTTATATCTTGTAAAAAAATATTTAGATCGTCAATGCTATCTTGCCATATAGCAAAAATATCATCAACATATCTAAGCCAAATTATTGGCTTTTTAAGAGATTTATTTAATATGTCATTCTCGAGTTTCTCCATAAAGATATTACTCATCAAAGGAGAAAGAGAAGAACCCATTGCCGTTCCGAAATTTTGTTGATAATAATCATTTTCTAATTGAAAATATGTGGTTTTTAAGCACAGAGTTAATTCCAAAATTATAGTTATGTTTTGTTTAATGCGGTCTTTTAATGTTGTGTCATGTTCTAATCTTTTTCTAACCATTAAAAGTGATTTATCAACTGGTATATTAGTAAATAAATTCACCGCGTCAAAATTAACCATTAAATTTTGGTTTGTAATTATAATATTCGAAATTTTATCTAAAAAATCTGAAGTATTTTTAATATGAATTTGGTCTACCTGAAACTGGATTTAAAATATTTAATAAAAATTTGGCTAGTTTATAACAGGGGGAATCTATACTACTAACTATAGGGCGAAGTGGTATATTAGTTTTGTGTAATTTTGATAGACCATAGAAATGAGGTGGTTTACTATAATGTGGTGTAAGTTGTGATCTTTCTAGATCTGTAAATTCACGTTTGTGTTTTTATAATGTATTGTAAATTTGTTTTTACCCAGTGATTATTTATTTACATAAGAACAGATATTTTTGATATTTTTAGAGTTTTAGATCGTGGCAAAAAACCTAAATATTGAAAAAAGTAGTTTCGAGAAAAACGCGTTATTGTGAGGGGCAAAGTTTCGCGCAGTGTCATTCATACGATGGTACTTTATACTTACATTTTTTAATCTGCGATTCCGAACACGACCGCATGTTGTAGCTAAAATAGCTATATCTCCGAAAATAATTTGAATTTCGAAACACCCTCTTAAGGACATATTAAAGTTCCCACCCTCTTAAGGACGTTTAAAGCTCATCTTTAAAATTCGTCATAAACTTGATAGCTTTCTCTTTTAAACTAGAACAGGTTTTTTCCAATTTTTTTTTACCTATTTTTTAATTACATTCACACTGGGAGTAATATAACATAATGAAAATTAGTTTTAAAAAATTTAATTTTCGAATTATTATATTGATGATTTTGTTACAATATTGTAGCAGTAGTGGTAGTACTATATAATAATATGTATTGTTTTTTTTTTAGGTTTGAAAATGCATTGTATGATATAAAATGTTTAAAAGATGAATCTCCATATTCCGAAGATTGGTCTGAAACGTATCATGACGAGGAACTAGTCTCAGCGCATGAAAATTTCGTCAATTATGCCTGTTCCAACAGTTCTGTTGAATCTAGTTCCAAACAAAGCCTCTCCTTATACGAACGATCACTTTACACAAACATCACCGTTAAATGTGAAGAGTGCAAACTTGATTTCGACTGTGTTAACGATTACAGCCATCATCAAAAACAAATTCATAACATTAATAAACCAAAAATCGTTTGTTATATTTGCGGTATTATACTTGACTCTCGCCCTAACTTCTTCAATCACATGAAACGCATTCACGGCGAAGAATTTCCGTGTGAAATGTGCGGAAAGACTTTTAACGGGCCTTGTGACCTGAAGGAACATTTTGTTACTTATCACAACAAGAAGGCTAAATTCTGCGACATTTGCGGTCGGACTTATAAATATTTAAAAGATCACATGAGGAGTCATTTGGGGCTTAAATCTTTCCAGTGCAAATACTGCAACAAAAACTTTAGTTCTAATCGTTCTTTAGCGAATCACATGAATGTCCATACGTGTGAACGTCGTTACGTTTGTACAGTATGTGGTAGAGAATTTATGGCATCGAGTATTCTTTCAGAACATATGAAAACGCACACCGGTAAAAAACCACACTTGTGCAACGAATGTGGAAGAGCCTTTCCTACAAAATGGAAATTGTCACGGCATTTGAAAATCCATGAGTCAAAAACTACACGTGTGTAACGAATGCGGAAAGCTCTTTGCTACAAACTGAGAAAATCCTACACCTGTAAGATTTGCAATAAATGTTTTAGGATGACTAATGAACTGACTCTTCATGAAAGAACTTACACTGGAAAATAACCACACGTCTGTAACAAATGTGGAAAAGCATTTGACAGAAAGGCGAAATTGTCACAACATTAAGGAACCCTCACTGGTGACAACCTTACAGTTGTAAGGTTTGTAATAAACAAATTAGGGGGACTTATGCACTGACGCTTCATGAAGTAATTCGTACTGGTGAAAATCCATACGTGTGTAACGAATGTGGAAGATCCTTTGCCAGAAAACAGACATTGTCATTGCATTTAAAAACTCAAACTGATGAAAAACAGCACATTTGTAAAATTTGTAATAAATGTTTTAGTGAAGCTAGTAGACTGAAGCATCATGAAGGAACTCATACTGGTCCAACATGTCACAAATATTTTCCAAGGACAGATTCGATACGACACCACAAGAGGAAATTTCACCAGATTTATTAAGATCGAATTCTACAATTATGTTTCTTCAATTTTTATGAATAATAGTTTAAATTTATTTTATTTTTACTTTAAATTAAGTTAATAATTAAGTTTTATTTAAATTAATTTAATGTTTATTCGACATAATCATTTACACAAATCATTGATTTTTATGAAAAAAGTAAATGTACATTTTAATTTGATCAGGAGTAATATAACATTTCTACACGAACGAATCTATAGGATGATTTTTTAGTGCGTCTGAACCTAAAATTCAAATAAACCAACACCTAAATTACATGCTTAGAAATTGTTTATTTTATGTGAAGTAATATTCAATTCAGTTATGTTGGCTTCCAAGACGTCTTGCTGAATTATCGGCATAGACCAAAGCTTTGAATATAAGACTACAGGAAAGAGCATATGATTCTGTAAGCGGGACCAGAATGGTAGCTGGATATGGCCGACTACTGTTTCCGGTTTGGCAGTGGCGTAGGGCAATATGAATAAAAACAAGAAACTGATAAAAGTTTACAGTTGTTTAAAACAATAAATTATTGTATAATTATCGTTACTGAATTAAATTAATGAAGACTTACTAGATACGGAAGGGAAATGTAAAAGTTTAAATGAATTTAAAAAATCTATTTTTTCAAAGAGTAAATTGTCTTTTATGTGACGAATACGACAAAAAGTTATTAAGAAATTGGAATCTCCTGTCAAAATCATATCATATCCAAAAATTGGTTAGGTAATCAGTTGCATCTTGCACCGAGTTAATGTTCATATTTAAATTAGGTATACATATTCGTAAATGAAATAAAAAGCCGTAATATTAACTAAAGTATTTATTATTAAAATACATATATCCTTTCTGTATTTAGTTGTTTAGTGGTTAATGTCCCTTAAGCAAAATTAGCTTTGTATACGTACTACGAATTTTTTTAATCTACTACAGCGTTTTTACAAATATAATTAATTCTTGTAGTGTAAATAGTTAATAAATAAACTACATTGTTGGATATAAACTCTAGTATAAACTCAATTTTCACAACAACCAATAAAAGGTAACTTTCAAGAGTAAATACTATGAAAGATGTTTATCAAAATGATAAAATAAAATAATTACATATTTTAAACAGTCCAATTCAGTTCCAACCAACAGTTCATTCATGACCAACAATTCCATTGTTGGAACAGCATTTGGTAGTAGTCTCACTTTTACAGTGCGGTTCAAGATATATCGTTGACCGATCGGCTGCAATAAACTCTTAACAACCCCTGTCATAACGAAATACACCAAAGCCGCAAGAAAGGAACAGGGCCGGGCCTAATAAAATAACCGGTAAAATGATAAAATTAATTTTATACCTGGTTTAGTAGTTTCGAAATATTTTACTTTAGTTCGCATTCTTTTCTTAAACATTGGATTTCTATAATTTTGATCGTATTTTTTATTATTCCAAACGTGCTAAAAATGTGGCGTTCTTTACAAGATAATGATCATTGTTCCTCCGGTAGGGCTAATTTTAAAAGAAAACATTTATCACCCCATTTTAAGAAAATTGTTAAAAATGTGTAAGTTTCTTCATTGAATAAGGGACTTAATGTAAAGTAAAGTTTTGGGGTTAGACGCGCATCAGCAACTGAGAAGGCTATTTAGCGACTGGACCTACAGATTAACGTGGATTCCGAACCACGGTCATCAGCAACCGAAAACCCCGGTCAGCACCCCCCTCGGGTTATCAACCCTTGGTTTTGTGCTTAACTGAAAGTATCTCGAGAAGCCTACCGACTGGCAAGTGACCATCGTAGAAAACCTTTCAGAAGGCATCCGGCCTTACCCAGCCTCGCACTGGCATGACTGAGGGGTGATTTCTTGTCAGATTTTACACTCTTACCTAGAAACATTCACAAGAATTTTAGAAAAACTTTTTTACCTAGTACGGGATTCGAACCCGTTCCACATTAACTGCCGTAACGTAAGGCTAACGCCTTAGACACCACAGCTAATGTGGCTCCCGAACTTAATGTAAATGCAGCCGCAGCAGAAACATATTCACTGACGAAAACTCCGTTGTTTACAGTTAAAGATATTGTGTCGAAGCCAATTAAAGCCAAAGTCCGTAGTGATTCTTGAAATACATATTAGAAAATCGTCCCATTGTCTACCTTGATGAAACATGGTTCGATACACATGAGACGTCAGCAAAATAATGGGTAGATACATCAAGAAAATGCCAAAAAATAAGGGAAAAATAATTACACTTTTACATGCTGGTTCCGAGGATGGATGGATAGTTCCAAATTGTTTACGGTTATCCTCCAAAACTATTAAACATTCATCTTTGGACTACCATGACGTGGTGTCGTCATGTCGTCAAAGCAGAACTTTTTGAAGTTTGGTTTATAAATAGCCTTTTGCCTAATGTGCCTAAGGAAAGCGTAATTGTAATGGACAATGGTAGTTATCATAACCACCAAAAAAATAAAGTTCCTAATGCAAAAAACACAAATAACACTAAATTGGAAATGTTAAAATATATTCTTCGAAAGTACATGAAAAAAAAAGGGATCTAAAAATATTAAACAAATTTAATATTAAAAAGGAATTCATATTTATATTTTTAATTTTAAGGAAAAGGAAACATTTAATATTAAAAAGGAAAACACCACAATAAAAATCTTATGGGATACATCTCTAATAACCGATCGTAGTGTAGTACACAACAGGCCAGACATGGTGGTTGTGGATATGCAACACCAGATATGTCATATAATTGATTTCTCTGTCCCCCTGGATGAATATCTGAATAAGGCATATAAACAGAAAAAGCAAAAATACCAAGAACTAGTTGATGTGATTTGAGATATTTGGCATATGAAAAGAGTTAAAAATGTTAAACCTTTTATAATATCCGCGAATGGCCTAGTACATACAATATCATTGGTGCATTTAAATGATCTTCACATATAATTCAGTACCATAAATTGGATACAGTAGGCAGCCATACTTGGAACAACAACAATTATTCGTCGTACCATTTCGACTTGACACCTAGTCATCTTGAGCAATTCGACGACAAAAGAATTCACCACAGAAATGTGCGGAAAAAAATTAATCATAATTTAACATTTTTTTTCCAAAATTACTCAGAACGCAGAACTTCATGTTATTAAAGACAAAACACAAACTGTGCAGCAAGTCGAACCAAATATCCAATTCCAGCTAGATCAGCTTAATATAACACCACCACAGAACGTAGCCAAAGCACCTATAGCAAAAAATGCGTCAAATAAAATAGGAAAAGGTCACTGAGATATCTCAAATCTGATTAAAAGAAACATCTTATCAAGTGATGGTATGCCAGTCCATCACCGACCAATGCTCCCCAAACTGACCTTCTCAAGGAATATTCAAATAAATAGGGAAATACGAAAGAAGAGTCACGAACACCAATGGCCTTGGAAAATACGCTTAACAAAAAATGTAGTAATTTTAGAAGCACAGTTGGGCAGCTCCACGCTTACTTGCACAATACACTATCCGAGAAAGAACAAAGCCGTGAGAATACAGCGGAAGTTAGATTCAAAATATAAATCCAAAAATAGATTAGATTTAAAATAGAAATTGGTGATCCTACAAGATAGTCTAAAACAAAAAAATAAAGCATTAGGGAATAAATCGCAAAAGTATAACGAAAGAACTAAAAGGTATAAACAAAACAGACAATTTAGCAAGGATCAAAAACTATTCTGCTGTTCGTTACAACAAATAGTTACTGGAGCAACTAACAACCCTCCTAAGATAGAGGTAATGACTAAGTTTTGGGAGGATATATGGGCACAAGAAAAGAGGCATTGTGAAACATCTCTATGGATTCGGGATGTGCAAAAGGACAATCTGCTATCGGATATGCCACCAATTCAAATTACAGAAGACTCTATCAGAACAACGATCGCATATATGGGAAACTGGAAAGAACCCGGAATAGATCCATAATTACTAGTGGAAAAAATTCACCACTGCTTATAATATTTGACCAAACCAACTACAACAGGCTCTGGAGAAACCCGTTCGATTCCCGGATTAGTTTACGAAAGGCGTCACGATTATGATACCTAAAAATGAATCAGAGTCCCAACTGAATGAATATCGGCTTATAACCTGCCTACCAACATTATACAAACTCTTTACTTTGATTCTCGCACAACATATGACCACACATATCAATACTAATCGAATACTAGCTAATGAACAAAAATGTTGCAAAAAAAGGAGCTAGAGGAACTAAGAAATTGTTAGTTATTGATAGTATCATTTGTGAACAGAAAACATATGCCTCATACTCAGATCAGCTCCAAAGTCAACTGGAAATAGTCAAGTCATTCAGTTCTGATATACACATGGAAATGGATCTGGAGAAATGGGCTGTATTGCATATAAAAAGAGGCATCATTACATAACAACAAAACGCATTATTAATGGATGGCGCAATCATAAATATAGTGTTAACAGAAGGCTATGAATATCTAGGCTTCCGTCAATCAATAGATGTTGAACAAAAATCGACTAAGAAGATAATGTTGAATGAATTGTATAGGAGAACGTTAATCTTGACCTCTAAACTAGCTTCTAGAAACATCTTCACCGTTTTGAATTCATGGGCCATGTCAAGTGTCACCTATTGATTCGAGATCCTTAAACAAAATATTGATACCACGACCCGAAAGTAGAAATCAGCCGACTGTATACACCGAGAGCAAGGGTGGAAGGAATCTAATGAATGTAGAAATGGCTCATAATATGCATGTCCAAAAATTAAGAAGCTATTTCTATATCACTAATTTACCGATTCGCATTAAAACGCATAGATTGTAACGTCTCTCCTCTAGATTTGGCCAATAAGAAAGAAACACCACCTAAATCCTTAACAGAATTAGAAACCGAATGGACAGGCAAAACACTACACGGTAGATATAAAGCTAACTTGACCAAAAGAAGCGTAAATAGAAGTCATTTAAAACGCTTACCTCAAGGCGGGATAATTGTTGGAGGGTAATATTTTGGCTATACAAGATCAGTTTGTATCGGAAACATATACTAAAAGAACAAGGTATAGATAATTTATGTCGAAAATGCAAGTCCACAGTAGAAAACATCCAAGATATCCCAGCGGGATGTCCTATTATAACACCACGACAATATCTTAAACGGCATGATGAAATGGGCAAAATTGTCCATCAGAATTTAGCATTACGAACTAGACTTTTCAATAATCAGGTGTGGAATTATAACTATAATCTACAACCAATCTTGGAGAACGCCGATTTGAGACCATACTGGGACATCATAACCGATCGTAAAATAACGCACAACCGACCAGATATGACGCTATTTAACTGATGAGTAATATCTTTATGGAGGAACTCGCGAATGACATATTAAGTAAATCTCTTAAAAACCAATAATATGGCTTAGATATGTTAATGATATTTTTGCTATGTCACAACATTGAGGATGCAAATACAAGAGTTTTTACAAGATATAACTTCTCGAGAGCCTACCATTAAGTTTAGTTTAGAGATGGAGAAAGAGAATAAATTACCATTCCTCGACACTTTAATAATAAAACACAACAACACATTAAAAATTACAGTTTACAAAAAACCTACAAACACACATCTCAGGTATCTCAATATATTTTCCAATCACTCAAAATCAGTCAAAATAGGAGTAAATAAAAGTTTATATGACAGCAAAACTTGTTTGTACCGACAGTGATACCCTACAAAAAGAAACAAATCATATCAAAGACATTTTAATAAAAAACAATTACTTAATTTCATAGATAAATCTTTTGAAACTTTTCATACCAGATAAAACAGACAACTTATTAATAACAATAATAACAACTCTCAAACAATTAACCTCACAATTCCTTACATCCGCGGTATTTCAAACATTTAGACCGTTAGATGTTAGAATAAAAGATCATAAAAGCCTTCTTAGAAAGGGTGATTTTAATAAATCTAAAATTTGTCAACACGCATGGGAATCGGGACATAAAATCAATTGGAATAATTCCAAAACGGTATTAAAAGAATCGGTAACAAAATACAGAAGATTACAAGAAACCGCTATAATTAATTTAAATAAAAATAACTGTATTGCTTTGTCTTTGGTAGATTTTAATTCAATATGGTTCCCGATTCTAAAGAATACAATTTAAAACGTTTAAATATTTCAATACACAATAATCACAATAAACCTCACCTATTAATTTTTTTTGGTAGTATGTCACTGTCATAAACTATTATTGTCAATGTAAGTATCATTGACATACACAAAATATATTTACTTCCTGTTTTTTCATTAGATATAGAAATTAATATAATTTATTTTTTAGATTGGTTTTGAAAACGGGAGATCTCTCGAAACGTTAACGTTTAAAATTTGGGCGTGGCGAAAACCCCAAAAAAGGCAAAAAATACGTCGACTATCATACAGTATTCAGGCATATCATTGCCTTTTTATGATGCAGTATAAGCGTTTTAAACCTTCCAGGTGACTCATGCGTATACAACACTCATGACGCTTTATCTGTATGCCAACTGTCAATTATTGCTATATAGAATAATACAGTGTACACTCTTACTTGTCGAGCTTCTACAACTACACATTCAGATTCTTTGTCAAGCTTTAATACATTGTTATTTATGACATTAAAATTGATAAGGTTTCCAACATTAGTCAAGATTTTAAATCATTGATGGATGATCTGAAGACGCATTAGGATAAAATGTTTTAACAAACTCTTTAGTTTGTATTATTATATGAAGACTTATTATAATATATATATTATAAGAAGAATTATTATATCGATGATTTTGTCATAATATTGTAGAAGTAGAAAATAATACGTATTATTTTTTTTAGGTATCAAAATTCGATATTTGAAATTACTTGTTTAAAAACTGAACCTCCTTATCTCGAAGATTCTTCTGAAACGTATCATGACGAGGAACTATTCGCAGTTCAAGAGAACTTTGTCAGTTATGTATGTTCCGAATGTTCTACTGAATTTAGTTCCAAACAAAACCTCTCCTTACATGAACGATCACATTACACAGACATCACCGTCAAATGTGAGGAGTGCAATTTTGATTTCGACAGTATTAACGATTACAGCCATCATCAGAAAAACGTTCATAATATTAATACATCGAAAATCGTTTGTTTTATTTGTCGTATTATACTTGACTCTCGCACAAGTTTTTATAATCACATGAAAGTCATTCATGGTGAAGACTTTCCCTGTGAAAGGTGTGGAAAGACGTTTAAGAATTCTCATGATCAAAAGGAACATTTTGTCACTTATCATAATAAGACGGCTAAGCCCTGCAACATATGCGGTCGGACTTATAAATCCTTAAGACATCACATGAAGAGTCATTTGGGGCTTAGACCTTATCAGTGCAGATACTGTAACAAATACTTTACTTCGAATCGTTCCTTAGGATATCACATTAATGCCCATACGGGTGAACATCCTTATGTTTGTACAGTTTGTGGCCGAAGATTTATGAGTGGAAGTAATCTTTCGAGACATAAGAAAACTCACACAGGTGAAAGATCATGCATGTGTAATATATGCGGAAAAGGCTTTGTTTCAAAATGGAAATTATCAGAACATTTGAAAACCCACACTGGTACCAAACCCTACACTTGTAAGGTTTGTAATAGATCTTTTGCTCAAAGCAAAGGACTAAAGGCTCATGAAAGATCTCACACTGGTGAAAAACCATACCAATGCAAGATATGTCACAGGTGTTTTACAAGGAAAGACACGTTAAAACTCCACAAAAAAAAACTGCACCAGATTCAATAATATTGAATTCTGAAATTAGTTTTCTTGTGAAACACATTTCACGGTATTTAGTTTGTACTTTTATTGTCGTCTTGATATGAAGATTACTAGATGACTCTAACTCTTGTTACTGTTGTTATTAATGTTTGACTAATATATTTATAATTACAATCACCTATGTTTCATTCTTCGAAATATTGTCTTTACGATTACCCAATAATTGCTGTGGCTTATTGGTGGATTTATATATATTAATTTCCTATTATTCTCTATAAATATTTTATCAAACACACGTAAAAATTGGAGTTCATATATAATTGACGCCAATTTATATTCTGTTTTCCCCTATAAAAATGCAGAAAGTTCTTCAATGATTTTTGTAAACTTTCGTTTTCTTAATTCAGAGAAACCATATTCATGTTATGAACATTTTCTTACTCGAAACTGCTTTTTTGTTAAAGTATAGTGCAATAAACGGCGAACTACAAGGTGTAAACTTGCCATTTAGTGTTGTTTTGAATGATACGAATCGTTAGAAATGTATCTTCAGCGCTAGCCTCTCTTCTGAAATCCTCCACGGGACCTGGTGTTTTGCAAGTTACGAGCCTGATAACCCCGAGGCAGCCGAATCTACCCCTTGTGTCAAGCGACCCGTAACAATACCTGAATGGCACTTTCAGGTGTCTTTATCGAAGTTGCACTCCTCCGGATCAATTAAGGTTACCGTGGTATGGAGCATTTCCTCGGTTAACAGTTATTTCTTCCATATTTGTGGGACCTTAAAAAAAATGTTTAATTTGGAGAAACGTAAAAAATGGTTTATTCAAAATATGCGCCATCGTTAACTTCGCATTTTCTCCATATCTCGGGCAATTTGTGGATGCCCTCCCAGAAAAACCAGGTGGGTGACCACCAAAACCAAATGAGGTGGTCCAGTCATCAAGATATTTTTCGACACCTTCGTAATTGTCGATGTGTTTAATAGAAGATGTGTGAGACATCAATGTGTTAGTGATGTGTTAGTTTGCAGCTGAAATTTTTTCTGCTTTTAAGAAGTGCCCTAGTTTTGTTATTCAAAATAATTGAATATTTTAGATCCGGTATCTCAAAAAACTAAGCATTTTAGAACACACGTTAAAAATTTAATTTCTAAAAAAAGATAATCGCTACCTTGATAACATTATAGTTATATTATTTTACCTAATATCAATTTGACTACGCCTATGCATACCAGGCGATTTTTTGTCTTTATGTCTATTTTTTTGTCAACTTTTTTTCGCATCAGGGAACAACCACAAGAAGCATAATTAACAATATTTTCTGTGTTTGCGTTACTTATTGCGTTACATACCGATATTATTGTTTTTATTGTTAATATAGTAAGTATTAATATTTATTACACTAAAACACACAAAAAGACTATTCCAGTATACTTATTCGGCACTTATTATTGATTAAAGCAAACTAAAATTACTCAAATCTACTATTCAACTTCTAAGTTCTCGACACCATCTACCAAAATTCTAACTTTTGTCTTTCAATCTTTATGTTTTGTGTTTCAATTGGGACGTTTCCGTCCTCATATATATGTGTATAAACATATGCAAGGCTCGTTCCTGTTAGTTTTATATTCAAAGGTGTCTTCTGATGATTTTTCGATGTGACCTTGTTATCGATGTGTGCTCCTAGACATTTTATGGTTTGTGTCCATTTTATTTGTTCATCATCTATCTGAGGATTTTCAACAGGTAAGTCTACAGTAACGACAGGTTTATTTCCTTTGTAATGTACAGTCGATCAGGTCATCTTAGTGTTCCTCTACATAGTGTGTTGCAAGACTTGGTTGAATGGATATGGCCAAGAGGGCCTTGTCTTCCACGTAGATGGCTATTTAAATAAAGTTATCGATGGAACTTCAATTAAGGCTACATACTTGAATGTCGACACTTTATTGAGATGCTCGTTTACATGGAAGTAGGCTGACTCCTTTCAAAGATAGTACAACATTCCAATACGGTATTGGAGTTTGACGAATACCTTACGTCATATGAAATAAATGCGCTAAAGTAGTTTAAATTATTAAAGTTATTGAATCTAGTTCTAAACAAAGCCTCTTCTCATACGAACGATCTCATTTTACAAACATCATCGTCAAATGTGAAGATTTTGACTGTGTTAACGATTACATTTATCAAAAACAAATTCATAACATTAATAAACCTAAAATAGGTTGTTATATTTGCGGTATTAAAGTGTGAAGTGAAATGTGCGGAAAGACTTTAATGAGCCTTGTGATCTAAAGGAACATTTTGTGACTTATCACAACAAAACGCTAAGCTCTGCGATATTTCCGATCGAACTTATAAATCTTAAAAAGATTACATGAAGAATCATTAGCGATTTAAACTTTTCCAATGCAAATACTGCAACAAAAACTCTAATAATTCCTTAGCGAATCACATGCATGTCCACACGGGCGGACGTCGTTATGTTTGTACAGCTTGTGGTAGAGAATTTATGACATCGAGTATTAGTACAATATGGGAATTGTTATTGCATTTGAAAGTCCATATGGCTCAAAAACTATACGTGTGTATAGTGAAAATATAAACTGGGAATTTTTAAATCCTTTAAAAATTAACCCAGGTGAAAAATCCTACACTTGTAAGGTTTGTAATAAATATTTTAGGATTGGTAATGGACTGAACTGAATGATGGTAATGACCCTTCATGAAAGTACCAACATTGATACAAAAAAACTACAAGTCCTTAATGAATGTGGAAAATTATGTGACCGAAAGACGAAATTATCACAGCATTAATGAACCCCCCCATGGTGAAAAACCCTACAGGTGTAAGGTTTGTAATAAAATATTTAGGCTGGCTTATGAACTGACGTTTCATGAAATAATTCACTCTGGTGAAAACCGTACTTGTGTAACGAATGTGGAAGATTCTTTGCCAGAAAGTAGACATCAGTCAGACTGCAGTCACTGCACTGGAAAATTCGCACTGGTGAAAAACCCTACACTTGTAAGGTCTGTAATGAATCTTTTTATCTGATTACGCGACTGAAGTATCATGAAAGAATTCACACTGATGAAAACCCATATGAGTGCAAGATGTGTCACAAAAATTATTCAAGGGCAGCGAGACACTACAAGAGAAAATTTTATTAGATTTAATGAGATCGAATTATACAATTGTGTTTATGAATTTCTATGAATAACAGTTTATTTTATTATATTTTCATTTAATTATTATTATTATTGCATTTTCCTTTTCATCTCTTTTCCCAACTAAGCTGGATTTTAAATGAAGTGCGGGCCGTAGCTAAAACAACTTCAGTTCTACAAAAATTTTCGAACGATGAGAGTGGTATTTAAGATGATCCTCTGCATTCTTTTAAACAGATTTTCTTCCAGAAATTTGATGTTATTTTTCAGGTTCTTGGGTATAGTATCAGTTATTGAAATTATCAATGGCACAATATGTGTGTGTTTCTGCCCAACGGAGCCTGTTGATCATCTGGGTTTTCATTGGTAGTGTAAATCAGCTCGACCGATTTCCGCCAATAGCAGATGCGTTCAGAGTTTCTGTCCAAAATATCACGTGCTGATCACGCGTTGGTCACGGTTGGAGTTTAGTACTGCCTGTGGGGTGTATTTATAATAGGGAACTCGCTCTGTTATAAGGCTATTACGACTTGCAAACTCCTGGTGAACTATAGTGACCACCTGATTATGTATTGTTAGATATTCTCAAGCTTTTTGTGGTATTTCCTACATTTGTCATTTGTGTTTCGGGCATCCTTAATGATATATTTTGGTAGTTCTTAGTGTGTATGTCTTGATCCTGAATTGAACACATAAAGTCATCAGTCTCCGGAAAAGGACCTCCCCATATCAACCAGGCTTTCGACTCACTCTTGTCGACTTCATAGCTTCGTGCTAATTGTTCCAGCTGTTTGAATGCTCTGATTTTGTCGTTCCATATGTTTCAGATTCAGAGGCGTATAATTATCATCAGATAAATACGCAGTGACATATAGAGGGCATTCTAACTTCGATGGAAAATGTTCTCAGACTGGATCTTTGTTTATCGCGTATATTACATGTATTTATACTTCCTCTCCCTCCTTCAATTTTGGTAATATAAGTCATTTTTTACGACTGTGCGGGTGGTGTTTCCTATATTTTGTTAGTGTAGTTCTAATTATTCGTTGTAGCTTTTCGATATCTATGTTTGACCAAGATATCAGACGAACATGTCAAGTGTGGTACAGCAAAAATGTTTATAGTTTTTGCTATATTTTTGCTGTGGTGGTCAGACCTGCATATGATTTCAAGTCTGGTCGTGAATTCTTTAGTTTATGATCAATTATTATTAATATTATATGTAACTTTCCAAATCCATATCACAATGTTATTGTAAAAATTTCCTTACTATTGTAGTGGTATTCAAGATTGCTGAGTGGAGATAATTTGGCAGATTCAACATAATAGAGTGTGGTGTTATCCCTGTGACTGATATTACAAATCAAAACTCGTTCCTGCTTACATATTCGTTTTATTTCCTGAGCTAGCGGAATATATTGCTCCAGTTTTTCGGCAAACTTTCTTTTGGCATTCTAATCACTAGGAACGGCGAGATCAACAATATATGTTATATTGTTGATTTTATCAATGATCGTGATATCAGGCCTATTAGCTGCTATTGGTTTATCAGTTAGTATAGAATTGTCCCTGTATATTTTCTGTGATGTATTTTCGATAATTGTTCGTGGTGTATATTTATTATAATCCGATTTTGTAATTGTTACAATTTCGTATAGTAAGTACAGTAAGTATATCGTATAGTAGTATATTTCGTAGCTAAAGCACTAATAAATGATTTGTATATTATTTTTCCAACGTGTTTATCAGTATATTTGGTTGTGACAAGTAATTTACATCCAGATGTTATGTGATCTATTGTCTCACTCTATAGATTTGTACACTTTCTATTTATGACCTGATTTTGAAACTTCATGCGTACAAGTACAAGTTCAATTGACTCAAGAGCTAAAGCCGGAACACCATGGGCAACGAAGAGCGTTTGTTGATTGGATTTTGGAACAACGATAATTGGATGATGACTTTTTAACGAAAATATTCTTTAGTGACGAGGCCTATTTTTATCTTGATGACTTCGTTAAAACATCGCAAAATTGTTGCATTTGGGGTTTCGAAAATCCACGAGTGATTGTTGAGAAAGCGATGCATCCAAAAAGAGTCACTGTCACATTCCCTAGTCATTTTATTTCTCGTTTTGGAGATCGACATTGGCCGCCCAGATCATGCGATTTTACGCCTTTGGGCTTTTTTCTCTGCGCTGTTTTTTAAAGTCACAAGTTTATGTAAACAAACCCACAACGATTGAAGCCTTAAAAAACGAAATTCAACGCTGTGTCAGTGAAATACCGCAATATTTATGCGCAACAGTCATTGAAAATTTCACGAAAAGAACACTTCTGTGCCAGCAAAGCCAATACGGTGATATGTCCGATGTTTTATTCCACTCATAACTTCATTATGTGTCCAATGAGACAGCAGTAGCTGAGTGTCATCACATTCTCTCATTGGACGCAGTCTAAGAAAATCTAACACTACATATATACGCCATCCGACGGGAGGTCGGCGAAAATATGGGTTGTTGGCTGTGGATAGAGTCTCCCCATTCTTGATGGACGCCCTGAAGATTCTGAACCTCGAGTTCCTTTGAAAAGACACAATACATGACCTGCAACAGACTAAAAACACCATTTCTAAAAACAAAATATGGTAACATCAGACGAGTCTCGCAATTCAAATATTTGGGTGACCAATGGTAATCATGGAAAATGGGTTGGAAGAAGCGGCCAATAAGGGTAGATGTCAAAAAATGGAAACGGCATTGAGAGTTACTCAAAATATTTACAACAAAAAATACCTATCTAAAAATACAAAACTGAGACATTACAACACAGTTATTAAGCCAGAATGTCTATATGCTGCAGAAACGCTCATTTTGAATAGAAAGAGAGACATCGAGGACATTGAAAAGAAGGAAAGAAAAATTATAAGATAAATCCTAGGCCCCAAAGAAATAAATAGCACAACATACCGACTTCGAGAAAGCTAAGAAATCAAACTATACACAGATATACATAGCGATATGAGAAAAAGAAGACTTTAGTTTTACGGACACATAAAACGGATGAATCCAAGTAGGCTAACTAGACAAATAGTCGAATTTTATGAAAATAGGAGTAGAGGTATATATATATATATATATATATATATATATATATATATATATATATATATATATATATATATATATATATATATATATATATATATATTATTATTTAAAACTCAAAACCGGCGTTCTTATTGGAACGCCTTTTATAAGACCTCTTCCACCTACCTCTCGATTAATATAGTCTTATGCTTCTATTCAGTTTATCTAGGTCTGTATTGCTCCAGCATATAATTCCGAAAGAGTAACTTAAGACGGGTACTGCATATATATATATATATATATATATATATATATATATATATATATATATATATATATATATATATATATATATATATATATATATATATATATATATATATATATATATATATATATATATATATATATATATATATATATATATATATTAATAGCTTTGTATACGTTTGTAAAAGTAAAACTTTGTAAAAGTTTGAACTGACTATTCTTCTCGCTGATATAGCTGCCTGAATGACTTTTTCAGGGAATAAAATAATCGTTGTAGTTCCAGTGCCCAATTTGGTTTATCGAGATGCTCATTTAGATGAAAGTTGGCTTCATCCGAAAACAACATATTTTTAAGATAATTCAACGTTCTAATATTGTGCCGAACTACAGCGAATATTTTACCTTGAACGAATAATTGCGCTTTAAGTGCATCACCAATTAAATCTTATACGGGTACAGTTTAAAGTCCATATTTTAAGCTTGTCGTAACTTGTTAGCAGTACTTTCTCTTTTAGTATAATCAGTTTCCTTTAAGTTTCATACCTGTATCTTAAATAAACATATACACGAATTAGTAAAAAAGCAATGAAAATTAATTCAAATTATAATTCAATACTTCGAATTATCACAGATGTATCTTTGATTTTTCCACGATATTGTAGTAGTAATAAATAATAATACGTGTTATTTTTTTTAGATTCAAAAATTCATTGGATAAAATAAATGATTTAAAAGATGAATTGACATATCCCGAAGATTATTCTGAAACGTATCATGACGAGGAACTATTCTCAGTTCAAGACAATTTTGTCAGTAATATCTGTCCCAACACTTCTATTAAATCCAAACAAAACATCTTACACGAACAAACTCATTTCGATAAAACTACCGTTAAATGTGAAGAGTATCATGATGAGACACTATTCTCAGATTACAATGGTATCATGACTTATATCTGTTCGATCTGTTCTATTGAATTTAATTCCAAGCAAAATCTCTCCTTACATGAACGAATACATGACAAAAACGCGGTCAAATGTGTAGAGTGCAATCTTGATTTCGTTTGTGTTATCGATTACAGCCATCATCAAAAACAAGTTCACAAAATTAATAATCCAAAAATCGTTTGTTATATTTGTGGTATTATACTTGACTCTCTCATCTGCTTTTATAATCACATGAAAGACCTTCACGGTGAAGAATTTCCGTGTGAAAGGTGCGGGAAAACTTTTAACCAGTCTTGTGATTTAAAAGAACATTTTGTCACTTATCACAATGAAAAGGCTAATCCCTGCGACATATGCGGTCGGAATTTTCAATTCTTAAAACAGCACATGAAAAGTCATTTGAGACGTTTTCACTGCAAATTTTGCAACAAGAAATTCACTTCAAACTTTTACTTAAAGGAACACCTTAATAAACATACGGGTGAACGTCCTTACGTTTGTACAGTTTGTAGTAGAGCTTTTACGTCATCGAATTGTCTTTCAAAACATAAAATAACTCACAGTGATGAAAAACCATACGTGTGTAACGAATGTGGAAAAACTTTTGCGTCAAAGTATGCATTGTCACAGCATTTCAAAATTCACACTGGCCAAAATCCCTACCCTTGTAAGGTCTGTAATAAATCTTTTAGTAAGGCTACTAAACTGAAGCGTCACGAAGGGAGTCACACGGGTGAAAAACTATATGAGTGTAAGATATGTCATAAGTATTTTTCAAGGACTGACTCACTACGAACTCACAATAAGAAATTTCATAAGATTCAATGATTTTGAATTCCGATATATATTGATTATTTTGAAACCTTTGCCGTTAAAAACTTTTTAGTATGTATTTCGTTTACACCAGATCACATTCAAATTTCTCGATGACGTTTCGCCCTCTATGATATTATCAGGAAATTATAAAAACTAAAACACAACTTATTTTGTTTACAATTTATACATAAACTAGCATGGCTAAAAGTCCGTGACTGAAGTAAACAAAGGAATGTATGGGATGGCTCTTTGTCCTTGTTTATACTATTTTTATATTTAGTTATATCTATACAGCCGAACCGCTGCAATATTACCCGTGATATGAATCAAATCACGAAGTTATTAGTCAAATTAGTACTAATTTTCATAATGCACGTGGTTGGTGGTTTTTTGAATGATGGACGTTTACCAAGTGGGTCGGTAATTCCTTTCCGGTTTTTTTACTAAAGACAACACGTTATTTACAATTGATAGTTCAAACGTATTTATTCAAAGTATTGGGTATTCGATTCTATACGTTTTGCTCATCTCTCAAGCAGTTTATGGATGCCATTCCAAAAGAACAGTTTCTCCTTTGAGCTAAACCATTTCAGGGAGTCATTTTTTAACTTTTTCGAAATCGGCGAAGTGCTGCTGTGCAAGCGCGTGACCCATTGGGGCGAAAAAGTGGTAGTCAGTCGGATGGAGCCAGGTCTGGAGAGTAGGGCGGGTGCGATTAAACTTCCCATTCAAGTGATTTCAACACTTTTACTGGTTTTGCTGTATGAGACGGCGCATTGTCATGCTGCAAAATCACCTTATCATATCTATGATCGTATTGTGGACATTTTTCGGTCAATGTACAGTTCAAGTTGATCACTTTCAGTCTTTCATCAACAGTTCATAATATATGACACCAACCTGATCCCACCAGACATAGAGCATGGTCTTGCGACCAAAGCGATTTGGCCTTGCAGTCGATGGGCCTGCCTCGCCAGGTGATAACCATGATTTTTTTCGCTTGGGATTTTCGAAATAAATCCATTTTTCATCACCCGTTAGTATTCGATGCAGGAATGACTTCCTTTCATACCTTTGAAGCAGCATTTCACTGATGATTTTTCGATTTTCTAATTGCCTGTCATTCAATTCATGTGGCACCCATCTTCCCATCTTTGGGATCTATCCTATCGCTTTTAATCGTTCACAAATTGCGACTTGGATCATATTCAACTTTTCTGCTAATTGTTTTTGAGTTTGTGTTGAGTCTGCATCCCATAACTCCTGCAATTCCGGAGCTTCAAACGTTTTCGGCCCACCAGGACGGTCTTTGTCTTGAACGTTGAAATCACCACATTTGAATTGTCGAAACCACGAATCACATGTTCTTATGGTTGGAGCATGCTCACCGTAAGTCTCTACCAGCAAACGATGACTTTCACCGGCTTTTTTCTTCTGATGAAACAAGAAAAGTTAGGCCTGCCGCAAATGGACGTTTTCAGGCATAAAACTCGACATTTTCAAAAAATTATAAATCTATAATGCTGTTATTTTGGCAGAAGGTAACTTGTATAATTTTGAGGTTAATGTCAGTAGAATAAAATGACATATGTATCAAATCATAACATTGCATACTTATGGCTAGTGAAATCTGTTACAAAAACCGGAAAGTAATTACCGACACACCAGGTATGTCTATTTTAGGAACAACTTTTATGTTTTTCTTATTTTCTAATTCTACCACGGTATAGTGCTATCTCATACATGAAAAATTACTTACTGATTTGTTATCTCCTTCGCTCTCGTTCGTGATATAGGCATCAAATAATGACGCACCGGTAATCTTTCAGCGGTTGAACTGTACTTTTGTACATACACCTATTTTTGATATTTTTAATAACTTTTAATTTGCTTAAATCTACATTGTGGTTAATTTCGTAAATATGTCGGGCAACTCAAGAAGTATTTGAACTTTTTTTGTTTGATGAATATATGTAATAGAATGCAATTATTCCAATCATTACATTTTATTTCATAAATTTAATTTTTTGGAATATTATTGAAATTATCTAATAACTGCTATAATTTATTATTGGATATATCAACTAATTTTATATTAATGTTAATTATTAAACCCACGTGTAAGTTGGATTTCATATATGATTGATATACGTTTTTATTGCTTTCTCCTTGAGAAAAGTAGAGGATTGTTAACCATCTTCCTCAACTTTGGTATTTTAAGGGGGATAGCCACTGTGACAGCTGAATTGGTAAGCGATTTTCGGGATTTTTTTTAACCGGGATAATTAAGGAATATGGGGATCTGGGTTTTTATATTTTATTAAATCTATATTCAATTTAGTTTATATAAATTTTTATTGAAACATATTAAATAGTTACAAAGTTATCAACCTTGCTGTAGAGTCTTAAAAAAAATTCTCCTCCACGATCGCATCGATTTTTCGAAAATTGGTTGTCTGAAAAAAAAATCATATTGCATTAGAATCTGTATGAATGTAGTTATCGTTGTACGTAGCCTATTTTCTACATTTTTGCCTTTTTGCATTCAAGAAATCTTAAAAAATAGTAAAAATCTAAATTTTCAAAATAGGCTAAGCTTAACCTTAGCTATTGCAAAGACGAATAAAACAAAAAAAAAAGTTGAAAGTCTGTTGATAATTGCTCGAGTTATCGATGCGACCCGTTTGAACAAAGTCGTTTTGAGAAAAACACGTTTAAAGTTTTCAGTCCATTTTTCTTACTATACAATCATCTTCTAAAATATTTATACTTACATCAAACTCTGGAGTCCTGGGTCATATGATGGTTCGTCCTCTATATCTTCAGTGGTGTCCTTGACATTTTTTTATTGACCTTGTGAGGCGCGATTCTCAGCCGACGCCACATAATGCTACGAATACCTCCAACGTTGGACGCCTGATGGTTGGTGGTGAGCCGACACCACACGATTCTACGAAAGTCTTAAAACGTGGCAGTCTAGTCGGAGCGCCGAGCAAGGACCAAGGAATTTTGAACATATTTTCGAAGGTATAAACTTTAAAGTAAAGCAAAAAAAAATGTAGCAACAAAGCGTAATCTTTTAACACATAAGACAATTCACACTGGTGAAAAACCACACGTGTGTAACGAATGCGGAAAAGCCTTTGCTACAAAGGGTAGATTGTCAGACCATATGAAAATCCACACTGGTGAAAAACCCTTCGCGTGCAAGGTTTGTAATAAATGTTTTAGTCTCTCCAGTGGACTAAGACAACATGTAACAATTCACACTGGTAAAAAACCACACGTTTGTATCGAATGCGGAAAAGCCTTTGCTGCAAAGTCGAAAATGTCAGAGCATATGAAAACCCACACTGGTGAAAAACCGTTCACTTGTAAAGTTTGTAATAAATGTTTTATTCAGGCTACTAGATTGAAGTATCATGAAAAATGTTTTCTGACCCATCACAGTGACTATCCCCCTTAACAATCGAATAAACTCAATGTTCAGAGAAACCATTACCAGATTCGTAAGATAACAAGAATATATATTCAATATTCTAAAAAAAGATAACCCTGTCTTACTAAAGAATTTGAGATGTTCTGTGGATTCTTGACTGTTAAAAGTAATTTATTAAACAAGGGCTACTACTGACTACTAACTATAACAGTTTAAATATATTTAATTTTATTTCACTTTTATTTTGTATTAAAACTTGTGTACACTATACTATAACCACCTTTTTAAAATAAAATGTAAAATTTTCGGTTATGGTAACGTAAATAAATTGGTAAATAAAATTAATGCCAAGTAATTTATGTTTGTTTGACCTTGTCTCTTTATTCCACATAATCATTTAGATCATAGGTACCGAACGGGGCCGTTACCGCACCCAGTGGGCGCTGGTGCTTTTCATGGTGGCGGTAGCGAGTCCAGACGCAAACGGGGGACGTTAAAACAATCAAGGGGGGCCCCCGCGGCGTACCTAGCTATTAACAAAACTTATAAGTTACTTTGACAGTTCCTACTGTTTATTTGAATAAAATTTTAATCTAGCTATTTGAAATGTTTATCTTACTGTTATAGCGTAAACAAACATTAAAAATGTTAACTTAGCGTTATGTACACGTATACCTAATTCGGTTTAGTTGTGTCGGTGAGAAGTTGGTAAGCAAAGACGCGATTCATGCAATTTCGACAAAAACACGAGACATTGTAATGACTTGTTTACAGAGCAAGTGCACAAGCATAGGAAACAAGCAAAGGCATACAAGTTGATGCGTGTCCGATGTTTTTGTTCAATTCAACACATTCAGGTATGGATGTTCTAAAATTATTATACAAGGATTGGTTCCGGTATACTTACCCTGTTGTCAGTCTGTCGTTGAGTTAGTTCCAGGAAATTCCAATGGATGGCATAAGCATTTCCGGTAACTGAAGTAACCTTCAACGCTTGAAATAGAGTTGCGGTTAGTTTGTGAGTTCTCGCCATGCAGAATAGATCGAAGTTGGCATGGCGTGATATTTGTGTTTAGGAAAGAGTTGTTATAAAGCTGTGTTGTTGAACAAAAATAGAATGAATTCAAGTAGGAAGTTGTGTAAATCATCCTGACGGATTTTGCTACATATGTGGCGAATACATGTTAACATAAAACAGAAAAAGTGTTAGTACTTTTGTAAAGAGAGCTTATGTTGGATACTTTGGTGTTAGGCCTGATGATCAGGTTAAAACCTGGGTACCGCATCTAGTCTGTGAAACTTGTACAGGACAATTATGATAGTGGGCTATTGGGAAAACAAAAAGTTTAAAATTCGGCATACCGATGGTTTGGAGAGAACTCAAAAATACCTTCGAAGGCTGCTATTTCTACGTAGTAAATATTACTGGAATCAATCGAAATAACCGTAGCAAGTGGACTTGATCCTGATTAAGTCTCTGCAAGACTGGTCTCTCACTCCATATACACCGTCACCAAAACAACTGTTGGCCTATGCTATGGAAGATGGAACTTTGGATTTTTTTTTTCTTGTAAAGGGGACGGTGGTTCATAAAAAAGGTAGGGAACCTCTGATATAGACTAACTATTGATTTTTATGAAGAAAGTAAATTAGGTGAAGACTTTTCCTCAGATGGCTAGATCAATCCAGTTTTTAAAAAATTCGTCAAATATAGAGTCGATTTATTATTATATGAAAATGAATGTATATTAAAAGCAAATATCGGAAATTATTTGTTAAAAGTAACATCATCCATATCTGTAGTTTCGCGTCTGCCATTATCTTCTAAAAAGGGGGAACTGACTATTGTCGGTGTTATAGCCGCCTGAACAGTATGTTTTTCTGTGAATAAAGTGATCGTTAATGTTTGATTATCGGCAATTTTGTTCATCAATATGCTTGTTTCGATGCAAAACAGATGAAAAACAATATGCTTTTACAGATGGTTCAACGCACCGATGGTGTGTTTAAATGTGACGAATATTTTACCAAAAAAAGGAAATATTTGCGCTTTAAATTCCATCATTAAAATTCGTCGTAAACGTTTAGTAGTATCACCAGAGCATTTAAAATTCTGCACGTTGAGTTCGGATCGACCCCTTTGTTTTTCGATTCCTTTGCTCCCAGTTTCCCAGTTTATTTACATCTTAATTAATTTACGCTAGTCCCTACTACATTTACACAATGAAAACTTAAATTCTCTATTGCGAATTATCACATGGATGATTTTGCCAGAAAATTGTAGTTGTAGTAAATAATAATACGTATTATTTTTTTAGGTTTGAAAATTCAATGTACGAAACAAATTATTTCAAGGAAGAATCTCCATATCCCGAAGAGTTGACTGAAACGTATCACGACGAGAAACTATTCTCGGTTCAAGAGGAGCTTGTCACTTATGTCTGTTCCAGTTGTTCTATTGAATTTAGTTCTGAACAGAATCTCTCCCTACATCAACGAACCCATCACGCAGTCATCACTATCAAATGTGAAGAGTGCAAACTTGATTTCGTGTGTGTTAACGATTACAGCCATCATCAAATAAAAGTGCATCAAATTGATAAACCAAAAATCGTTTGTTATATTTGCGGTATTATACTTGACTATCACCCCAACTTCTTCAGTCACATGAAAGACATTCACGGTGAAAAATTTCCGTGTATAAAGTGCGGTAAAAATTTTAATAGGCCGTGTGATCTAAAAGAACATATTGTGATTGATCACAATAGGGCTAATCCCTGCGGCATATGCGGCCGGAATTTTAAATCCTTAAAAAAACACATTCAAAGTCATTTGGGACCCTTTCAATGCAAATTTTGCAACAAGAATTTCAGTTCAAACCATTACTTAAAGAATCACCTGAATATACACAAGGATGAACGCCTTCACGTTTGTACAGTTTGTGGTAAAGGATTTACGACAAAGCGTAATCTTTCAACACATAAGACAATTCACACTGGTGAAAAACCACACGTGTGTAACGAATGCGGAAAAGCCTTTGCTACAAAGGGTAGATTGTCAGACCATATGAAAATCCACACTGGTGAAAAACCCTTCGCGTGCAAGGTTTGTAATAAATGTTTTAGTCTCTCCAGTGGACTAAGACAACATGTAACAATTCACACTGGTAAAAAACCACACGTTTGTATCGAATGCGGAAAAGCCTTTGCTGCAAAGTCGAAAATGTCAGAGCATATGAAAACCCACACTGGTGAAAAACCGTTTACTTGTAAAGTTTGTAATAAATGTTTTATTCAGGCTACTAGATTGAAGTATCATGAAAAAACTCACAGTGCTGAAAAACCACACAAGTGCAATATTTGTCAGAAATATTTTTCAAGGACAGACAATCTACGACATCACAATAAGGTATTTCACAATATTCAGTGATGTTGAATTCTAAAATAATTTTTTTGTTAAGCAGTCTTCACGGCATTTATTTTGCATGTTTGTTCTCGTATTAGTAGTTTAAAAAACAATTTGCTTTTCTTTCACAAGTTTTATTTTGGAAACTTTGGTGTTAAAGACTATATCAATTGTTTGATTTACACCATGAAGCTTTATGTCCAATTCAGTGAAATGTCTCTAAAAAACATTAATTTTGAAAGCCACATAATATCCATCAATTGTATTGTTCAATTTTTCCCTCATTTTGTAAAACAGTCTGATTTCTTCCAAACGTGGCTCAACCAACGAACATTATTATACATCAGTGAGCCGTTATACACCGAGTTTACTTCATCAAATTTTCACTCATTTATAGCTTTCGACCATATGAGGTTCACTACGACTGTTATATTGTCAAGGGAGGCAAAATCACCCTTAACATATAAGGCTTGCGAATGCAAGTTGTGCACATGCACGCCCAAAGTGCTGGGAAACACGGCCCAAACGCAACATTTTTCGAATTCTGAGCTTTGCGATACTTTCAGTTTGCCGGGTTTGTGAATCGTTGTGATTCACCCTCCTCTCCTCCTCTGGGTTTCATCTTAATCAGTTTTTATCCATATGAATCAAGTCAAAAATTAGTCAAATTAGTACTAACTTTCATAATGAAAGACGGACATTTATGTTTATGATTTAAATCCATCATACATTTATTTGTACATATTTATAACATGAAATTATAAAACGTCCTGTTATAAATCGATATTTTAACGTAAATTTTCAATTGTGTGTCATGAAATTGTACATATATTTTTTCTCCTTTATTTGGGTTTTTCGCCACTGTCTAAAACTCAAAAAATATCATAAATACCTGTTCTTATTTAAAGAAAGAATCACTGGGTAAAAACACAAAACCAAACGGAGACAAATTTCTCAGTGATTCTTTTTTGTAATAAATTTGCCTAACGAACAATATTTTTAAAGACGTTTAACGTTAACGTTTCGGAGGGTAATCTCCCCCCGTTTTCAAAACTGAACTAAAAAAAAAAACTTTAACGTTAAAAGTTTGTAAATTTTTTATAACATTTTTATATCTTTAAAATTTTGTTCGTTAGGCAAATTTATTACAAAAAAGAATCACTGAGAAATTTGTCTCCGTTTGGTTTTTTGTTTTTACCCAGTGATTCTTTCTTTAAATAAGAACAGATATTTTTGATATTTTTTGAGTTTTAGACAGTGGCGAAAAACCCAAATAAAGGAGAAAAAATATATGAACACGCCACAATCATTCAGACATTACAATGAAATTGTACAGTTTTATGTCATAGGTCGAACAGAGAATTTGGGAAATCGAACAGAGAAATAGCAAATGAATGAAATTATTTTGATATTGGTCAAAATAATTTTTTTGTCTACTCTACAAACATTGTTGTTAAGATCCATTTTTAAATGATGAAAATATTACTAAGCTGTGAGAATATTCAAGTCTTTAAATAGTTGTATTACACATTTATTACAAACTAATTATATAAACATATTGTACAAGGTATTTCAAAGTTCCATTTTACTTTCAGCGGGTAAGTCTGTTGTCTTGGTCTTTGCACGAGCTGTGCTTGTTCACGGAGAATTATGTATTATATTTTTTTCCTAATAGACTACACATATTTCCTTGATATTTTTAATGCTGCCGCAACTCTCTAACAAGATATATTAATTACGATATGATAATGCAAAATAACTAAAGCGTCGTAATAAAATGAGAATTTTTTACTTCTTGAATGATTAAAAGGTCTCCCATCCCTCTTTTCCGTTTCAAAATACTCATAAACATTGAGCACAAATTGTTGGGTTTGCGATTTCAGTGATTTTCCTAACCTTATGTGAAATCTCACAAAATATTAAATGAAATATAGATACCTTAAAAGTTCGATCTTTTATATTTCCGTTATTATTTTGAAACTGTTGTTTTTTCTTCGGTATGTTTTTAGAATTAACCGATATAATTCTGTTTTTATTAAACATTTGTAATAAAATGTCTTTGCTTAGGTTAGAATTATTGAAGGAAATAAAACTTTATGAATCTTTAGAAATACTTACCGATAACAAAGTAATCAATAACAGTATTTATTATAAGAACTGATTTTACAATAAAACTGTACTTTACAGCTCAAAATTTCACTAAAACACAATGAATTCAATAGAGGAACTTTTAACCACCGGAACGAAAAACACCATGTACATATTTGTCACTATCTCTTTCTACCCCGCTGTAACGCTATCGTAACTTACTCGTAGATCGTAAATAATACTCTTATCGGAAGACATACGTATTGACTTTTTAGCTTCTCTCTCGTTCGGCAAAGTAAAAAAAATATATTGAGACAATGTGTGACAATGATATAGGAAATTAATGACGCCAGTTCAGCTGTATGATTGATGCACATTTGCATTGTTTTCTCCTTGAGAAAAGTAGAGGATTCTTGAATCATGTTCCTAAACTTTGGTTTTTTTAATAACCCTATGAATTAAATATTCTGAGAAACCATTGATGTTAGCCAGGTTCGTAAGATAACATAAGTATATAAATTCAAAATTCTGAAAAAGGGTAAACCTGCCTTACCAAAGAATATGTGATGTTCTATAAATTAGGAACTGTTAAAGTAATTGATTAAAAAAGATCCACTATTAACTATTAACTATAACAGTTTAAATATATTTAATTTTATTTCTCTTTTACTTTATATTAAAATTTGTTTATACTTTAATATAACCAACTTTTCAAAATGAAATGTAGAATTTCCATTATGTTAACGTAATTAAATTAGTAAATAAAATTAATACCAAATAATTTATTTTTATTTAACCTTGTCTCTTTATTCGACATAATTATTTAAATCGAACCGAACCGTAACCGAACGGTTGCGGCACCGCCTCCAGTGGGTGCTGGAGCCTTCTATGGGGGTCGTAGCGGGTTCAGAGGCAAATGGGGGGTTTAAAACAGTCAAGGGGGGGCTACTTACCTAATAACGAAA
Organism: Cosmopolites sordidus; assembly: GCA_031761425.1. NCBI lineage: Eukaryota > Metazoa > Arthropoda > Insecta > Coleoptera > Curculionidae > Cosmopolites > Cosmopolites sordidus. The sequence goes on from JARFXV010000918.1 coordinate 182,864, forward strand.
TTAATATAAGTTTCTTTGAAAATTCCTACTGTTTTTTGAATAAATATTTTATCTAGCTATCTAAAATTTTTATCTATTGTTATAGTACGTAAATACGTAAAATAAGCATTAAAAAATTTAAATTAGCTTTAGGTATAGGTATATCTAATTCGGTTTGGTTCGGTGTGTCGGTGGTAAGTCTTTGCAAGTAGGTAAGCAAAGACGCGATTCACGCAATTTCAACAAAAATAGGGAACATTGTACTGGCTTGTTACAGAGTTGATGCGTGCCCGAAATCAAATCTATAAAGGCAGGGATAGCTCTAGGAATATTTTATTATTTTTGTGTGCTTCGTCAATGCTACATATTCGCGAGTGATTAGTGTCATTATTCATTATTCATTATAGGGGCCATTATAGCCATTATTTTTATAAATATCTATAGTCTGTTGAAAAGTAACTGCTGTATAGAAATCTCAACTAGAAAACCTTAATCGGAATTCAATCATGAAATAGCTAACTGGACCAAAAAATGGAAAATCAATCTCTGAATGTTTTTTTTTCAATTCAATACATTTAGGTATGGATGTTCTGAAATTATTATACAAGGATTGGTTCCGGTATATTTATCCTATTGTCAGTCTGTCGTTTGTTTAGTTCCAGAAAAATGCAGTAGGTGACAGATCCAATAGGAACAGAAATAAAATTAGTTCAAGTAGAAGAAGTTGTGTAAATCATTCTAATATGTTTTGCTACATATCTGGAGAATACATGTTAAAAGAAAACAGAGAATACACGTTAAAAGAAAACAGGTTAGTAACTTTGTAAAGAGAGTTTATCTGAGTTTTTTTGGTGTTAGGTTTGGTTATCAGGATAAAACCTGGACACCGCATCAAGTCTGTAAAACTTGCACAGAACATTTATTAACTGTAAAATTTGCCAAATACAGAGTTTCACAATTCGATTTATTACTATATGAAAATGAATTTATATTAAAAGCAAATATAAGAAACAGTATTAAACTTATATTGTCCTAGACGTTGACAAAAAATGGATTTCCCCACTATCATGTTTTACGGTATTATTAGATCAATGGACAATTTAAGTTGTACTTACTTTTCTCACTGTTACTTTAGTATAATTTGTATTTGAAAAAGGCACTGTGTGTCGAAACAATTGTCATACATACAATTTTAAATATAGTGGAAATTTTTAGATATTAATCTTTGTTTATTTATTTAAAATTAATTTCCATCACGTATAGGCTACTTCAATTAAATTTGGTACGTTTTTCAGGGAATAAAGTGATCGTTGATCGGCAATTTTGTTCATCAAGATGATTGTTTCAATGCAAAATAGATGAAAAATAATATGTTTTTACAGATGGTTCAACGTTCCAATAGTGTGTCAACTGTGATGAATATTTTACAAAAAAGAAAAACGAAATAATTGCGCTTTAAATTCCATCATTAAAATTCGTCGTAAACGTTTAGTAGTATCACCAGAGCAGTTAAAATCCTGCACGTTGAGTTCGAATCGACCCCTTTGCTTTTCGATCCCGTTGCTCCCAGTCTTTATCTACATCTTAATTAATTTACACTAGTCCTTACTACGTTTACACTGTGGTAGCGATTAACAAAAAGTCAATGAAAATTGTAGTTGTAGTAAATAATAATACGTATTATTTTTTTAGATTTGAAAATTCAACGTATGAAATAAATTATTTCAAGGATGAATCGCCATATCCCGAAGAGTTGTCTGAAACGTATCATGACGAGAAACTATTCTCGGTTCACGACGGCGTTGTCACTTATGTCTGTTCCAGTTGTTCTATTGAATTTAGTTCTGAACAGAATCTCTCCCTACATCAACGAACCCATCACGCAGTCATCACTATCAAATGTGAAAAGTGCAACCTTGATTTCGTGTGTGTTAACGATTACAGCCATCATCAAATAAAAGTGCACCAAAAAGATAAACCGAAAATCGTTTGTTATATTTGCGGGATTATACTTGACTATCACTCCAATTTCTTGAGTCACATGAAAGACATTCACGGTGAAGACTTTCCGTGTATAAAGTGCGGTAAAAATTTTAACAGACTGTATGATCTCAAAGAACATATTGTGGCTGATCACAATAAGGCTAATCCCTGCGGCATATGTGGCCTGAATTTTAAATCTTTAAAAAAGCACATTCAAACTCATTTGAGACCCTTTCAATGCAAATTTTGCATCAAGGATTTCAGTTCACACTATTACTTAAAGAATCACTTGAATGTACACAAGCGTGAACGCCTTCACGTTTGTACAGTCTGTGGTAAAGGATATTCGACAAAGTGTAATCTTTCAACACATACGTCAATTCACACCGGTGAAAAACCATATGCGTGTAACGAATGCAGAAAAGCCTTTGCTTCAAAGAATAGATTGTCAGACCATATGAAAACCCACACTGGTGAAAAACCCTTCGCGTGCAAGGTTTGTAATAAATGTTTTAGTCTCTCCAGTGGACTAAGGCAACATGTAGCAATTCACACTGGTAACAAACCACACGTTTGTACCGAATGCGGAAAAGCCTTTATTACAAAGTCGAAAATGTCACAGCATTTCAAAACCCACACTGGTGAAAAACCGTTCACTTGTAAAGTTTGTAATAAATCTTTTAATAGGATTACTAGATTGAAGTATCATGAAAAACGTCACAATGGTGAAAAACCACACAAGTGTAACATTTGTCATAAATATTTTTCAAGAACACACAATCTACGACATCACGAAAAGACATTTCACGATATTCAGTGATGTTGAATTTTGAAATTAATTTATTTGTTAAGCGGTTTTCACGGTATTGATTTTGCATATTTGTTATATTAATAGCTTAAAAAACAATTTTTTGTTTGACAAGTTTTATTTTGGAAGCTTTGGTGATCACATTTAAATTACCCGACGAGCGTTTCGTCAATCAAGTTATCATCATCAGGAGATTATTAAAACTAAAGCTTAATTTGTTCTTTTTACAATTTAAATCTAATTTTAGTATGGTGAAAAGTATCAAATGCACTAAAGCGTACATAACTATTTATTCGTGATTGAAGTAAACAATGGATTGTATGGGATTTGTCCTTTAACCTTATTTACACCATTTTCACATTTGGCTTTGACCTTTCTAAAAAAATTTAATTTGCTTAAATATATTTTTGTGGTTAGTTTCGTAAATATGTCTGACAACCACTGAACCAGTTGGGCCATTCGTTTTTAAAATCTTGTTACTTTTGTGTATAAATCATTAGATTTTTATATTAATGCTATATTAATTTTATTAAATATTTTATCTAGCCCACTTGTAAATTTGAGTTGATACGTGATTGATGCATTTTCTTTTAGTTTCCCTTGAAAATGATAGAGGATTCTTGAATCAGCTTATCATTAAATTTATATATTAATGCTATATTAATTTTATTAAATATTTTATCTAGCCCACTTGCAAATTGCAGTTCACACGTTACTGATGCATTTTTTTTAGTTTCCCTTGAAAATGATAGAGGATTCTTGAATCAGCTTATCATTAGATTTATATATTAATGCTATATTAATTTTATTAAATATTTTATCTAGCCCACTTGCAAATTGCAGTTCATACGTGATTGATGCATTTTCTTTTAGTTTCCCTTGAAAATGATAGAGGATTCTTGAATCAGCTTTCCTGAAAAAAAGCTTCAAACTTTATGTTTTTAATAATCCAGTCTTATGAATATCCAAAGAATGTTATTCGGATTCATAGTATAACTCTTTCTAGCTCGAGTCTTTGTAACAGGAGGTAAGAGGCACCCATTTTGCGGAAAGCTTTTTCATATCCCAATGATTTGTTAAAATATTTTGCATCCGATCGTTTATATCGATATCGTAGATTTTTCCAATCATTTCTGAAGTGGTAATCTCATTTGGACGATCCTTATCAAAAATGCTTGTACGGCCACATTTGATAATAATTGATAAAGCAGGTGCAGAGTCCACATAAACTTCGCTGAGCTCCGTTTTAATCTCATCATTTGTTTTCTTTTTCAAAAACAAGTATTTTATCAATGCTCGATATTCAGTTTTTTCCATTGTTGTAAAATCATAAAATTTGTTCTATTTAAATGGCTTCCATTCTCAACAACGCAGCGACTTGACAATTTGAAAGTATTGTTGTCCAAATTGCACATGTATACACGTGTGCAATTTGGTCAACTTTTTTAATTGAAATGTAAAATTTTGGTTATGGTGACGGAAATAAAATTAATGACAAGGAATTTATCTTATTTTGTTTAATCTTGTATGTTTATTCCTCATAATCATTTAAACGAACTATTGACTGAAGAAATTAACTATACATTTGCCAGGAGTGTTTTCATAATATAAATATAGGGTGTTAATTATACAAATTTCAACAAGATTTTATCTGATACGGAATTCGACACGATTTTATCTGATACAGAATGATCAACCATAAGTTATATGCAATTCTAATAAATAACGTTTTTTCACATGAACCAATCGATTTTAAAGAAATCATAGCCAAATACAGGGGGGGCTATTGATTTTTGCTTTTTTCAGAAGTTGATTTATTTCTATATGACATTAATGTTTATTATAAGCAAATATACGATTTTATTTGCTAAAAGTAATGCAATGTCTTTAACCTCGAGAAAATGGGGACCAATTGTGTATGTCCCTGAGATATAGCGGATCTGGGGCGAATCATTACACGATATCTCGTAAATGGTAACACCAAATGTTAAAAGTGATATTTCAAAATTTACGACTTTTCGAGCCACATAACTGGTTATATACCATTTTACTTTCCAGTACAGTACAAACGCTATACAAGACGTGTTTTTTGTGTTCTTCAATTCATAATTTAGTTACCAAACTTTTCTAGTTTTATGTTTTTTTCCCCGGCTGAAACTATGTTCTTTTTTATCTATATTTCAAAATCTTTTAAATGCAAAATTAATTTTGTGTTATATGCACACAGTCCTGAGTTCAAAGTACAGTCTACGATCAAACCTCGTGGTGGCCAAACTCTAAGAAATCTATTTCCATTGTATGTTTATTGCCATGGAAGAATATATGGTGCATGATTCAGACATATTTTTCGGTATTATGACAATGGATCGACAAATGATGTCTGGTATCGATTAGTTTAAAGGGTTTTATGCCGCCTTCCAAAATTATCGATGCGTAAACCAGTAGAATGTTCAACCTCTATGAAAAAGTGAATTTTGCGGTATATATATTTGGAACGTGGTTGAAACATGCCTAACAACAGCGTAAGCAAAGTAGAACAAATAACATCGAGTGAACGCGGGTTTCAGTGGCATTAGCTATAAATGCAAATGGAATGAAAATTCCCTACTTAATAATGTCTGAATGATTGTGGCGTGTTCATATATTTTTTTCTTTATTTCGGGTTTTTCCATAAAGTATAGATTCCCCATGTTATAAACTAGCCAAATTTTTTTTAAACATTTTAAATCCACTTTCGGGCAGAATAAATTCATAAATTAAAAATACATTTTTTTTTAGATTTTTTAGATAAAATTGCGAACATTAAAATTACAAACCAATATTTAATGGTTAGTTTTGACGTGGTGAGTTTATTTACTAATATACCAGTGATAAATCACTTTTAATAATTAGAAAGAGATTAGAACATGACACAATATTAAAATACCGCACTAAACTAAACTTAAATACAATTTTGGAATTATGAGCTTTGTGCTTAAAAACCACATATTTTCAACTAGAAAATCAGAATGACATATTAAGTAAATCTCTTAAAAAGTCAATAATACGGCTAAGATATAAATTCTCGAGAGCCTACAATTAAGTTTACTTTAGAGATTGAGAAGGAGAATAAATTGCCATTCCTCGACAGTTTAATATTAAAACAAAACAACACATTAAAAACTACAGATTACAGAAAACTGACAAACACAGATAGCTATCTCAATGTCTTTTCCAATCACTCAAAATCAGTCAAAATAATAATAACTCTCAAACAATTAACCTCACAATTCCTTACCAATACAAATTCCTTAATCAATACAAAATAAGAACGTCATTTAAAACAAAAAATACTCTTTGATCTATATTAACAAAAACTAAACCAAACAATACACAACAAAATACCAAAAATGTGGTGTGGTGAGACATCTAGACCGTTAGATGTTAAAATAAAAGAACATAAAAACCTTCTTAGGGTCGGTTCTATAATGCAAGTATATACCACGTATAATCTATACTTGGAATAAAATTTGAAACGCCCGTAAACACCCGCCCGGCATTTACGGGCCTATTCCAAGTATAGCTTATACCTGGTATATTCTTGCATTTTAGAACCGGCCCTTAGAAAGGGCGATTTTAATAAATCTAGAATTAGTCAACACGCATGGGAATCAGGTCACAAAATCAATTGAAATAATTCCAAAACGGCTTTAGAACAATCGGTAACAAAATACAGAAGATAAAAGGAAACCGCTATAATTAATTTAAATAAAAATAACTGTATTGCTATGCCTTCTGAAGATTTAAATTCGATATGGCTTCCGATTCTAAAGAATACAATTAAAAACATTTAAGTATTCTAATACACAATCACACAGTAAACCCAAAACAGTATATATATATATATATATATATATATATATATATATATATATATATATATATATATATATATATATATATATATATATATATATATATATATATATATATATTTTTTTTTTTTGGTAGTATGTCACTGTCATTAAAGATTAATTGTCAATGTAAGTATCATTGACATACACAAAAAATATATTTACTTCCTATCTTTTCAAAATTTATACAAATTAATATAATATATTTTTAGATTCGTTTTGAAAACGGGAAGAGAATACTTTCGGAAACGTTAACGTTAAAAGTTTGTATATTTTTTAGAACATTTTTATATTTTTAAAATTTTGTTCGTTAAGCAAATTTATTACACAAAAGAATCACTGAGAAATGTGTCTTCGTTTGGTTTTGTGTTTTTACCCAGTGATTCTTTATTTACATAAGAACAGATATTTTTGATATTTTTTGAGTTTTAGATCGTAGCGAAAAAACCCAAATAAAGAAAAAAATTATTCCCTACTTAGTTTTTTCGAGAGCTCTATTCCAAAATCACTCCTTGAATGAAGGGCCAGTTGGTTGTTGTGCTGGTACGAATCCTTCCGGATTCATGAATTCTGAGAATTTCTTCGATTTTATCCAACGTTTTAAAGACTTCACAACATGTTCGACAAACCAGATTTTTCTTTTTATGGACAATCATTTTATGGACAATCGTGTTCAAGCCCTTCAAAACAGCGGTTAACCAATGGTGTCATGCAAATATTCGACTTGCCACCAATTTTTGCACGTGCTCTTGAAACTGGCGCCTCTGAAGTTAATGGAATTTGCCCATTCGCCCAACATATTTTTGAAGAAATCGATTTTAGGCCAAGTGACACAACATATAGACTTTATGATGATATTCTCAATGAATTCATCGCTGGTGATATTGAACTTCTTCTTAACCAGTCTACGGAAAGCCTTGAGAGTCAGGCCAATGAATTTTTTGAAATGGAGGATAGCTGTCCAATGGGCTCATCAACACCTCATAGACTTGCTACAGACCAGTGGCGGCTCGTTGGTTCTTAAAGTGGGAGGGCGCAGGAGAAAATAGTGCTGCTGAAGATTTCTTTTTGCTTTCCCCTTTCTCCTTTTTACTTTTCGTGCTATTGAACGAGTTAAGGGGGAGACATGACTTATGACATAACATGACTTTTTTGAAAATTTTATATGTATTTCCCCCCTTAAAGGAAAGAAACTGAATGGAAATAAGATATGGTGTTTCACTCTAAAAAATTATTTATTGTGATAACTGCGGGAGGGGCGGCGCCTCAACATCCTCCCTCACGAGCCGCCACTGCTACACACCATTCGGTAGAGCCACAATTGCTACGGTTAAAGAAGCAGAAATTACCTAGAAATTGTTTCACTAAAATTTAATTTTGAAATGTCATTTTTTTAACACGCTGGAAAAATCGATATAGGTCCCATGGTATTGGTGGTAGACCATAACACGAATTTTGGACGAAAATTGCATAAAAGGATCCACCTTTAAAATGTTATATCACTTCCCACGAAATTCAGTCTGGGGTCTAAGATATACCGTAAATTGGGGTTACATCGACATATTTTTAATGCTTTTTAAACTTTTTGAAATAATTATTAATAAATATACTTTTTGTTTAATGTTCACATGCCACTTGAGACTCTTTTAATTTAGTCATTCTAACAAAAAATATTTACTATGACAGTAAATGTGACTAGGTAATATTTACCACGACGATGATATTAAATGATATTAAAATTAACTAAAATAACTAAATCACTAAAACAACCATGCCAAAGTTACCCAGGGTTTTGGGTGTCATCGGCAGGTGAACACAAATGCACATCTATAATTAATTGTCAGTAGGTAACTTAAAATAATGGGTGTAAAAGTAAACAATATTAAGTAGTAAACATATCTTTGTTACAAGTCTTAAAAGTAACAAGTTTAGTGAAAAAGAAACAAAAAATTATATATTCATCATCTTCACAAAATGCACATACAAAATATGTATCGTTACTGTCTTTATGACAGATACCACAAACCCATTTCATGCATGTGATACACTGTAACCAGTCTACTCCATTAAATGTGCAAATAGAGCATACATCATCATCTTCCTCTTTTTTCTTCTTTGATTGAGAAGGTTTAGGCTAAGACTCAACTGACAGCATCAGTTCTTCGTCAGACAGTTGCATCACTTCACAGCTCTAGTTCTTTTGATGTTAGATGCTGTTCTTATAAAGAGATTATTCCAGCGCATGATATTCACTATATAATCGGGTCTTGGGAATTGTTTTTGAATTTTTTAATGGTACTGCATTGCTTATTCAGATATTTTTGTATTATTATACGCAAATCTCGAAATTCAATATGGAAGGTATTCAACGAGGTATTTTCCACTTTTTACTTGCTTTTTACTTGCATCGTGCCAATGTCACCCCAGCTTACGGTATCCTTAACAAAAAAGTGTAACGATTCGCCCCAGGTGCCCCTATCTATACCTAAACAGTAACTTGTACTGAATAAAGCCATCGTTGGTCCTTTAATAAAGGCTTTATTTTGCTTCAGTATCAGCAGTTCTGGTTAACGGGATGCTCGTTTAGATGAAAGTAGGCTACTTTCGAAAACAATATATTTTCAAAGATAGTGAAACGTTCCAATACTGTGTCGAACTGTGACCAATATTTTACGTAGAAGAATTACGCTTTAAATGCTGCACAAATTGGACTTTGTAAAGGTACAGTTTAAAATCAGAAGTTAAATTCAGTTAAAATATAGAGCAGTTGGAAATCTGCGCATCGATGAGTTCGGATCGATCCCGTTGCTTTCTCTTTTAAAGTAGAACCAGTTTTCTTAATCTATGAGTAAAAGATTATATAAATTTATTATGTAATTTTTAATATTCTTATTTAAATTCACACCGAAACTAGGAAAACATGTTTAATGAAAAGCTTTGTTTGTCAAAATTTCCACTTTATTGTGTCATTAATAATAAAAAAACATTTATAATGAACTAAGTAGAAGTAGAATCAAGTCGAAGTCAGCACAATCCAAAAAAATAATAAAAAAAGCCATATAAATTAATTTAGAACATTAATTTTTGCCACAATATTGTAGTAATAGTATTATTTTTTAGATTCGAAAATTCATTGTATGAAGCAAATTGTGTAAAGGAAGAATCCCCACATCTCGAAGATTGGTCTGAAACGTATCATGATGAGGAACTACTCTCAGTTCAAAATGACCTCTGGAACTCTTACAACAGTTCTATTGAATTTGGTTCCAAAGAAAACTTCTTACATGATCGAACACATTACACAGATATCACCGTCAAATGCGAAGAGTGCGACCTCGATTTCGACTGTGTTAACGATTACAGCCACCATCAAAAAAAAGTTCATAACATTAATAAACCAAAAATTGTCTGTTATATTTGCGGTATTATACTTGACTCTCGCCCCAACTTTTACAATCACATGAAAGACATTCACGGTGAAGACTTTCCGTGTGAAATGTGCGGAAAAACTTTTAAAGGGTCTTGTGATCTAAAAGAACATTTTGTCACTTATCATAATAAGGAAGTTAATCCATGCGACATATGCGGTCGGAATTATAAATCTTTTAAAGATCACATGAGGAGTCATTTGGGGCTTAAACCCTTTAAGTGCAGCTATTGCAATAAAAATTTTAGTTCTAAGCGTTCCTTAGTGAATCACGTTAATATCCACACGGGTGATCGTCCTTTCGTTTGTACAATTTGTGGTAGAGGATTTATGAGAGGGAATCATCTTTCAGAGCATAAGAGAACTCACACCGGTGAAAAACCACACTTGTGTACAGAATGCGGAAAAGCCTATTCTACAAAGGGGAAATTATCCGACCATTTTAAAACCCACACTGGTGAAAAACCGTACGTGTGTAACGAATGCGGAAAAGCCTTTGCAACAAAGTATAAATTGTCACTGCATTTGAAAACTCACACACCTGTGAGGGGTGGAAAATCCTATACTTGTAAGGTTTGTAATAAATCTTTTAGCAGGACTACTAGATTGAAGCATCATGAAAGGAGTCACACGGGCGAAAAACCATATGAATGCAAGATATGTCACAAGTATTTTTCAAGGACTGACAATCTACGATATCACAATAAGAAATTTCACGATATTCAATGATACTGAATTCTGAAATATTTTTTTTAAAACGCATTTCACGGTATTTATTGTTTTATGTTTTATGTTCTTATATTTAATAATAATATTTTAAAAATTAAATATTTCTTTACATCTAATTACCATTACCCTTCTTGTTTGACCAATATATTTATATTTACAATCATTATATTTTATTTTATACATCCCGGATTTTTCATTCTTTAAAATATTCATATTGAAAATCTTCTAAATTTTTTATTGTTAGTAATCCTGTTTATTAATTTTTTACTGAAACCGTTCAATCAATTCTTCTATTGGAATCGTTGGTGTGAAACACTAAACTCAAAGAGATTTACCACTAAACACCAGTCAGTTTCAGTTCCAGTCAGAATCAGTTTTTTTAAGTTCTCGACGCACGTTTCGCTAATCATGTTAGCATCATCAAGAGATGATATAATCTGCTGTTCTTTAGACTATATGATTTCCTTCGGAAAGTGATTCGGTGTTTAGTGAGAAAACTCTTTGAGTTTAGAAATCGTTCAAGTTAGCCACATGTCTAATATAAGCCTTCTCTTACTCGAATATCTTTTTGTAAGAGAAACAATATGTAAACGGCGAACATACACGTTTAAATTTAGTATTTTGTGTTGTTTAGAATTGTGGAAGATTAATAATTAATTAATTAATGGGTAATTATTCATTTCGCTGACATAACAGCGAGATGATACTTCAGTGAAGACTATTCTGTTTTAGCGCAGGTATTTATGTTTTGATTGAACTAGAGAAAATATTGGCGGACTCTAACGCGCAACTGACAGCTGCATCACATGACCCGAATGGCTTTTACTAAACTGTTAAAACGCGAACGCGCCCCTCTTATTCGTCCCGGTGTCACGGCCGACGACAAGCGTCTGTATCTCACGATTTTTTTTTATACGACAAGGTTTTTGAAGTGAACACTTTAGGCGCATTTTTGCTGACGAGTGAACGATAATGAACCGTCACGCTCGGGTCGGTGACGCTGAATCGAGTTTACTCGGCTCCACTCGACATCAGCCACGTCTTGCATGCAATCGGTTTAGTATTTTAATATAATAATCATTATATAACATAAATGTAATTATATATATATATATATATATATATATATATATATATATATATATATATATATATATATATATATATATATATATATATATATATATATATATATATATATATATGGGCATTCCATTCCAAATCGACCACTTTTGAACCCGACCCCTTTCGATTTCGCTGAAACTTTCGTGTCCTTTTCTATCCCGCCAAAAACGTTTCTCAGAATTTTTCAATTTTTTTAACCAACCCAAAAAAAGTTTTGGGTTTTTGAAAAAATGCCTCTTTTTTTCAAGTAGTCATAACTTGTTTAAAAATTGACCTATTGAGACGTTTTTTTTTTTAAATTATTGTTTTTAAATGCATTTTGAATGAAGAAAAAAATACGAAAAAAAAATTATAAATCAACTTCTATGAAATTTTTCAGTTTTTTGAAAAAAAACGTCATTTTTTCGCAGTCCGGCATTTTACATTTTTTTTCTCTTTCAACCTTTTTTTTCTCTCTCCGCTCCCCCCGGGGAGTGGGTCGACTTTTCCTTCTAATTGTTTTATTTAATTGAAAAAAAAATGTTTTTCTAATTTTTCAAACTCTTTCACTTTCTCTATTTTAAAAACTTTGTTAATGCAGTAAAATTTATTTCAGTCAATAATTTTGCGATCTTTAATTCCTATTAAAATATATTATAAGATATTTGGAACTGAAATAAATAATATTTGAATTTGCCACAATAATTAGATCACTAAGCTAGGGGTATGACAATCACAGACTGGCCGACTGTCAGTTCACTAGATAGTTTATACCGAGATCTAAAATGTCACGTGATTATAAGCGCACGTCTCATCGGCAATTATAGAGTGTAGACTCAATGCAGAAAGCAGAAAGCATAGAGGCAGTTCGAAATAATGAAATGGGCTGGTTATTGGCATTAAAAATATTTGTTAACGCTTCGAAGCCATGCTTTGGGAGGTAACAAAACTTTGTAGTTTAATTTGCAAGGTCTTGGATGTTGGAAACATACCTTGCTGTCTGATGTGGAAAGGCAATTAGTTTAGCATTTGAAATTCCTTGAATCTCGTTTGTTTGGATTGACGCGACCATCGGTGCAAGAAATAGCTTTTCAGTTGGCTGAAAAAAATATGATTTCGCTTTAGCACATTAATTTAAAAAATATAAAACTTGTCGACGAAGCTCCTCCTGGCACTTAACTGTGGCTCAATAATCAGGGTGAAAGACAACCGAAATATTTCTGAAATGGACGAAGCTTTAATGGACGAATGGACGAAGTAAGTTTTGTAAAAGCTAGTATTGGCAGTAAAGTAATTTTGGATTATCGACGGACATGCAAGTCATAGAGGGATTGAAACTTGAGAAAATTCGAAAGAAAACCGTATTCATATTATTTTCTGTCTCCACATTGCACTCATCGCATGCAGCCTCTTGATGTTTCTTTTTTCGCGCCTTCGAAATCTTACTTTAACCAAGAAATATCCAGGTGGCTGAAAGCACATCTTGGACGTGTTGTTACACAACTTCAGACTGCCGGCTGAAGCATACGGCAAGGCAGTTATAGTGCAAAATGGTTGTCATGGATTTAAAACATTAGTATTTGGTCTCTAAATCTCGAAATATTTCCCGATTATGTGTACGAATCTGCGGAGGCTACAAAATTGGAAGATACATACTCTCAGTGAGCGACCTCATCATCAAACGACTCCTGGTCATGTTTCCATTGCTGGACCATCTACACAGCAACAAGACGATTCATATTTGCTTTTTTTACCAAATGTTTTTCAGGTTGCTGCGATTATATAACCCCAATTTCAGCTACAGAGATCCTGTACCGTGACATTTAACGAAAACCATGCTGCTGAAATAGAAATGAAGCCTATCAAACAACAAGCCGACAATTCATCTCAGGTTCAAGGAGTTGATTTAACTTATCTTTCAAATCAAAATCATCTATCTGCTGCAAATAAAGAACATCTATCGTCATCTCGTCTTGGTGCCTGTATTGAGCAGGTTTCTCTAGCACCAAAGGAACGTTTTATTAGGGACAAGGAAAAGGTAAACCAAAGACTCGGCAGACATCTTTAGTTTTAACTTTCATTTTGTACGTATTTTCCCTACGTTTTTCCAGAAGCAATGTCATCAAAGATAGTGCAAGATTCCAATACCGTAACGAATATTTTATGTAAAACAAATTAATTGCGCTTTACATGCCGCACCAATTAGATCTCGTCAATGTTTAAAATTCATCGTAAAGAGTATACATTAGTTTATTATTTATTCAAATTTATTGTATTGCCTTCAAAGTAGGCCACTTCCGAAATAATACACTTATAGCAACGAATAATAATAAATGGCCTGTATTGCATCATATTAATAATGAAGAAAAAAAAGGAAATAATTAAAAGTAAACAAACAAAATAAATGAAAATTTCTCAATTTGATGATCAGCAAGTTGGCGAAGTCTAGCATAATTTGCTATTCCACTTAATCAATCTACCAATCTTAATCCGTAGAGAGAAAGACAAAAAACATCACACCTATAAAACCACAAACATTTCCTCTCATGTCTCACACACATAGTCCAAAAACAATATTTTTACCCAACCGTTTGGTCAACTGAAAAAAAAAACAAATTCTCTGACTTTGTATTTGAACTTGTTAATAAAAACTTTAAATATATTGGGAAGTCTCTTTAATATTTAAATTTAAAAGCATTATGTTTAAGAGCAGACTCCCACTTTGCCTGAAAAGAAAAGTCTTCGATCAGAGCGTTCTACCCGTTATGACATACGGAAGTGAAACCTGGACACTCACATCGCAATCAATTCAAAAACTTCGGGTGGCACAGAGGGGAATGGAAAGATGTATGATTGGCATTACAAGACGAGATAGAAAGTCCTGCGCATGGATCAGGGAACAAACAAAAGTCTGTGACATCATTGGAAGAGTAAAGCAATTGAAATGGAGATGGGCAGGCCATATAGCGAGGCGATGGGACGACAGATGGACCAAGGCAATCCTGGAGTGGATACCGCTTGATCGCAAACGTCCGCGAAGAAGACCGAAAGCACGATGGATTGATGACATCGTTAAGTATATTGGACCCGAGTGGCAGAGGAAAGCCCAGGACCGTGAAAGTTGGAAACACGCTGAAGAGGCCTTCATCCTGCAGTGGATCGATACAGGCTGATGATGATGATGACGGTCGGTAATATTAGAATTACTAGGTTCTCGGGTAGAACCGCGTTTTAGATTTATAAAATCTCGATGTTTCGGCTTCCCCTTTGAAGCAATTTTCAAGAGAATTTAGTTGAATTACTCCGGAGCCTCAATCTGCCTACTCCCCAGAGTTCACAACTAGAAAAGAACGTGGATGACGCGACCTCTGTATTAATAAGTGAGGTTGTAAGTGTGCCACTCGGTTGAGGGGTAGGGGTGAGACAGGAGGTGGACGTTTGACTGGAAGGGTTTCGGATGGGCAATTTGGAAATGAGCGGTTTCCATGTATTTGTAACTCTAAGACCGTCGTCCCTCTTGTTTAAGCAGTTTGGACGTTTTTCGATCTCAATTGCTTCACGAATTACGCGGGGTTCGTAGGAATATATAGGTGCGATTATTTTGGCCTTCTCGAAATCTATTTTGTGACCCGTTTGAAAATGATGTTCTGCTAAAGTCGAGGAGAGATCAGATTTTCGGACGGCGAGAGAGTGCTCGTATATGCGATTTTGGATACGTCTATTAGTTTGACCGATATATGATTGGGAGCAGCCTGAACAAGGAATCTCATAGACCCCATGTGATTTTTGTGGAATATTATCAGACTCAGATCAGGGAAGATTTTCCTCATTTTCTTTACCTATCTCTTATTTAAATTCACATTGAAACTAACAGAAACGTAGTGAAAGTGTAATTTTTCAAATTATTATTTTGTCATAATATTGTAGTAGTAGTAGATAATAATACGTATTATTTTTTAGATTCGAAAATTCCTTGAATGAAACAGATGGTTTAAAGGGTGAATCTCCATATCCCGAGGATTGTTCTGAAACGTATCACGACGAAGAACTATTCTCAGTTCAAGAGAACTTTGCCAGTAATGCCTGTTCCAACAATTATATTGAATCTAGTTCCAAACAAAAGTCTCCCGTCCATGAACGATCACAGTACACAGACATCACCGTCAAATGTGAAGAGTGCAATCTCGATTTCGTGTGTGTTAACGATTACAGCCATCATCAGACAAAAGTTCATAATATTAATAAACCAAAATTCGTTTGTTATATTTGCGGTATTATACTAGATTCTCGTATCTGCTTCTACAATCACATGAAAGACGTTCACGGTGAAGACTTTCCATGCGAAATGTGTGGGAAAACTTTTAACAAACCGTTAGATCTAAAAGACCATTTTATCACTTATCACAATAAAAACGCTACGCCCTGTGAAATATGTGGTCGGAATTTTAAAGGCTTGAGAAAACACATGAAAAGTCATTTAGAACTGAAACCTTTTCAGTGCAAATATTGTAAGAAGCGCTTTCGTTCTAAAACTACCCTGAGCAATCACCTGAATAGTCACACTGGTGAACGTCCTTTCATTTGTACACTTTGTGGTAAAGGATATGCGACGACGGGTAATCTTTCAACACATAAGAAAATTCACACCGGTGAAAAACCATACGTGTGTATAGAATGCGGCAGAGCCTTTGGTACAAAGTGGAGATTGACAGAACATATGAAAACCCACACTGGTGAAAAACCATTCACATGCAAGGTTTGTAATAAATGTTTTAGTTTGCTTTCTGGACTGCATCATCATGAAAGAACTCATTCTAATGAAAAACCACACGTATGTAACGAATGCGGAAAAACCTTTGCTACAAAGACGCATATGTCACTGCATTTGAAAACTCACACTGGTGAAAAACCTTTCACTTGCAATGTTTGTAACAAATGTTTTAGTACGGTTACTAGACTCAAATATCATTCAAGAATTCACACTGGTGAAAAACCATATGAGTGCAAAATATGTCACAGATATTTTTCAAGGACAGACACGCTACTAAACCACAAAAAGAGAGTTCACCCGATTCAATGATATTTGGATAATTCTCATTTTGGAATATTTTGTGTTTCGCTAATCAAGATAACATCATCAGGAGATTATTCAAACTTGAGGTTAATTTATTTTATGGACAATTTATACCTAAACCTAGTATGATAATGAAATATTTGAAGTGTCAAGTTTGTAAAAGTGCACAAAGATACTCGTCCGTTACTGAAGTAAACAAAGGATGTGTGGGATTGACTCGTTATTATACCCTTCTTACCTTTAACTATATTTTATACCTTTAACTATATCTATGCTGTTTACGTATCTAATAAAATTCATGCTACTTGATTTATTTTAGTTTTACCTTATGTGAGTAGTGTAAACTTTGCAACAAGTCTCTCAATTCAAGCCACGGGCGTAGTCGGGAAGGGGGGGGGGGGGGGTCATGCACTCGTCACTGCTTCCCGAAAGCAACATATCAGTGGTTAAAGCAGAACTTGAAGTATGGAAAACAGTGATGACAAGTATCTCACCTACCCCGAGATCTAGTTTGGAATGCCTAGATATGTGCGATAAAAACCTTTATCTTAATATTTACACATTACTACAAATCTTGACTACCATTCCTGTATCCACTGCTACCCCAGAAAGGTCTTTCTCGAGCCTAAGGGGACTGAAAAACTATTTACGAAACACTACAAGTGAAAACAGACTTAATGGTTTGGCTCTCATGAACATTCACTATGGAACAGAAATTCATGCAGATGAAGTAGTGGATATATTTAAAAGAAAAAGCCGAAGATTTCTTCTTTAATGGTTTTAGATTTAGCGCAGAGGAACGAAATTAATTTAACCTTTTCATTTAAAGTTAAGAACTTTATAAATATGTCTTAATTTTTCCGATGAATATTTAGATATTAAATTTCATGTAAGTATATTTTTGTTGTTTTTTTTACTTCAAACTAAACCTCCCCCCAAAACTAAATCCTGGCTACGCCCGTGGTTCAAACTGGTCTTTAAGGAAATACGAGCGAATTTGTGGAAAAAAACAGTTTCCAAGTTTAAAACTTGAAATTCGATAGTTGTTTCAAAGGAATTGTAATTGAGCTATGTTCAAAATTTGAAAATTATTGACCGTCTAGTTTTTTAGAAAAATGATATTTTTAATTGACTGTGTATTAACAGTCTCTTATGGTAGAATGATTTCGGTCAGGGATTTTTCTATTTTTTTTTTTACTATTAATCTTCGAACTTTATTTTCAGAATGTTATTTTGTATGTTTTTTTTTTTGTATGTATTTTGTATCGGATTACCTATATAATTATTAAAATAATTGATGTCAAACCTTTTTTTCAACTTTTGATTACTAAACTCAAAGAGATTTACCACTAAACACCAAATCACTTTTTTCAGCAGAGATGATTAAATGATCTCCTGGTGATGCTAACATGTTTAACGAAACGTGCGCCGAGAGCTTTACAAAAAGTGATTTGGTATTTAGTACTAAATCTCTTTGAGCTAAGTGTTTCAAACCGAAGGTTCCAATAGAAAAATTGATTTCAATTACTAATAGCCAAACAATCGACCAAAGGTCTGGCAACTTCGCGCAACTAGCTGACAGTCAGTATGACAGTTCTGAATTTAAAGTTGCAAATGGTGAAAAGATGGTGACTGCAGGATTGATAATTTACATGGAGCACAGGAAACATTTTTCCTTGTTTTTTGAATATTTTAAATATTCTCCACTAGCCCACGGTGTATTTTCATGCATATCTGGTACCTGAATATAGAGCCTGGGTTTGAGTCCGAACGGTTTCAGACAGCAGTACTGTTACGAACCACCGGATGACGTGAGCTGCATTTCGATGCTGCTTTCATCCGATTTGGCCGATTAATATGGTCAGGACCCTGGTCAATCCTTTAGTTGCTTTCACACGTTCAACTCGACCCGACTGATAACGGTTTAAGGCCAGAAACCGGCCTCGAGAGATGCTTGTTAGCGTTTGATGGTGACTGAAGGATTGAGAATTTACGTGGGGCACAGGAAAGAATTTTCCTTGCTTTTAAATATTTTAAAGTTGAAAAAGTTTTTTTTCTTACAGAGTTTACCTTTGTGTCTAGAATGCATATTTCTATAATATACATTTTTTATCTTGTAGTGTCAAAATTCTTATACATATACATATACATAGTCACTGATAAATAAATATATTCATGTAAATACATATGCGCTGTTGCCACATTTTTTGTCCTACTGATTGGATTAATAATCACAAAGACAATTCGTTACTTTTTATATACAGTGTGTTGCGTTTAAGATGAAGACATCCCTATATTTTCTCTATTTGAGGGAATACAGATTTGAATTTTTGCAGTCATACAGGTTGATAGGTCACATGTTTTAAGATATTCAACTGAAATCTGAACTTTCAGTTCAGCCTGCTATTAAATTTCCAACTGAGTTAATTCCTGACATTTTGCTTCGCGTTGCAGATATCGAAAAAAGTTGTTCAGAATATTATTTTAATTCCACATACCGAGTTTCATGACAAAATTCGTATGTTTTATTTTTTCATTATTTTGGTCTATACACAAAGTTATTACAAGTTTATTTTTTAATTTGATAATTAGTGCGCCATGTAAAATAATAATTTGATGTTTCTGTTAAATGTCGGTCAGATTGAACTTTGAGTTTATTGTGTTCAGTGATCACAGAATTAAAATACGATTGACTTTAAGAGAAAAAATCGAAATAATCCGGTTGTTTGTTGATTTTGCTCGTAGTAGCATAGAAGTTGCTGCAGTGTTTAACATGAGACATGCCCAACGTTCTCTCATTACTCATGGAAAAGCAGCCGCTCTAAATGCTTTTTTCAATGAAACTGGCAGTGCTATATTAAAGTCCATCAAAAAGACGAACTTTGTCAAATACACCCGCATCCTGAGGATAACGATATATTGGCGACAAATCGGGCAAATCCATGCAAGAGCCTTCGAGATTTATCGTCTCAACTGAATATTAGCAAGAATAAAATCAGAAGATGTTTATATAAACCGAAGTTCTTACATACATTGAAAGAAGGTAATGATAATTAAAGGTTAGACTAATATTATTGGGCACAAGCTAATTTTTTAAATGAAAAATAAAAAAGAAGGCTATGTTTTCTAATACGGCTATATTCACCACTAAAGGGGTTGTATCGTCTCAAAACTGTAGATCCTGGGGCAGAGCTAATCGTCATTGTAATTGTAAAGGCCAATATTCCCAGAATGTCAATGTCTGGTGTGGGATTTTAGAAAAGCAAATAATTGGTCCTTTTTTCTTTAAATAATCGTTGAATGCTGGTCGTTTAGTTAACTTCTTCGATGGTGACTTTTGGGATGGAATTGAAAATCTTCCTCTCAATGTGCGACATGATATATATTTGCCTCTAGATGGTGTATATATCCAATTCAAGGATTGCTCGTCGATGGTTGAACCAAAAGTTTCGTATGCGCTGGATAGGAAGAATCAGTCCTTTTGAACTTTGATCTTCCGATATTACTCCCGAAACAAAAATTGTTTTCCCTTAAGAATAAAATGATTATTCTTTTGTAAGTACTATTTATTAGTTACTGAAATATTTGAATACATGCAACTACTAAATTGACAATATGTCAAGTTTTTACTTTCCATGGCGCACTAATTATCAAATTAAAAAATAAACTTGTAATAATTTTGTGTATAGAACAAAATAATGAAAAAAATAATAATGCGAATTTTGTCATTAAACTCGGTATGTGAGGTTAAAATAATATTCTAACCACCTTTTTTCGACATCTCTAACGGGAAGCAAAATATCTAGATTGGACCCTGTTTGGGATTTCGTATTAAGCTGAGTATAAAGTTCATTTTTCAGTTGAGTATCTGAAAAAATGAGACCCATCAATCTGTATGACTATGCAAAAATTCAAATCTGTATTCCTTCAAATAGCGAAAATATGGGGGCGTCTTCATCTTAAATGCGACACACTGTATAAATAATAATTATAAAGTTTGTTTTCGTATTATAAATAAAAATGGAGAATCTCTGTATCTATTTTAAGTTTTAGGAAAACAAAAAAAAATTATCATTATTTTGACTCATAAATATCGTTCCTGATGAACAATGAAACACGGATGAACGTTCTTATGTTGGTACAGCTTGTGGTAGACGATTTACAGCGCAGGATAATCTTTCAGCCCATAAAGCTGGGTGCACAACAATTAAAATTTGCGTTGTGCGGGCTGAATGTGTTGTATGTAGTGTGCGTGCGTGGCAATGTAGACGCTTTGATACACCATCTGTTGTCTGTTTTTTCGCGAACGTCAAAGGAAATTTGCCGCGCATATGATTTTTAAGTGTACGTGTTATTGAAAACACGTCAGTCGAAAACAATATATTTTAAAAGGCAGTGATACGTTCCAATACTGTGTCAGATTGTGACGAATATTTTACGTAAAACGAAATAATTGCGCTTTAAATGCTGCACCAATTAGATTTTGTGAAGGTACAGTTTAAAGTCAGTTAACATTCAATGTAGTTTAAAGTCTGCGCGTCAATAAGTCAGCGTTGACTCCATTACTCTCCTTTAAACTAGAAACAGTTTCCTCATTTGTTTACCTGTTTCTTATTTAAATTCACACTGAACTAAAACTAGTAGAAAATTAGTGAATTTTTCGAATAATTATCCCAAAATATTATAGTAGTATTAGATGATAATACGTATTATTTTTTTTTAGATTCGACAATTCTTTGAATGAAATAAATTGTTTAAAGGACGAACTTCCATATGTCGAAGATCATTCTGAAACCTATCATGACGAGGAACTATTCTCAGTTCAAGAGAACTTTGTCAGTTATGCCTGTTCCAATTGTTCTATTGAATTTAGTACCAAACAGAATCTCTCCTTACATCAACAAGTCCATCATAAAAGCATAACCGTCAAATGTGAAGTGTGTAACCTTGATTTCGACTGTGTTAACGATTACAGCCGTCACCAGAAAGAAATTCATAATATTAATAAACCAAAATTCGTTTGTTATATTTGCGGTTTTATACTTGATTCACGCATCTGCTTCTACAATCACATGAAAGACATTCACGATGAAGACTTTCCCTGTGAAGAGTGCGGGAAAACTTTTAACAGACCTTGTGATTTAAAAGAACATTTTATCACTTATCACAATATGAACGCTACGCCTTGTGATATATGCGGTCGGAATTTTAAAGTTTTAGCAGATCACATGAAGAGTCATGCGGGACTTAAACCCCTTCAGTGCAAAGACTGTAACAAATATTTTAGTTCGAATCGTTCCTTGGCGAATCACATGAATGTCCATACGGGTGCACGTCCTTACGTTTGTACAGTTTGTGGTATGGGATTTATGAGAGTGAGTAATCTTTCAGGGCATAAGAAAACTCACACCGGTGAAAAACCGCACGTGTGTAGCGAATGCGGAAGAGGCTTTGCTAGAAAGCGAAGTTTGTTAGAACATATGAAAACCCACACTGGTGAAAAACCCTTCGCTTGTAAGGTCTGTAAAAAAAGTTTTAGTTTGCTTTCTGGATTGAATCATCATAAAAGAACTCATACTGATGAAAAACCACACGCATGTAACGTATGCGGAAAAAAATTTGCTAGAAAGTGGCAAATGTCAGTGCATTTGAAAACCCACACTGGTGAAAAACCCTACACTTGCAAAGTTTGTAATAAATGTTTTACTCAGCCTACTAGACTGAAGTACCATGAAACAATTCACACTGGTGAAAAGCTATATGAGTGCAAAGTATGTAACAAATATTTTTTAAGGGCATACACGCTGCAAAACCACAAAATGACAGTTCACAATATTGGTTTTTCGCTAACGAATATATCATCATCAGGGGATTCTTCAAATTAAAGGTTAATATATTTTGTGGGCAATTTATACGTAAACCTAGTGTGGTAGTGAAGTCTTTCTAGTGTTAGGTTCGCTAGAGCGTACTAAATTATTTGTCCGTGACGGAAGGAAACAAAGAACTGTGTATGGGATTGGGCTTTTGTCCTTATTTAGACTATTCTTACCCTTAGCTATATCTATACTTTTTTACGTATCCAATAACTTCTTATTTTTGACATATCTAAGAAATTTTTATTTGCTTAAATCTACATTGTCGTTTATTTCGTACATGTCGGGCAACCGCAGATCTAGTTGGGATGTTCTTCATATCTTGTTTTTATGGCCATTCTTGTTTGACCAATATGTTTATGATTACAATGACTACATTTTATTTCGTAAATCCCCAACGTTTCATTGTTTGAAATATTGTCTTTAGGATTACCAAATAACTGCTGTAATTTATTACTGCAATTATATAGTAATTTTATTCAGGGTCCGGCAGGGAGGTATGATGTTTTTAAAAAAATTGACATGCTCTTATTTTTAAACGAATATCAAAATTTATTGCTTTTATACATTAGTGGTATAAAAGTCAGGTGCGAAAAAGCACATCAATTAGGTGGCGTTTGTCGAGGCATTCTTGTAGACGGGTATCAAAATCGTCCATACTCCTTTCGAGCCACATAAAAAATAGTCACGATCTGAAAAGTCCGGTAACCGAGATGGCCATTGCGAAATGTTGCTTTAAAAAGGTTATTGTTACTCTTGACGTATGGCAAGTCGCCCCATCTTGTTGGAACCAAACTGTATTAGGTTAATGAGTCGTCTTCTTAGTCCTGGCAGAAAATAATCACGTAACATGGCGAGATAGCGATCTGTGTTACTAAACACTGTTCGTCCATTTCCACGAAAAAAAATACGATCCAATAATGCAAGTTCGAGATACGGCACACTTCTCGGCGGTTTTCAAGTGCCCAGTATCGAAAGTTCTGTTTGTTTACCATCCCCTATAAATGAAAATGGGCCTTGTCACTCATAAGCGAAACAATGTTGTCGTCCAGCAATTCCAACGTGCTTTCTGCGAACCTACGCCGTCTCACAAAGTCATTTTGTTGTAATTTTTGGGCAACAATAATTTTACACGGATGGAAATGAAGATCCAAGTGTAAGATTATGTGAACTGACTTGTCTGACGTTTTCAATGTTTTCCGGGGTTCATGTTGTTCGATCTCCTCCCCGTGCAGTTCCAAATCTCAACGATCCTGTTGTTTGAAATTTGATCACCGAAATCGTTGCTGTGTGAGCACAACAGAACGACCAGTTGCAATAAAAGTGTTGTACATATACACCCGATGTGCCACAGATCACGGCTCCATGGCTATTGAGATGGCATCCCGGAATAACAATCCTGAAAACATTCGCTTGACACTGCTGTGCGTAACAGTCGTTTCCATACCACCATGTCGGATCCTGTATTAATGTCTTATGAAGTAAGCTAAATATTTTATGAAGCTCGCGTGTAAATTAGAGTTTATATGTGATTGATGTAATTTTGTTCTGTTTACCATTGAAAAAGGTAGAGGATCCTTGCATCATTTCATTTTGGATTTTGTAATAATCCTGTATATTAAATATTCAGAGAAACCATTGTTGTTATATAATGTCTGAATGATTGTGGCGTGTTCATATATTTTTTTCTTCTTTTGGGTTTTTCGTTACGATCTAAAACTAAAAAATATCTGTTCTTATGTAAATAAAGAATCACTGGGTAAAAATAAAAAACCAAACGGAGACAAATTTCTCAGTGATTCTTTTCTGTAATAAATTTGCCTAACGAACAAGATATAAAAATGTAGTAAAATAAATACAAACTTTTAACTTAACGTTTCGGAGGGCCTTCTCCCCCCGTTTTCAAACCGAATCTAAAAAATAAATTATATTAATTTCTATAGATAAAGTAAAGATGGGAAATAAATAATTTTTGTGTGTATGTGAACGATACTTACATCGACTATAATAGTTTTTTTTATGACAGTGACATACTACCAATGTGTATATATATATATATATATATATATATATATATATATATATATATATATATATATATATATATATCTCAGATATATAACTGTCTAGATGTCTCACCTATATAGAATTTGCCACATTCGCAGGGAATTTTATAAACCACTTTTTTTGTATTCTGTTGTGAATTGTTTGGTTTGGTTTTTGTTAATATAGATCTAAGAGTATTTTTTGTTTTAAATGTCGTTCTTATGTTGTATTTATTTCCTACTCTTTTAATTGTGTCAGAAATATCGCGGATGTAACGAATTGTAAACGTTAACGTTAAAAGTTTGTATTTATTTTAGAACATTTTTATAGTTTTAAAAATTTTGTTCGTATGCAGATTTATTACAGAAAAGAATCACTGAGAAATTTGTCTCTATTTGGTTTTTTTGTTTTTACCCGGTGATTCTTTATTTACATAAGAACAGATATTTTTGATATTTTTTCAGTTTTAGATCGTGCCGAAAAATCCAAAAAAAGAACAAAATATTGATGTTATATAATTTCATAATTATAATAAAATTATAAGAATATAAATTTAACATTCTGAAAAAATATCACACTTTACTAAACAATTTATATTTTATGCATTATGGACTGATACAAGTAATTGATAAAAGTTCAGCCATTTTTGACTATTAACTAAATAGTTTAAATTTGTTTTAGCTTATTTCATTTTTACTTTAAATTAAGATAGATTTACATTTTAGTATAACCAACTTATTTAATTTAAATGTAACATTTCGATTATGATATACGTAAATAAATTAGTAAATGATATTTATTCTTGATGATTTATTTTGGTTTTACCTTATGTGACAAGCGCAAAGTTTGCAACAAGAATTTCATTTGAAACTGTTCCTTAAAAAATTCCTAAATATCTACACGGGTGAACGTTCTTATGTTTGTACAGTTTGTGGAAATATTTATGACACAGGGTAATTTTTCAGCGCATAAGAAAATTCACACCGGTGAAAAACCACACCACATTGCGTAACCAATGCGGAAAAACCTTTAATATAAAGAGGTAAATGTCACAACATTTGCAAACCCACACTGGTGAAAAACTATATGTGTGTAAAACCCTATGTGCGTAACAAATGCGAAAATGCCTTTGCTACAAAGCATAAAATGCTAGATCATTTGAAAACTGATACTAGTGACAAACCCTATGTGTGTAAGGAATGCGGAAAAGCCTTTGCTACAAAGTTTAATTTAATAGCGCATTTAAAAACTGACATTGCGGAAAAATTCTATTCTCGTAAGGTTTGCGATAAATCTTTTAGTAGGGCTATTAGACTCAAGGATCATGAGAAAATTCATACTGGTGAAAACCATATGAGCGCAAGATATGTAACAAATATTTTTTACGGCCACACTCGTTGCAAAAGAACAATAAGAAATTTCACGACATCCAACGATAATGAATTCTGAAATAATATTTTTTGTAAAACATATTTCACGGTAAATTTAACTTGAAAACAAGTAATTACAACTTAAACTGTCCATGGACCTAATAATATCATAAAACATGATAGTGGGGAAATCCATTTTTTGTCAACGTCTAGGAGGGTAATATAAATTTACGTTCTTTACTGGCGAAAATGTTTATGGACAACTTAGAAAATAAGAATTATTGATTGATTTGTCCGTTACTTTGTGATAGTTCATTTTTTAAAAAAGGAATAAAACAATTTTTTACTTTGTTATCTATCACTTTTATTTGTTTTATTCCTTTTTTTTTAGAAAATAAGATAAATCAACATCAGTTATTTAAATCTTTACTTTAGTGATAAATACATGTTGATGACATTGTAATTTATTTTACAGGTTCTGATAGACGAGAATCTTATTAACTTTTTAGACTTAATAATTACTAGAAAAGGGAATAAACATGATTTTGCAATTTTTTATAAACCATCACATTTATTTGTATTACAGATTTAGTTATACATAATTAATCTTGTCATCCTTATTCACAAAACATGGCAGCATTTAACTTATCGTTTTTAGATTATAAAATATCCCTATGTCAAATAATTATAACAAAGAATTGAATGTCATCAAACAAATTACAGTAAATAACGGATACAACCCAAATATTATAAATAAAATAATTAATAAAAAAGAATTATAATAAGACCATTAATTTAATATATTCTGTCAATAATATAATAATATGAAGAATGCAGTCTACAAAACAATTACGCACGAGGTGTGACTATTAAATAACGAGACTGACGCTGTAAAACAATTTATTTTTATTTCATACATATTTACTTATTATCACCTTTAATATACACCCCTCCTCTATCCCCACAATGCTCCATACGAATCTTCCATTGTGAGAAACAGTGCTGAAAGTCTTCTTCTCTTGGTTCCTTCAGAACGCGTGCCGCTTTCTCTTTCACAGCTTCAATGGACTCAAAGCTTGTTCCTTTTAATGCATATTTCACCTTAGGAAACAGATAGAGGTCTCACGGCGCAAGATTCTGCGATTAAGGCGGATGTTCTAATAATGGGGTACTGTACTTGGCTAAAAACCTGTTAACAGACAATGCGGTATGAAGCGGCGAATTGTCTTAGTGTAGAATCTATGAATTGTATTTCCACAATTAGGATCGTTATTTTCTTATTCTTTCACGGAATTCAGCAAGAACGTGCAGGTAGTATTGTTGATTAATAGTTTCACCTTTAGGGACCGAGTGAAGATACACAATCCCATGAATATATCGAAAAAAAAACAATCATCATTATCTTGAATTTGATTTGCTCATTCGAGCTTTTTTGGTTCTCGGTGAATTTGGGCTTTTCCAGTGCATGCATTTGCGCTTTGTTTCAGGATCATAAGTAAAAAACCACGATTCGTTACATGTTATTATCATTTCCAATAAATTTGGGTCATTGTCAATAGCATTCAAAGTGTCATTACAAACATTTTTGCGATCTTGTTGTTCAAACGTGATAATTTTAGGTACCATTTTCGCACACATTTTTTGCATGTTAAAATTGTAGTGTAAAATTTGCCGTATGCATTCTTTGTCAATTCCTACAGTTTCAGCAATCGGACGAACACTTAACCGACGGTCAGATCGAACCAAATTACCGATTTTTTCGATATTGTCATCCGTTTTTGACATGGAAGGGCGATCCGGGCGTGGATCATCTTCAACGTCTTCTCGTTGAAAACGCTTAAACCACTGAAAAACAAGTGCACACGATAAACATTCATTGTCATACACTTTATTCAATAAATTATAAGTTTCATTAAAGTAACATAAGTAACATTAAAAAATATGTTCGATTGGATTCATCTCCGACGATAATGGTGGTAAATCTAATCTGTTAATTCCAGCTTCATTTAGAGCCATCTGAACGATCCTAGCCCTATGCGGGCGGGCGTTATCATTCCTAAAGATAAAATTGTTACCAATTTCCTGCTGTAATGGTCTAATAACAGGTCTGATGATATGTTCCAAGTAGAAATGTGCGTTCATTGTTTGTGGGACGTGAATGAGCTCTGTTCTTTCGTTGTAAAATATTCCCAAAACATTTCGCTACCGCCTTAATATGCAGCTACTTCAATAGCTGTATTAAGGCGACCCTATCTTCCTACCTCCCTCCAAACCCCCTGACGATAATCATCGCTGATTAAACCCATTCTTGTTTCGTCGGTAAAAACGACCTTTCTCCATTGAGGCAATAACCAGGCATAACGCTCTCTGCCCCAACAACAGGGGAACTCCAATTGGGCATCTGCCAATCCAACTTGCCTTCTGGAAACCATACAACTTGATATAGCACCATTGTACGTCCGTTGGAATTGAAATTGTATCACTCTAATCGGCACTGAGCGGTTTCTTCGTGCACATTGAGCAAGATAACGATCTTGTCGTTCACTTATAACCCTTGTAATTCGAATCTTCGAATTGTTCTACTATATTTAAACGCGTAGCGATTTGATGTCACGAGAAACCTTCTTGTAAAAGAGAATAATTCGGGTTTTATTAAACGCAGAAATTTCAGCCCCATGCATTTTTTATTAACCTTAACACAAATAAACTGATGTAAAACATCGTATAAATACATTACTGGAAATGTTAATAAAATATCCAAAGTATTAATACTATCCTCGTATTGCGCATAGACATAGTTCGACGGCGTTTCGCTAATCAAGTTATCTTCATCAGGAGATTTTCAAACTTAAGGTTAATTTATTTTGTGGATAATCTATATTATATTTGATATAATATATTATATATTATATTTGATCTATATTATATTTTGTTATTGAAGTACCTAGAGGGCTGCATAGGATTGGCCCTGGGTCCATATTTAGATTATTTTTATATTTAACTATATCAATACTTTGTACGTATCTTATAAACCTTTTATTAACCTTTTATCCTTGACATATTTAAGAATTCTACATTGTGGTTCGTAAATAGTCAGGCAACCACAGATCTAGTCGTGTTTAGCCATCTTCTTTAACTCTAATTACCATCGCCCTTCTTGTTTGACCAATATATTTATGATTACAATCATTATATTTTATTTCATAAATCCTAAACCTTTTAATCTTTGAAATATTCATATTTGATTGATGCGAATTTATTGTTTTCTCCTTGACAAATATAGAGGATTCTCGAATCATCTTTCTAAACTGTTGATTGTTAGTAATTTTTTCTATTAAATTTTTAGTGCAACCGTTGAAGTTAGCCACATTTTTAATATAAGCCTTCTCTTGCTACCATCTCTTTTTGTAGCAGAAAAATTATGTAAATGGCGAAAATACACGTTTTAATTTGCAATTTTTTGTTTTTTAAATTGGAGAAGGGCTGATAATTACTCATCTCGCTGACATATTCGACTTTTTACTGCTTCAGTGCCGTTATTTCTGTTTATTGAGATGCTCGTTTTGATTGACGTAGGTTTTATCCGAAAATAATATATTTTCAAAGATGGTGCAACGTTCCAATGTTACTGTGCCGCCGAATATTTGACATAAAACGAAATAATTATGCAATAATTATGGTACAGTTTAAAGTCAGTTAACATTCAGTGCAGTTGAAAATCTGCTCGTGAATAAGTTAGAGTATTGTGCTTTCTCTACTTCTCCTTCAAACTAGAACCGGTTTCCTCATATTTTTTTACCCATTTCTTATTTAAATTCACACTGAAACTAATTGAAAAGCAGTGAATTAAAAACAAGTTGAATTTTTCGAATTATCATATCGATGATTTTGCCACAATATTGTAGCAGTATTTATGTAATAGTAGAATAGATAATACATATTATTTTTTTTAGGTTCGAAAATTCCTTAAATGAAACAAATCGTTTCAAGGATGAGTTTCCATATCTCGAAGATTGTTCTGAAGCGTATCATGACGAGGAACTATTCTCAGTTCAAGAGAACTTTGTTAGTTATGCCTGTTCCAATTGTTCTATTGAGTTTAGTTCCAAACATAATCTCTCCTTACATCAACGAGCCCATCACACAAACATCACCGTTAAATGTGAAGAGTGCAACCTTGATTTCGTGTGTGTAAATGATTACAGTCATCATCAGAAAGAAGTTCATAACATTAATAAACCAAAATTCGTTTGTTTTATTTGCGGTAATATACTTGATTCTCGCATCTGCTTCTACAATCACATGAAAGATGTTCACGGTGAAGAGTTTCCGTGTGAC
This sequence comes from Cosmopolites sordidus, assembly GCA_031761425.1. NCBI lineage: Eukaryota > Metazoa > Arthropoda > Insecta > Coleoptera > Curculionidae > Cosmopolites > Cosmopolites sordidus. Next base: position 213,488 of record JARFXV010000918.1, read on the forward strand.
GTGTGCGGGAAGACTTTTAACAGACCTCTTGATTTAAAGGAACATTTTATCACTTATCACAATAAGAACGCTACGCCTTGTAATATATGCGGTCGGAATTTTAAATCTTTAAAACATCACATGAATACTCATTTGGGACTTAAACCTTTTCAATGCAAATACTGCAAGAAACACTTTCGTTCTAATACTGCCCTGACCAATCACATGAATAGCCACACTGGTGAACGTCCTTTCATTTGTACAGTTTGTGGTAGAGGATTTGCGACAACGAGTAATCTTTCAAATCATAAGAAAACTCACACCGGTGAAAAACCACACGTGTGTATCGAATGCGGAAAAACCTTTGCTTCAAAGCGGAGTTTATTAGAACATATGAAGGTCCACACTGGTGAAAAACCATATCAGTGCGAATTTTGTCACAAATATTTTTTAAGGACATACACGCTACTAAAACATAAAAAGTTAGTTCACAAGATAGAATGATATTTAGGTAATTCTCATTTTGGAATATTTGGTGTTTCGCTAACTTAGATATCATCATCAGGAGATTGTTCAAATTCAAGGTTGATTTATTTTGTGAACAATTTATACGTAAACCTAGTATGGTAGTGAAGGATTTGAAGTGTTCGCTAAAGCGTACAAACATACTCGTCTACTGAAGTTATCTGTCTACTGAAGTTAGTATACCGTTTCTGAAGTAAACAATGGATTGTACAGGATTGGCCCTTTGTTCTTATTTAAACTATTCTTACCTTTAGCTATATCTATACTTTTTTACGAATCCATTAACTTCTTCGAATATAAAACTACAGGAAGGAGCATAAAGTTAACAGTTATTTGAAACATAAAATTATTGTATAATTATCATTACTGTATTAAATTAATGAAGACTTACTAGATACAGCAATATAAAAATTTAAATTAATTAAAAAAAAACAATTTTTTTCAAAGAGCAAAGTGGCTTTTATGTGGCCTATACGACAAAAAGTTATTAAGAAATTTGAATCTCCGATCATAAAATCATCATTTCTAAAAATTGATTAGGTAATCAGTTGCATCTTGCATTGAGTTAATGTTTGTATTTAAATTAGATTAAAGGGGTTATTCCTTGACTTATTCTAAGAATATTTTGTTGTAGGATGATTTTTGAAAACCCCCTTTGTTTCGAAGATACAGAGTGAACAAAATTTACGACATTAACAACATTTTATTATCAGAAAGTACATGTAAAGTTGCTCAATCTACAATAAATGTTCGAAATGACTTCTTCCTGCCTTGATACAAGCATTCAATCTTCTCGTCATTGACTCTTTCAAACACACTAGGGTCGTTTCTAATTGAGTTACACCCAGCAATTATCCGATTTCGCAAATCATCCAAATTCTTCAATGGAGTAGCGTAAACTAATGACTTCAGATATCCCCAGAAGAAATAATCCAGTGGGTTTAAGTCCGGGGATCGAGCAGGCCATGCTTGTAGCCCACTTCGACCAATCCAGCGATATCCGTATGTTGCTGTTAAAAAATCACGAGCAACCAAACTGAAATGTGGTGGTGCACCATCGTGCATAAACCACATTTCTTGCCTTGTTGCCAATGGTACATCTTCCAGAAACTCAGGCAGCGTTGCTTCCAAAAAGTTGCGATACACCTCGCCAGTAAGGCTTTGTGATAGAAATACCGGTCCAATTAGATAGTCACCTACAATTTCAACCCAAACATTCAACGAGAACTAATGTTGAAAACTATCTTCGCATACCTGATGCGAATTTTCATCTGCCCACACATGGTTATTATAAAAATTTCTTTTTGCGTTTCTTGCGAAAGTGGTTTCATCGGTGAAAAGAATTTGTGTCAGGAATAGAGGGATGCGAAGTAAAGTTTACAATATCCATTTACATAATGCAATACGTGCCGGAAAATCAACAGGTAGTAGTGCCTGAACGCGTTGAATGTGGTATGGATACAACAAATTGTAAGAATTTTCCAAACTGTCCAGTGACTCACATTCAAAGTATTTGCAATTTTTCGCGTAGAACTACCAGGCTCTTCCGCTATCATGTCCAGCACATTATGTTCCAATTGTACCGTTCTTACAGTCAGTGATTTTCCTGACCCTTCCGTTCGTTTCAAGGTGCCTGTTTCACGAAGACGTCGATGAATGTTTTCGAACATTTTTCGGTTAGGGACATTACGGGCTGGAAATCGTTCACTGTACAATCGCCTAGCTTGTAATGCATTGCCATCAGCAAGCCCATACATGAAGTGCATGTCAGTCATCTCGGTGTTTGTATACATTATGATAGATGACTTCACTCACTATTTAAGACGCGTCAAACAGCCAAACGTCACTCAATCTATGTAAACAAATGCGACCGATGAAATCCATTTACTAGATAAAACCTCCGTTCTAAGTGATCGAGATCGAAAAAAAAAATTTTTGTTCTTAATAAACTCATTAACCTACTTTTATTCACATTAATGATTTCAACAAATATCGAATATGGTTGTCGCAAATTTTGTTCGCACTGTATCTTCGAAACAAAGGGGTTTTTCAAAAATCATCATAGGACAAAATATTCTTAGAAAAGGACAAGGAATAACCCCGTGCATTTTTGCCGCATGTTTACCTAACACCCTGTATATAAATGAAATAAAAAGCCGTAATATTCACTAATGTCCCTTAAACAAAATAAACTTTATATATGTACTACGAATTTTTTCATCTACTACAGCATTTTTGCAAATATATTTAATTCTTGTAGTGTAAATAGTCAATAAATATACTAAAGTCCTGGATATAAACTCGAGAATAAACTCATTTTTCACAACAACCAAAAAAGGTAACTGTCAAGAGTAAATGGTATGAAAAATGTTTATCAAAGTTGTTCAAAAAAATTACATATTTTCCACTTCAATTGTTGGAATAGCATTTGGTAATAGTCTCGTTTTTACCTTAGATGTTCGATCAAAACAATCCTCAGCAAAATGAAGGGAACATAAAAATCTATTGCGGTTCGGAATAAAGTCTCGCTTTTTAATAAAATTAATCCACTGTGTTCTTCTATTTGGAATCTTTGGGAATTTGTTTTCTTTGAAAAAAGATAATCTGGTTTAATAAGATGAAATCCAAATCAAAATGGAAGTAACATTTATATTTATTAGTACAATAATTTCTGAAAAGAAAAACACAATAAAAAAAGGTTACACTCTGCATTATTAGTTGTAGTTGCAACATGTTTTATATTGTAGCAAACGAAACTAAAAGATAATCTGAATTTTTAACCCACAGTATCTCAGAAAACTATACATTTTAGAACATACTTTAAAAAATTAAGTTCTAAAAAAGATAATCACCATCTTGATTAACGTTATAATTATAATATTATTTTACCGAAATCAATTTGACTACCAGGCGATAGGTTGGCTTCATTAGCTTAAAATTTCATTCAAACAAAATACGTTTTTATTTCTAAATAATTGACAAATTTAGAATTAAAAACACTTATCTATGTAATGTTATTTCTGAATTTTGATTTTTTCGTGTTAGGGCACAACCACAAGACGCATAATTAACAACCTTTTATGTGTTTACCTTACTTCCGATATTATTACTTTTATTGTCAATATAATAAGTATTAATATGTATTTACACTAGAACACACCAAAACAGTATTCCAGTACACTTAATCGGCACTTATTATTAATTAAAATACCCAAAAATTGCATATAGTATTAAACTTCTAAGTTGTTCACACCAAGTACCAAAATTCCAAAACAATGAGTCATCTGTGGTGTTTCGATATGGACGTTTTCGTATCCATTTAAATATACATAAAGATAAGCAAAGCTCATTCCTATTAGTTTTATATTACAATATTAACTTCCTATTTTTGACATATCTAAGAAATTATCATTTGCTTAAATCTACATTGCGTTAGTTTCGTAAATATATTGGGCAACCGCAGATCTAGTTGAGTTATATGTGCTTCAAATCTTGTTTCTATTGCCATTCTTGTTTGATCAATATATGTGTGATTACAATCACTGCATTTTATTTCGTATATCCCCGACTAATTGTTTCAAATATTGTCTTTTGGATTACCAAATAACGGGTTTGATTTATTACTGGATTGGATATACTAATTTTATATTAATGTCTTTAAATGTTTTATGAAGCTCGCATGTAAATTGGAGTTTATACATATATGATTGATGTATTTTTGTTCTGTTCGTTAAAAAAGGTAGAGGATTCTTGAATCATCTTTTTAAAACATTAATTTTATGTTAATGTCTTTAAATGTTTTATGAAGCTCGCATGTAAATTGGAGTTTATACATATATGATTGATGTATTTTTGTTCTGTTCGTTAAAAAAGGTAGAGGATTCTTGAATCATCTTTTTAAAACATTAATTTTATAATAATCCTTTTTATACCGAAAAACCATTGATAATATATAAATTCAAAATTATAATAAAAATTAAAATAATATAAATTCAAAATTCCAAAAAGGGAACAGGCGTTACTAGAGAATTTGTGAAGTTCTAGGCTTCTGGACTGATAAAAGTTATTGATAAAAATGCTGCCATTATTAACTATTAACTATAACAATTTAAGTTTGTTTTAGTTCATTTCATTTTTACTTTAAAGTAAAATAGATAATATAGATAAATAGACTTTAATTGAACCAACTTTTTTGATTTAAATATAAAATGTCGGTTATGAGAACGCAAATAAATTAGTACATAAAATTCATGCTACGTAATTTATTTTTGTTTTATCCTAAATGATAAGTGCAGTTATAGAAAAGTGAATTTTGTATTGTTTAGCATTGGGGAGGACGTTTGATTATTCATCTTATTGACATAATCGCGAGATGATGCTTCAATGAAGACTTTATTCTGCTTCAGTGTCGGTATTTCTGTTTAGTGGGATCCTCGTTTTGATTGACGTAGGTTTCATCCTAAAATAATATATTGTCAAAGATAGTGCAAAAAGAAGTTCCAATACTGTGTCGGATTGTGACGTATATTTTACGTAAATTACGTTTTAAATGCCGCACAAATTGGATTTTGTGAAGTTACAGTTTGACGTCAGTTAACATTCAGTGCAGTTGAATGTCTGCGTGTCAATAAGTTAGCATTGATCTAGTTTCCTTTAAACTGGAACAGGTTTCTTAATTTCCTTTTACCCATTTCTTATTTAAATTCACACTGAAATTAATTGAAAAGCAATGAATTTAAAACAGGTTGAATTTTTTCGAATTATTATATCGATGATTTTACCTCAATATAGTAGTTAGTATGTATGTAGTGGCAAAAAAAGATAATAACACGTATTATTTTTTCAGGTTCGAATATTCCTTGAATGAAACAAATTGTTTAAAGCGTGAGTTTCCTGAAGATTGTTCTGAAACGTATCACGACGAGGAACTATTCTCAGTTCAAGAGAACTATGTCAGTTATGCCTGTTCCAACTGTTCTATTGAATTCAGTTCTAAAGAAAATCTCTCGTTACATCAACAAGCCCATCATCACACAGACATAACTGTCAAATGTGAAGAGTGCAACCTTGATTTCGTGTGTGTTAACGATTATAGCCATCATCAAAAAAAGGTTCATAATATTAACAAACCAAAATTTGTTTGTTATATATGCGGTATTATACTTGATTCTCGCACCTGTTTCTACAATCACATGAAAGACGTTCACGGTGAAGACTTTCCGTGTGAAATGTGCGGCAAAACTTTTAACAGACCTTGTGATTTAAAAGAACATTTTATTACATATCACAATAAGAACGCTACGCCTTGTGACATATGCGGTCGGAATTTTAAAGACTTAAGAGATCACATGAAGATTCATTCAGGTCTTAAACCCTTTCAGTGCAAATACTGTAACAAATACTTTAGTTCGAATCGTTCCTTAGCAAATCACATAAATGCCCATACGGGTGAACGTCCTTACATTTGTACAGTTTGTGGCAGAGGATTTATGACAGGGAGTAATCTTGCAGGGCATAAGAAAACTCACACCGGTGAAAAACCACACGTCTGTATCGAATGTGGAAGAGGCTTTGCTAGAAAGCGAAGTTTGTCAGAACATATGAAAACCCACACTGGTGAAAAGCCCTTCACTTGCAAGATATGTAATAAATGTTTTAGTTTGCTTTCTGGACTGAATCATCATGAAAAAACTCATTCTGATGAAAAACCACACGTATGTAGCGAATGCGGAAAAACCTTTGCTACAAAGACGCATATGTCACTGCATTTGAAAACCCACACTGGTGAAAAACCCTACACTTGCAAAGTTTGTAATAAATGTTTTAGTCAGGTTACTAGACTGAAGTATCATGAAAGAATTCACACTGGTGAAAAACCATATGAGTGCAAAATATGTCACAGATATTTTTCAAGGACAGACACGTTACAAAACCACAAAAAGACAGTTCACACAATTCAATGATATTTTGATAATTCTCATTTTGGAATATTTGCTGTTTCGCTAACCAAGATATCATCAGGAGATTGTTCAATTTAAAAGTTAATTTATTTGGTGGATAATTTATACGTAAACCTAGTGTGGTAGTAAAGTATTTGAAGTGTTAGATTCGCTATAGGATACAAAATTATTCGTCCGTGATGGAAGTAAACAACAAACTATATGGGATTTGGCCTTTGTCCTTATTTAGACTATTCATACCTTTAGCTATATCTATGCTTTTTTACATGTCTAATGACTTCCTAGCTTCCTTCCGCAGATCTAGTTGAATCATATGTTCTTCAGATCTTGTTTCTATTGCCATTCTTGTTTGATCAATATATGTGTGATTACAATCACTGCATTTTATTTCGTATATCCCCGACTAATTGTTTCAAATATCGTCTTTTGAATAAAAAACCAAGATTAATATCTAAATTTCCACTATATTTAAAACTTGTACGTATGACAATTGTTTCGACACACAGTGTCTTTTTCAAATACACATGCAAATAGTGGTATTTGAAAAAAACAATGTGTGTCGAAACAATTGTCATACGTACAAATTTTAAATGTAGTAGAAATTTAGATATGAATCTTGGTTTTTTATTTAAAATGAATTTCCATCAAGTATAGGCTACCTCAGTTAAATATATGATCGTCTTTTGGATTACCAAATAACTGCTGTAATTTATTAGTGGATTTATATACTAATTTTATATTGATGTCTTTAAATATTTTATGATGCTCACGTATAAATTGGAGTTCATATATGACTGATGCATTTTTGTTCTATTTTCCATTCAAAAAAAATAGAAGATTCTTGAATTATCTTTCTAAAACTTTGATTTTTTAATAATCCTGTATATTAAATATTCAGAGGACCCATTTATTTTATATAAATTTAACATTTTAAAAAATTAAAAGAATAAAAATTCAAAATTCTGAAAAGAGATCAGCCTGCGTTTCTAAAGAATTTGTGTAATTCTCTACATTCTGAATTCGTGATAAAGTTGTTCATGATACTGCCAAAGGGTCTACGTCAATAGTTCGTCGTTACTCAAGCTTCACGGCCGTCTCTTTTTATTCTACCAGGTGTGTCGTTTAATAATTCATAATTTCTCGAGAGCATCCCGAAGATTGCACTGAAACGTATCATGACGAGGAATTCTAGTCAGTTAATAAGGACTTCGTCAGTTATGCATGTTCCTACAGTTCTATTGAATCTAGTTCCAAAACCCTCCTTACATGGGCGTTCACATTACACAGACATAACCATCAAATGTTAAGAATGCAACCTTGATTACGAATATGTTAAGGATTACATATATATAAGGAGGATATATTAAGGATTACAGGCATCATAAAAAAAAAGTTCATAAAATTAATAAACCAAAAATCGTTTGTTATATTTGCGGAATTCTACTTGACTCATTATATATATACTCATTATATTATACTTGAGCATTTGCTTCTATAATCACATTTAAGACATTCACGGTGAAGATTTTCCGTGTGAAATGAGCGGAAAAAATGTTATCCGCGGTTTTTGCCGCGATCTAAAACTCAAAAAATATCTGTTCTTATGTAAATAAAGAATCACTGGGTAAAATCAAAAAACCAAACGGAGATAAATTTCTCAGTGATCCTTTTTTGTTCTAAAAAATATACAAACTTTTAACGTTAAAGTTTCGTGAAGTATTCTCCTGCCGTTTTCAAAACGAATCTAAAAATTAATTTATAAATTTTTAAATATTATATTTATTATAAAGAAAAACATATATGAACACGTCACAATCATTCAGACATTACTCGGAAACAATATGTTTTCAAAGATAGTCCAATATTCCAATATTGTGTAGAAGTCTGGTGAATATTATAAATTAAAACGAAATAATTCCGCTTTAAATGCTGTACAAATTGGATTTTGTGAAGGTACATTTTATAGCCAGGAATTAAAGTTAGATAACAATCGGTGCAGTTGAAAGTCTGCTGGTCAATAAGTTAGCATTGATCCCATTATTTTCTCCTTTAAACTAGAACCAGTTTTCTCATTTTTTACTAATTTCTTATTTAAATTCACATTGAAACTAATAAAAAGTAATGAATAATAATTTAAAGCAAGTTGAATTTTTCGAATTATTATATAAATGATTTCGCCACAATATTGTAGTAGTAGCAGCAAATATTAATGCGTATTATTTTTTTAGATTTGAAAACTCCTTGAATGACACAAATGGTTTGCAATGCGAACTTCCATATCCCGAAGATTGTTCTGAAACATATCATGACGAGGAACTATTGCCAGTTGATAAGGACATCGTCAGTTATCCCTGTTCCAACAGTTCTATTGAATCTGGTTCGAAAGAAAAACCCTCCTCACATGAACGATCACATTTTACAGACATCACCGTCAAATGTGAAGAGTGTAATCTTGATTTCGAATGTGTTAACGATTACAGCTATCATCAAGAACAAGTTCATAAAATTAATAAACCAAAACTGGTTTGTTACATTTGCGGTATGATACTTAACTCCCGTATCTGTTTCTACAATCACATGAAAGACATTCACGATGAAGAATTTCCGTGTGAAATGTGCGGAAAAACTTTTAACAAACCCCGTGATCTAAAAGAACATTTTGTCACTTATCACGATAAGGACGCTGAACCCTGTGACATATGCGGTCGGAATTTTAAATCCTTAAGACATCACATGAAGAGTCATTTGGGACTTAAACCTTTTCAGTGCAAATACTGCAACAAAAATTTTCGTTCTAATACTTCCTTAGCAAATCACCTGAATGTCCACACTGGTGAACGTCCTTTCGTTTGTAAAATTTGTGGCAGAGGATTTACAACAAGGAGTAATGTTTCAGCGCATGAGAGAATTCACACCGGTGAAAAACCACACGTTTGTAACCAGTGCGGAAAAGCTTTTGGTACAAAGTATAAATTGGCAGATCATTTGAAAATTCACACTGGCGAAAAACCCTATACTTGCAAGGTTTGCAATAAATCTTTTAGTATCGCTGCTGGACTGAATCATCATGAAAGAATTCACTCTGGTGAAAAACCACATGCGTGTAATGAATGCGGAAAAGCCTTTGCCACAAAGACGCAAATGTCTTTGCATTTGAAAACCCATACTGGTGAAAAACCCTATACTTGTAAAATTTGTAATAAATGTTTTGTTCAGGCTGCTAATCTGAAGTGTCATGAAAGAACTCATATTGGTGAAAAACCACACGCATGTAGCGAATGTGGAGAAATATTTGATGCAAAGTGGCAAATGTTACAGCATTTGGAAACTCACACGGATGGAAAACCCTATGCTTGTAAGGTTTGTAATAAATCATTTAGTCAGGCTTATAGATTAAAGATTCATGCAAGAACTCACACTGGTGAAAAACCACACTTGTGTAGCGAATGTGGAAAAAGCTTTGCTACAAAGTGGAAATTGTCACTGCATTTGAAAATTCACACTGGTGAAAAACCATATGAGTGCAAGATATGTCACAAGAATTTTGCAAGGGCAGACCATCTACACAGACACTACGCAATTCACCAGATTGAATGATAATGAATTCTGAAATTATGTAAAACACATTTCATGCTATTATTTTTCATGTTTACTGTCGTATTAATATTTTAAAAACCTATTATTAGTTTTTTGATAATTTTCATTTTGGAATCTTTAGTATTAAATAATTTCATTATAATGAGTTTTTCATTCCCACCAAATCGCATTGAAATTTCTCAAAGTCGTTTCGTTAACCATGTTATCATCTTCTGGAGATTATTTAAACTTAAGGTTGATTAATTTTGGGGACAATTCATACCTAACCCTAGTATAGTGCAGTATATGAATCAAATTCGCGAAAGTGTACAAGATGATTCGTCCGTCATCGAAGTAAACAAAGGACTGGAACCTTTATCCTTATTTTGATATTTAGGTATAGCTCGTACAAAATAGAAACAGTTATCATGACAGCGGCACCTAAACTATAATCAGATTGTTGCTTCAGAGTCGGGCCACTTGCACCTTGATACAATTCGCAGTTGACGAGGTAACGATGTCGTGTAGCCGCTGATCAAAGTTTGTAACTGTTGGGCTTCCTTTGGATATGTTGCTTTGTACTATGTCTCCCAAAATACGGCAGAACGGTTTCGTCAATTGAAATATGTGATGATCCTACTTTTTCGAAATTGGCGGTAAAATTTTCAATGAGCATATCAAAGTATCTACCAACCTTAGCAAATTTATCATTTTGCGGTAATGCAGTACTATCGCATAATGGAAATACTGTTGTATTTCAAAGAATCGATTCCGCCTCATGCCAGAAGATACAAGTTCATTATGAGTATCCGCCTTTTTTTCCAATAACATCCTCATATATTTGGGCGTCAAATATCCGGTCAGTAATAATATTGCAATATACACCCTAATTTAGAAAAAAGTAAAGTGTTAGGGTTAGAGGCGCATCAGCAACTAGGCTATTTAGTGACTGGACCTACATATAACGTGGGTTCCGAACCACGGTCATCAGCTTCCGACAAACCCAGGCCAGCACCCTCCTCGGGCTAAAAATCCTTGGTTATGTGCCTACCCATAAGTTTATCAGGAAACCTACCAGCTCGCGAGTGACTAACGTAGAACACTTCTCAGAAGGCATCCGGCCTTACCCAGCCTTTAACTGGCGTGACTGAAGGGTAATTCATTGTCGGATTTTACACTCTTGCCTAGAAACAATCACAAACATTTAGGAAGTAAACAGACCGAAGAAAGAAAGAAAAACTCATATCTGATATAAATTTTACTATATCTTCACTGATCAATCATTCGAAAAACTCGGTGACACTCAGCTCCTCTTCGAAGATGCCTAGAATATCTGCCTCACGATCCCCTTTCCCACAAGAAGAAAAAAGTGATGTATTATTCGTACATTTCTTTACTGTAAATACCTTTTGCTTTTTTTTCTCTTGAGCCGGTTCTTGAATTTCATGCTGTCGTCTTCTATTTGCTCTTCTCTATTATATTCTTCATTGTTTGTATCAGTAGGTCTAACTTGCACTTCTACTTCTGAACGTAACATTCTACTCGGAAGATGCAGGGAATTGGCTTCATTTTCGTCACCACTGTCTTCATCAGTGATGTCACCATCCTCAGGAGGAAAAAAGCGATGTTACCATCTAAGTCATCGTCAGCTTCTAATCAATCAACTACGTCGTTCAACGTCAACCTAAAATAAAAAAGAAACTATCATGCACATAGCTCAAACAGCAATTTAATTATAATAATGTCCAGTGTCACTTGTACGTGACACTATCAGCGGTCTATTTAGACCGCTATTTTAAATACAAAAACAATTATTTTTTCAATAAAATTATTTCCATTACAAGTTTGATTATGGAATAACAATTTGCAATAATAACTATTACAGTACTTACACTTTTGACATTTTCACAACAATATAAAGTCAATAAAACACTTCCATGCTCGAAACAAATGAATTATTTTGACAGATGACATATCGGTCAGTGTTGCCAAAATAAAATTATAAATACTACTAAATGTTGACTTGTTATTAGTATTATATTTTTCATTTAAATATGTTAAATTCATTCGCCAATCTCTGTCACCTAGAGGTGGAAATTGACGGATTAAATATTCAGAGAAATCGTTGATAGCAAGACTCGTAATATAAGAATATACATTCAAAATTCTGAAAAATGACTAACCTGCGATACTAAAGAATTTGTGTTGTTTTGTGAATTCTGGTCTGTTAAAGGTAATTAAAAAAAGGAGCTACTATTTATTTAATTTTACTTTAAATTAACACAACAAATAACTGTATGGATTGGTATTTTGTTCTTATTTAGACTATTTTTACATTTAGCTATTTCGATATTTTTATACGTATCTAATACCCATCTATCTTTAACATATCCAAAAATATTATCTGCTTAAATCTACGTTGCGTTTGTTTCGTAAATGTATCCTGCAATTGCAGATCTAGTTCTTTAAATCTTATTACTATTGCCCTTCTTGTTTGACCATTATATTTATGAATACAATCACTATATTTTATTTCTTAAATCCCTGATCTTTTATTTTTTAAAATACTGTCTTTAGAATCACTCTCTAACTACTACACTTTAGTCCTGGATTTATATACTAATTTTATATGAATGTCTAAATATTTTATCAAGCGCACGTGTAAATTGGAATATATGATTGATGCATTTTTGTTCTGTTTGAAAAGTTTGATGACTCGTCTTTCTAAAACTTTGTTTTTTTTAGTAACCCTATTTACTAACCCTAATTTATTAATTAAAAAATTAAACAAATATTAATTCAAGAATCTGAAAAGAATTTGTGATATTCTATGAATTCTGAACTGTTTAAAGTAATTGATAAAAACGTAGCCACTATAGACTATTAACAATTACAGTTTAAAATTGTTATATTTCATTTTATACTTACATTTCATTTTTGCTTTAAATGAAGACATATTTACACTTTAATTTAGGTAATTTTTTCAATTGAAATGTAAAATTTCTGTTATGGTAACATAGTAAATAAATTAGTTAATACAATTCATGTTACATGATTTATTTTTGCTAAATGTTGTATGTTTATTTAAGATAATTATATACACGAACCATAGAGTTTTATGACGAAATTAACTGTACACATTAGTTTGACCAGGTTTGTTTTCATACATGAATGCGAACTATAAGAAATTATTTCTTTTTACATTTTTATTCTAATCTATTTTAAAGAAATTATCCCCAAATACAGAGTGTTACAAAATTCGATTTATTACTACATGAAAATAAATGTTTATTATAAACCGAGATAACCTTAAGCGTAACATCATTGGAATCTGCTGCTTCGCGTCTGCCATTATCATCAAAAAAGTGGAAATCGATTATTCTAAAATCTAAAATCATTTTTTAAAAGTGTAGCTTAAAGTTGATTTTAAAAATGTGTAGTAAACTTGTTCACTGTAATACCAAAATGGCTAAAAGTGGATTTTTTTATCCATCTTAGTTAAAGTCACACTGTTCGAAGTATGATCACGATATTATAGTTCAATATATTAATATCTATTTTTTTTAGATTTGAAAGTTCATTTTGTGAAATAATTTATTTAAAGAAAGAATTTATTGATCCCGAAGACAATTCTGAAACGTGCCACGACGAAGCACTACTGCCAGATTGCAAGGATCACATCAATTATGCATATTCCATTGACTTTAGTTCCAAACAAAACCTTTCCTTACTGGAACAAACTCACTCGAGTGAAAGAATGGTTAAAGGTGAAGAGTATCATGAGGAGACCCTATTCTCAGTTTACAATGGTCTCATCACTTGTATCTGTTCTATCTGTTCCATTGAGTTTAATTCCAAGCAAAACCTTTCTTTACACGAACAAAGTCATTCCAAGAAAATCACAATTAAATGTGAAGAGTGCAACCTCGATTTCCACTGCCTGAAATACTATAGCAATCATCAAAAAGATATTCACAATATTACTAACCGTCAAATCGCTTGTTATATTTGCGGTATTATACTTGATTCTCGCATCTGTTTTTACTCTCACATGAAAGACGTTCACAATGAAGACTTTCCATGTGAAATGTGCGGGAAAACTTTTAACAGACTTTTAGATCTAAAAGAACATTTTGTCACTTATCACAATGAGAAGGCTAATTCCTGCGGTATATGCGGTCTGAATTTTGACTGCTTAAAGAAGCACATGAAGATTCATTTGAGACTTACATCTTTTCAGTGCAAATTTTGCAATAAGAATTTGTGTTCAAACAGTTCCTTAAAGAATCATCTGAATATCCACACGGGTGAACGTCCTTATGTTTGTTCAATATGTGGTAATGGATTTAACTCAAGGAATAGTCTTTTAGCACATAAGAGAACTCACACTGGCGAAAAGCCACACGTGTGTACCCAATGCGGAAAAGCCTTTAGTGCGAACTATAAATTGTTAGATCATTTGAGAATCCACACTGGTAAAAAACCACATGTGTGTAATCAATGCGGAAGAGCGTTTGCTATAAATTGGAAATTGTCTGAGCATTTGAAAACCCACTCTGGTGAAACACCCTATGTGTGTAACGAATGCGGAAAAGCCTTTGCTACAAATTATAAATTGTCACAGCATTTGAAAACTCACACTGGTGCAAAATTCTTTACTTGTAAGGTTTGTAATAAATCTTTTAGTAGGGCTACTAGACTGAGGCATCATGAAAAAATTCACACCGGTGAAAAACCATATGAGTGCAATATATGTAGCAAGAATTTCTCAAGGGCAGACAATCTACGACATCACAAAAAGAAATTTCACAACATCCAGTGATAATGAATCCTGAAATAATGATTCTTGTAAAGCACATTTCACGCTATTTATTTTTCATTCATCGAAGACCTTTCGCTAACCAAATTATCATCATTAGAAGATTATTCAAACTTAAGGTTAATTTATTTTGTGGATAATGTATACTTAAACCTAGTGGAGTAAAATATTTGAAGTAGTAATCCGTGATCAATTCTTCTGTTGGAATCTTTGGTGTGAAATACTAAACTTTTAGTGTGAAAGTTTTGGTGTGAAATACTAAGATTTACCACTAAACATCAAAACGCTTTTTTGAACTGCTCGACGCACGTTTCGCTAACCATGTTAGCATCATCAGGAGATGATTTAATCTAATTCTAATACTAAGCTATGTTCTATTTATATGAAAACCATACCTAACGAAGAGTGTAAAAATCATAAACCGTGAAGTGTACTAAGCCTTACCTTAATAATTGAAAAAGTTGACTGAAAGGAATCGGTCCTTTATCTCGGTTCATGAATTTCTTACATTTTTCTATTTGAATGCTTTCATATACATCCAAAGCCCTATTATTATTAACACTTTTAATTAGTCTTAAATTACTAATATCTATACTGTGATCATGTTCGATTGCATGTTGGACACAAGATTTTTCATTTCTCCCATATCTAATGTGGGCAATATGTTCTTTATATCTTGTCAATATGGATCTTTTTGTTTCCCCAATATACCTCCGATCACAGTCTTGACAGCTAATTTCGTAAATCCCCGACTTTTCATGTTGCTCTACTTTATCCTTTGGATTACCCAGAAGTTCTCTTAATTTATTATATGGTTTGTACACAACCTTAATGTCTACTTTTTTCAAAATTTTGTCTAGTCCTCTTGTTAATTGGGCATCAAATGGTATTACCATGAATTTCTTTGTGTTCTGATCCTTTTGAAAAGTCGAAGATTCTTTCAATAATTTTCTGAACTTATGTTTTCTAATTAGTTTGTCTACAATGTTCTTATTATAACCATTTACTTCAGATACCTCCCTAATTAATTTTAATTATTTGTTATAATTATCTTTATTTAAAGGAAAATTAATTAATCTATTTACCATAAAATTTAAATTAGCCATCTTATTTTGGAAGCTATGATTTGAATCATTAGGAATGTATCTCGAAGTGATGGTGGTTTTTCTGAAAATATCAAAATCTAACCTATTTTTATTATTTCTACTAACTAACACATCCAGAAATGGTTCATGCGTGAATATTGCACTATTTAGGTTCTTAATAAAATCATCTAAATTTTCATTTTTCGAATCGAAAATGGCAAAAATGTCAACCACATATTAACCATACCAGTAATCCGTGATTGAAGTAAACCAATGGCTGCATAGGATTGCCCATGTGTCCTCGTTTAGACTATTTTTACATTTAGCTATTTCGATACTCTTATTCGCATCAACCAACCTTCTATTTTTGGCATATTAAAAAGAAAAAGAACATTGTGATTAGCTTCGTAAATATATCGGGCTGGCGTAGATCCAGTCTAGTCATATGTTCTTAAAAAATGTAGCTCATTCAGAGAAATAATGGTTGTCATCAAAATCTATGATACACTCATGTTACAATGTTGCCACATCGACACCAAAATACCCAGACTTTGGCTTTTGTATGATCGATAAAACTGTAAATGAAAAAGTAACACGAAAGGTTTTTTCTGTAAAAGTTGTAATCAAGAATTTGTTTCGAAACTTCTGCCTGTGAACATAGCGGCTTTTCATTTGGTTCACACAAAGTTTAATTATTCACTATCACTAAAACAACTTTCAGTATCTGAATCATTGTTCAAGTTAATTATTAGGGGATAAACTTCTAGTCTATTAAATACTCTTTCGCGATTCGACTAGCTTTCAATCTCTTCTTCTGTATGTCTGATGCTATTCATTCAGATCGGTGGTGTAAATGTTGATAAAGCTTCTTTCCACATATCCAAACAGTTATCAATCGTTCTTCCATCTCGTTCTATATGACGATTATAATAATTTTTGGTCAAAGGAAAAGGTAAACTTGAAGAGATTTAACACTAAACATCAAAACACTTTTTTGAACTGCTCGACGCGCGTTTCGCTAACCATGTTAGCATCATCAGGAGATGATTTAATCTGGTCTAGATTAAATACGATATGATAGTCGTAAATCTCTTCAAGTTTAGTGTTTCACACCAAAGGTTCCAATAGAAGAATTGATCAAAAGAAAAGGCATTATCCTGCAACACGATAATGCAAGACCGCACTGCGCAAGACGAATTCAGGAACAAATTAATGAAATGAGATGAGAGGCACGGCCTCCAACACCATACTCCTCATCATACTCCAACACCATACACTCCAACACCATACTCAAAAACCAATTGATTTTTATCGATCCGAAATTAAAAATTTGCATGGCAAAAGGTTATTGATAACGAGAGTGATTACATTATTGATTAAAAATAAAAACTTGTTATATATTACCCTAATATATCCATGATTTTGCCACAATAGTGTCGTAGTAGTAGTCTATTATAATACGTATTATTTTTTTAGATTCGAAAATTCATTGTATGACACAAACTGTTTAAAAATCGAATCTTTACATCTCGTAGATTGGTCTGAAGACGTGGAACTATTGTCAGTTTATAAAAACTTTGTTAGTTATGCTTGTTCCAACAGTTTTGTTGAATATAGTTCCAATCAGAACCTGTCCTTACCGGAACAAACTCATTTCGATGAAAGTACCTTTAAATGTGAAGACTATCATGACGAGACACTATTTTCAATTTGCAATGGTCTCACCACTTATATCTGTTCGATCTGTTCCATTGAGTTTAGTTAGAAAAACTTCTCCTTACATGAACGAAGTCATTTCATTAAAATAACCATTAATTGTAAAGGGTGCAATCTCTATTTTCACTGTTTGACAGATGATAGCCATCATCAAAAAGATATTCACAATATTACTAACCGTCAAATCGCTTGTTACATTTGCGGTATTATACTTGACTCTCGCCATTGCTTCTACAATCACAAGAAAGACATTCACAGAGGAGAGTTTCCTTGTGAAATGTCTGGGAAAACTTTTAATATACCTTGTGATCTAAAAGAACATTTTGTCATTTTAAATTCTTAAGAGATCACAGATAAAGAGTCATTTGGGACTTAAACCTTTTCAGTGCAACTACACAGTGCAATACAAAGTTTCGTACTAAGATTTCCTTAACCGATTACCTAAATATTGACACTGGTGAAAGTTCCTTACGTTTGTATAGTTTGTAGTGAGGGATTTAACTCAGGGAATAGTATTTCAGCTTATAAGAGAACCCATTCTGGTGAAAAACCACACGTGTGTAACCAATGCAGAAAAACCTTTCGTATGAGGTGTAGATTGTCAGATCATTTGAGAACCCATACTGGTGAAAAACCTTTCACTTGTAAGGAGTCCACAAGTGCTTTAGTCTGTCTACAGGGCTGTGGGATTATGAAAGGACTGATAATGATGAAAAACCATACGTGTGTAATCAATGCGGAAGAGCCTTTCGTACAAAGAGGCAAGTGCTATATTTGCAAGCTTTGTAATAAGTCATTTAGGCAGGTCTAAGGTGTCATGAAAGAAGTCACACTGATGAAACACCATATGAGTGCAAGATATGCCACAAGGATTTTTCAATAACAGACACGCTACGACACCACAACAAGACAATTCATAAGAATTAATAATATTTTGATAATTCTCGTAGAATAGAAGTAGCAGCGCCGGTGCTACTTCTCTGTGTTCTAAAAGAGCATTTTCTCACTAATCATAATAAGAAAACTAACACTGCGGCATATGCAATCGCAATTTTAAATTCATAAAAAAGCAAACGAAGAGTCATTTGGGGTTTACATGTTCTCAGTGCAGTTTAAACTTAGTTCCAATCGTTTCTCAGCGAATCACGTCAATATCCACACGGGTGAACGTCCCTACGTTTGTACAATTTGTTGCAGAGAATGTATGAGAATTAATCATCTTTCAGAGCATAAGAAAACTTACAGCGGTAAGAAACTACATGAACGTGTAACGAATGCGGAAGAAACTTTGCCTCAAGCTGGAAATTGCCTGAACATTTGAAAATCCACACTGATGGAAAAACCTACATATGTAAGGTTTATAATAAACCTTTTAGTAAGTCTACTGGACTGAAGCATCATGAAATACGTTACACCGCTGAAAAATCATATAAGGGCAAAATATAGCACACATTTTTCAACGTTAGATTTGTTACAACAATAAACGAATAAATTGCACGACATTCAATCAAATTCAATTCTGAAATTATGTTTCTTGTAAAGGACAGTTATTGTACGACAGGTTTCCTGTCGTATCGTTTTAAAAAATAATAATTTATTTTTTGATAATTTTCAGTTTGGTACTTTTGGTGTTGCATATAAAAAGAATAACGAGTTTTCCGCTCGCTCCAAATCACATTAAATTTACTCGAAAGACTTTTAGCTAGCCAAGTTATCATCATGAGGTGATTATTAAATCTGAAGCTTAATTTATTTTACTTGCAGTTATATACTTACACCCGTTCCTGTTGCTTTCTCCTTTAACCTAAAACCAGTTTCTTCATTTTTTTGACTTATTTAATTTTTAAATTAACACTGAAACTGACTGAGAACAGTAATGAACATTAATTTATAACAAATTCAATTTTTCGAATTATTATATCGGTGATTTTACCACAATATTGTAGTAATAGTAGTTATATAATAATACGTAATATTTTTTTAGATTCGAAAATTCCTTGAATGAAACAAATTGTTTAGAAGTCCAATCTCCATATTCCGAAGACGGTTCTGAAAGGCATCATTACAAGGTACTATTGTCAGTTCATAAGGGCATGGTTAGTTATGTCTGTTCCAGCAGTTCTGTTGAATCTAGTTCCAAACAGAACCTCTCTTTACAGGAACAAACTAATTCCGATGAAAGTACCGTTAAATGTGAAGAGTATCATGATGAGACACTATTCTCAGTTTGCAACGATCTCATTACTTATGTCTGTTCGATCTGTTCCATTGAGTTTAATTCTAGGAAAAACCTCTCCTTGCACGAACAAAGTCATTCCAAGAAAATTACCATTAAATGTGCAAGTAAAGGGTGCAATCTTGATTTCCACTGTCTGAAAGACTATAGCCATCACCAAAAAAATATTCACAATATTACTAATCGTCAAATCGCTTGTTATATTTGCGGTTTTATACTCAACACTAGCATCAGCTTCTACAGTCATATGAAAGACTTCCACGGTGAAGAATTTCCGTGTGAAATGTGCGGAAAAACTTTTAACAGACCTTCTTATCTAAAAGAACATTTTATCACTAATCACAATAAGAACGCTACGCCCTGTGACATATGCGGTCGGAATTTTAAACATTTAAGAGGTCACATGATTAGTCATTTGGAACTTAAACCTTTTCAGTGCAAATACTGCAACAAAGACTTTCGTTCTAGAATAATCTTGTCCGATCATATGAATGTCCATACTGGGGAACGTCCTTACATTTGTGAAGTTTGTGGTAAAGGATTTTATTCGAGGAGAACTCATGCCGCGCATGAAAAAACTCATAATGATGAAAAACCACACTTGTGCAATGATTGCGGAAAAGCTTTTCGTACAATGGGGCAAATGTCAGAACATTTGAAAACCCACACTGATGAAAAACCCTACACTTGCGAGATTTGTAATAAATCTTTTTCGCACGCTAGTAGTCTATGTCAACATAAAATAATTCACACTTGAAATATCGTATGAATGCAAGATAGACATCACAACACAATTCACGAGATTCAATAATGTTTTGATAGTTCTCATTCTGAAATATTTGGTGTTTTGCTAATCAAATTATCATCACCAGGAAATTAATATAACTAAACCTTAATTTAGTTTGTTTACAATATATACCTAAACCTTGCAGTGAGAAGTGTCAAATTCGCTAAAGCGAAAACAATGACTCATCCGTGATTGAAGTAAACAAAGCACTGTGGGTATTTGCCCTTTGCTCTTATTTGGACTATTTTTAGTTTTAGCTATTTCGATATTTTTGTTCGTATCTAATACCTTTCTGTCTTTAACATATCAAAAACATATTTGTTTAAATCTACATTGTGGTTAGTTTCGTAAATGTGTCGTGCAATTGCAGATTTAGTTGAATCGTAGAGATCTTTAAATCTTATTACTAGTATCCTGTTTGACCAATATATTTATGAATACAATAATTACATTTTATTTCATAAATCCCCGACCTTTCATTCTTTAAAATGTTGTTTTTAGGATTACCTTATAATTATTGTAATTAACTTCTTGACTTATATACTAAGATTTATATACCGTGTACTTTTAGATTTACATTGATTTATATACCGTCACATATCATATATAATATATATATATATATATATATATATATATATATATATATATATATATATATATATATATATATACAACGCAATTCTTATAACCTGACGATTATATCAGAACAGTAAGCTGAAGGCTACGAAATCATTAATGAAAATTTGCAACGTGTTAGACAAAGAAGTATTACTGTAAGTCAAAAACAAAGTTAGAATGAGAGAGCAACAAAACTGAGTAATGTCTGAATAATTATGGCGTGTTTATATATATATTTTTTTTCTTTATTTGGGTTTTTCGCCATTATCTAAAACTCAAAAAATATAAATAATATCTGTTCTTATGTAAACAAAGAATCACTGGATAAAAACAAAAAACTAAACGGAGACAAATTTCTCAGTGATTCCTTTTTGTAATAAATTTACCTAACGAACAAAATTTTAAAGATATAATTTTTTTAATTTTACAAACTTTTAGCGTTAACGCTTCGGAGGGTCCTCACCCCCATTTTTCAAAACTAAACTAAAAAATAAATTATATTTATTTGTAATATATAAAGTAACGAGTGAAAGTAAATATATTTTTTTGTGTATGTCAACGATATTTACATTGACAACAATGTTTTAGATAGTGGGGAAAAACCCAAATAAAGGAAAAATATATATATATATATATATATATATATATATATATATATATATATATATATATATATATATATATATATATATATATATATATATATATATATATATATATATATATATATATATATATATATATATATATATGTATATATACATATATATATATATATATATATATATATATATATATATATATATATATATATATATATATATATATATATATATATATGTATATATATATATATATACATATATATATATATATATATATATATATATATATATATATATATATATATATATATATATATATATATATATATATATACATATATATATATATATATATATATATATATATATATATATATATATATATATTTATATATATATATATATATATATATATATATATATATATATATATATATATAGCAACCAAACTGGTTATCCTAGCATATTATGTAATTTCCTGTGTAGTTCCCATATATGGTAGTTCCATTGATCACCTCATATCATAGATAAAATATATAACCTAAAATTATGGACGTTTTCTGTTGTTTGTTTAGTAGTAAAGGTTGTATCATATTAGTATTTTTCAACATTTACACCACAGTTTAAGTGATAAAATAAGGATATTTCCATTATAAATTATTTTAGTTTATAATTTTATTAATATTTTATTCATACCAATCAGTTCCACTCAGTTCCAGCTGAGTCAGTTGGACTCTTCAGTCGAAGTGGACAACACGTGAAAATGCCAAATGCGATTTTGACGAAACGTCGTGACTCTTCACAAAATCAACGGATCGACACCCGAAATGATTTAGAAACATATATATATATATATATATATATATATATATATATATATATATATATATATATATATATATATAAATATAACACTTACACTCTTTTTATTTATCAAAAATATAATCCTTTAATTAATTCAAGAAAATTATTTTGAAATAAAACGATTAAATACACTGATTGATTGATTGAAATAATGATTTTGGAATGTTTTGATTGAAATAAACATATTTTTATGACCAAGAAGTACGCTTTGTCTAATTTCTTGGTTCAAAATAATTATTTTTAATTTTAAGGAATACATTTTTGTGTACAAGAAAATAAACTGTTTAAATAACAATAATAATATTTAAGTGTTGGGATGTTTTTAGATTTTAGTTTATTTTCTTCTTCGACTCATCTAAATTCGCCCAAGATCGGCCTCGCTTAACTTTAGTTATTTATAACTGCAGCTCGACGCTATGTGGCTGGCCTTGACCATTTAATTTAAATGTATAATAATTTATAATAACCGTGTTCTCGCAGAACAAGAAACATTTTTTCTTGGATCAAATAGTCGTGTTCTTAGTTCAAGTTGGTAGCACTGATTCTTATGAAAAAGGGGGCCCGTTGGTCTAGCGCCCGTAAATTTAAGGCATTTTTAGAATTTTTTTGAAGGTGAAAACAATAAACAACTATAATAAAACTTTGTAAGTATATTACAATACTTAAGAAGTATACAAAAACATATTTATAATAAGAAAAATATATAATTATTTAAAAAATGGCTCTGATGATGACACCCTCAAAAAAATGGACCTGCGTAGCGGGTGTGGTTTTGGTTCTTTCACTTATCTGGAAAATAAAAATAAAAAATGATTAATCTATATGAGTGTGAGTGTAGCTATCGCCGGAACCATAATAAAAGAAAAAAAAAATAGACAAAATGGCGCGTTCTTGAAATTTGAATACGGAAAATAGACTATTTTTTATTAGGTTTTTTTACGGAAAAATAAAAAATTATTAAAATAAAAATGTTTTTGTGGTTCCGGTCATAGCTAACGGTATACCGAAGAACATATTAAAATTTGGGAAAATTCGGATGATTAGTTTTTTTACCTCCCGCCGTACAGCAAAAAAAGTTTGAAGTTTAAAGTTTTAAGTATGAATATTTTCGAAAAAATTTAATACAACCATGTACTTACAGTTAATCTGTGATACCAGCATCATGCTTTATCCCTTCAGTTCGCTCATATTCCTCTGTTTCTTCTGACTTCCCTTTTTTTCGACCTGTTCTGGCCTCTATAGTCGCTTGTGCTCTGACGGTCGGCTTTATATACCCGCCGCGCGTTACGTTCTCGGGCGTTGATGACCCCATGGTAATGTCGCTTTATATACTCGCCGCGCGTCACGTTCTCGGGCGTGATTAGCCCATGGTATGGTCGTTTTTATATACTCGCCGCACGTTATGTTCTCGGGCGTTGATAACCCCATGGTACGGTCGCTTTATACACTCGCCGCGCGTGATGTTCTCGGGCGTGATGAGCCCATGGTATGGTCGTTTTTATATACTCGCCGTGCGTCACGTTCTCAGGTATCATAACAAGATCCATTCAAATTATTTAAAAGATCCAAGTAACTGCATTACTACGAACAATGGATCCATTCATGAGGCGAGCCAACCATTCGCTTCCTTATAAGAGGGTTGTAAAACATAAAATACCGTCAATATCATCATACAATTTAACAGTATATTCTCCAAAGACTATGCTTTTGAAATATTACACAAAAATAAAACGATTTTTTCACAATTCTAGATCACCGGGTCCCCTTATGACAAAATATTACTTTTCTTGGAAGCTGTTGTTCTCTCTTATCCTCTTCTACACTTTCTTTTGTTGAGTAAGTGATCTCTCTGTCGGACTAGATTGAAACATTGTCTTCGTGGGCAGTGCCGTTATCATCCGAATCAGGTTCATTATCCAGTTCATCATTCCATTGTAATAGTTGCCTGAAAATTTGGATCATCCGGTTCGACAGCCATCTAAAAAATTACGTTATTTCTGATTTTTTAAGTGAAATGAAATTACGGTCAATGCTTAACTGGGGTTACTATTTTCCTGAACAAACACGTGCGATCAACAACACATAGTCTAGGGTTAAAGAATTTGCGAATTCTATACAATGTTCTATGAATTCCAGATTGTTAAAAGTAATTTTTAAAAAAGCAGTCACTATTAAATATTAACAATAACAGATTAAATTTGCTTTATTTCATTTCATTTTTAATTTAAATGAAGACAGATTTATTTTTGCCAACCTTGGATATTTAAATGCGAAAGTTTTAAGTTTTAGACGAAAGTTTAGTTTTAGATGACTTTAAAAAAGTTTAGTTTTAAGACGAAATTAACTGTACACTCTAATTTGACCGGATTTGTTTTAATACACAAATGCGAGCTACAAGGTGTGTATAACGGAAAATGACTTAAAAAATTGCGTGCAATACAAAGTTTTGCGCGGTCAGTTAGGTTGACGAATGAATTTTTGAGCTCGGTCAAAGATATGTCCTTCAGGATGGCGATCGACGCCTTTTGAATGGTTTCATTGTCGGCATACCGCTGTCCTTTTGTCGGAAAATGAAGTTATTCATTTCTCGAATAATTGATGGTTAAAATGCCGTTTTTAGTCAATAAGTCAGTGATGAGCGTCGAACGATGGGATGGTGCATTATCGTGCAATTAGCGCCAGCTGCCCTATTGACGGTATTGTGGCAACTTTATGGGATGCTTTATAATACCAACATAAAACAACCAAATCAACATTGTTTTGATTTTTGACTATTGGAAACGGCCTTCTTTCGGATTTGGCTCGCTCGGGTGCTGCCATTCGGCACTTTGACGCTTGATTTCTGATCATATTGAAAATACCATCTCATCACCAGTAACAATGCTGTACTTGAAGTTTTCGACCTTTTTCGACTATTTGTTAAGTTTTTGCAATGTTGGTCGTCAGCGAATTTGTGTAGAATAAAGCGAGCACAAACCTTCGGAAGTCGCAAATGATCGGTTAAAATGCGATGAATTGAATCTTTGGACAATGTATAATTCTATTTCCATGTACCACAACGAAGATTTTTCATAAATTCACGAACAATTTTCATATTACTTTGAATACCCACGAAAATTTTTCAGACCAGGATGTTCGTCGCCTTTAATGTCCTCACGACCTTCTTTGAATCGATTAAACCACTCGTGGACTTTGCCACGGAATAAACAATCCTCACCGTACACTTGTTTCATTAATTGAAAAGTTTCGGTAAATGTTTTACCAAATTTAAAACAAAACTTAATATTTCCTATTTGTTTGATGTTTATTTTTCGACCGATGGTATAAACACACTGTCACTTTAAGCGCCATAACTTGGCTGATAATGATCTGAGTATCATGAAATTTTGGCAGCACGTCAGTGAAGGATGGCGACACTGAAAATAGATATTTTTAAAAAATCTTGTTTTCCGTGAGACACACCTTGTATACATCCTCAGACCATGATTTAGTCACTGCTTTTGTAAGGAAAATGACTATTTTCCAAAAATCAGACGGTGAATTTATGTACTTTTTAACAAACTGGAGTCTGTTTTCCAGACTGATGAAGGGTTTCTTTCGGGCACTAGTCCCTGTATTATTCCAACTTATGTAAATAATTTTTTACTGCCCTAGACGCGACGTTTACTTAAGAACAAGAAGTAATATCATAGACGGATGAACATAATTTAATTTTTTTTTAAATTTGAAATTGAATCTTAGATTTTTTTTTAAATTGTTGTAAAATTTCGGTTATGGCAACGTAAATAAAATTCATTCTACTTTAATTATCTTTGTTTACCCTTGGGTTTTTATTCGTCATAATCATTTAGACAAACCACTGATTTTTTTTTTTATGAAATTAATTGCCCAATTGGCCAGTGGTGTTTTCAGAATATAAATATAGACTAAAAGTAATGATTTGGCAAGTAATTCCAAGCAATAACCTCTCTTCACATGGACGAATTTATTTTAAAGAAATTACCGTCAAGTACAGGGTGAGTCATCGATTTGCGTCCATTTTTGAATTCAATTTATTTCTATATGAAAATTAATGTTTATTAAAATCAAACGGATTTCTTTCAGTGAATAAAGCCATCGTTGATGCTTTAATGAAGGCTTTCGTCTGATTCAGTGTTGGCAATTTTGTTTATAGATATACTCGTTTAGATTTAGGTGGTTTGCCTCTAAAAGCAATTCGTTTTCAAATATAGTGCAACATTCTAATACTTCAAAGTAATGTCTGAATGACTGTGGCGTGTTGGCATATATTTTTTTCCTTTATTTGGGTTTTATTTTTTATTTTTTAATGTTTTATTTTTTTGGTTTCCCGATTCTAAAGAATACAATTAAACATATTTAAATATTTGAATACACAATCAGTACAATAAACAATCACACAGTAAACATTACCTATATATATTTTTTTTTGGTAGAAATGTCACTGTCATGAAAATCTATTGTTGTCAATGTAAGTATCGTTGATATATAAAAAAAAATATATTTACTTTCACTCGTTACTTTATATATTACAAATTAATATAATTTATTTTTTAGTTTAGTTTTGAAAACGGAGGGAAACTACCGTCCGAAACGTTAACGTTAAAAGTTTGTAAAATTTTGTATAACATTTTTATATCTTTAAAATTTTGTTCGTTAGGCAAATTTATTACAAAAAAGAATCACTGAGAAATTTGTCTCCGTTTGGTTTTTTGTTTTTACCCAGTGATTCTTTCTTTAAATAAGAACAGGCATTTTTGATATTTTTTGAGTTTTAGATAGTGGCGAAAAACCCAAAAAAAGGAAAAAAAATATTCTAATACTTCCTCCTTCCTAAAATGTAGTAATTGCACTTTAAATACTGCATCAGTTGAATTGGGTATTACTATAGCTTAAAGTCAGTTAAAGCTCTGAGCATCAATTGGTTCGGATCGATCCAGTTGCTGTCTTTTAAATAAAATCAGTTGTATCCGTTTTCTTACCGATTGCTTATTTAAATTCACTCTGAAAGAATTAAAAATGTAATGAACATTAATTTAGAACAGGTTGAATTATTCGCATTATTATATTTGTTATTTTGCATAATTATTATTAATACAATATTATTTTTTTAGATTGGAAAATTCATTGTATAGCAGAAATTCTCCTCATCTCGAAGATTGGTCTGAAATGTATGGAGACGAGGAACTATTGTCAGTTCATAAAGATTTCGCCAGTTTTACATGTTCCAACACTTTTGTTGAATCTAGTTCCAATCAGAACCTTCCCCTACAGGAACAAACTCTTTTCGATGAAAGGAACGTTAAATGCGAAGAGTATCATGACGAGACACTATTCTCACTTTGTAATGGTCTCACCACTTATGTCTGTTCGATCTGTTCCATTGAGTTTAGTTCCAAGAAAAACTTCTCCTTACACGAACCAAGTCATTCCAATAAAATCACTATTAAATGTAAAAGGTGCAACCTCGATTTCCACTGTTTGAAAGATTATAGCCATCATCAAAAAAATATTCACAATATTACTAACCGTCAAATCGCTTGTTACATTTGCGGTTTTATACTTGACTCTCGCCGTTGCTTCTACAATCACATGAAAGACATTCACAGAGAAGAGTTTCCTTGTGAAATGTGTGGAAAAACTTTTGACAGACCTTGTGATCTAAAGGAACATTTTGTCACTTATCATAATACGAAAGCTAATCCCTGCGACATATGCGGTCTGAATTTTAAATTCTTAAAAGATCACATGAGTCATTTGGGAGTTAAACCTTTTCAGTGCAACTATTGCAATACGAAATTTCGTTCTAAGATTTTATTAACGGATCACTTGAATATCCACACTGGTGAACGTCCTTACCTTTGTACAGTTTGTGATAAGGGATTTAACTCAGCGAATAGTCAGTCTTTCCTGTGTAACTTCACTGTGTTCCTTCACCTGTGTAACCAATGCGGTAGAGCCTTTCGTACGAGGTGTAGATTGTCTGATCATTTGAGAACCCATACTGGTGAAAAACCATACACTTGTAAGGTTTGTAAGAAATGTTTCAGGGTGTCTACCGGGCTGCGGAATCATGAAAAAACTGATAATGATGAAAAACCACACGCTTGTAATCAATGCGGAAGAACTTTTCGTACAAAGTGGCAAGTGTCACTATATTTGAAAACTCACGCTGTTGAAAAACCCTATACTTGCAAGCTTTGTAATAAGTCATTTAGGCAGGCTAGAGTGACTAAGGTGTCATGAAAGAAGTCACACTGATGAAACACCATATGAGTGCAAGATATGTCACAAGTATTTTTTAATGACAGACACGCTACGACATCACAACAAGACAATTCATAAGATTCAATGATATTTTGATAATTCTCGTTTTGGAATATTTAATATTTCGCTAACCATATTATCATCTTCAGGAGATTAATAAAACTAAACCTCCATTTACTTTGTTTATAATTTATACCTAAACCTACCTAAACAGGTCCGTTCCTCAAAATAATTTTCTCACCGAATTGTTCCCTCAGTAAATTAATTGTTGCATTGGCTGTATGACATGTGAATTCGTCCTGTTGGAACCGCATTTCCTCCAGATGAATGTCGTTCAAATTTGGAATTAAATAATCCACCTAGTCGAATAACAAATCCCAACTTCCTGCGAACGACGACGAATTGATAAGTTTGGATCCTCATCAACACTGCCACTTCCCACTGCCTTGGAAATTTGTCGATAATTCGATGAATACATCACCAAATTCACGGAGTGCTCTGTAAGTTTGTCACACAGAACACTAATTTTGATAATATATTTCGACAATTTGCAAGTTATGCAAATATATCTGATGTTAAACGTTGCATGAATGCCAGACTATAGAGATACAACTTTACAAACCGACAATAATCACCCATTATTTGCAGTATTATACATGCCTCTGGCGCCAACCTCTACAATCACATTAAAGACATTCATGGTGAAGACATTTCATGTGAAATATCCGTAAAAACTTTTAGTTTATAATCAGTGTCAAGATATTTCGGCAAAATGTTAATTGTCCCAATAAACATCAATAAAAATATTCCTAGTTTCTCAAAAAGCTCCAGAGCCGGAGTGATTTAATGTCTGATAATTTTGTGAAATATAATATATCTTTAAATTATGATTAAATTACACTGGGGAACAATTTGAAAAATAATTTTACTAATTCCAAAACTTTATTTAGTTTTTTTCTATCACGTCAAGTTTTTTCTCTACAGTTGTTGCGCATCCGACTAAGCTTGGCGAATCACAAAAGTCACTACTGCTCTCCTACCGGCGAACCTTCTTCGACCTAGGAGTGGGGGCGTGAGTGACGTTGCGTTATCCAAAACTAGTTCGGTCAGTTACGCATGACATGCTAAAGTACGTGGGTCTGGGTCGCTCTGATATAGTGAAGTCAAAGTATACATACACAACTATAGATTTTCGTTATGTTTGCCTCTGGTAGTTCTCGTCGTAAGTGCTTAAACAGCCCTGATTCATTTGGTTATATATGTGACAGTTTTACCATACCCATTCAACGGACTAATTTTAGTACATTTGTCAGGCAAGCCTATTTTGCTTATTTCAAAGTGAAAATAGTTGACCAAGATAAATTATGGGCCCCTCATAACGTGTGCAAGCAGTGTGTAGAGAGTTTACGAATGTGGACGAAGAGAACACGTAATAAACTTTCGTTTGGTATACCAATGGTTTGGCGAGAGCCCAAAGATCACTTAAGTGATTGCTAATTTTGCATAGTGAAAACATCTGGATTCAACAAGAACAACAAAGATAAAATTGAGTACCCTAGTTTACCGTCAGCTATACGCACTGTGCCTCATTCAGCTGAAATTCCAGTGCCAGTTTTTCAAGATTTACCTTCTTTAGAAATACAAGAATGTGAATCAAGTGAAGATCGAAGTGACTCCACCGACGAAGAATTCAAAGTTGCC
This sequence comes from Cosmopolites sordidus, assembly GCA_031761425.1. Taxonomy (NCBI): domain Eukaryota; kingdom Metazoa; phylum Arthropoda; class Insecta; order Coleoptera; family Curculionidae; genus Cosmopolites; species Cosmopolites sordidus. Next base: position 244,247 of record JARFXV010000918.1, read on the forward strand.
AATGATTCTGTTCGTAAAAGATTCAATCAACATGAATTAAACGATTTAGCACGAGATTTGGGACTATCCAAAAAAGCTTGAAAGGAATACTTGGTTGGCTTTTAAAAATATTGTTAAAGACTTTCTTGGAAATACATTAGCCCCGAATTACATCGAAATTGTTCAACAACTTTTGGAGAGCTTTAAAAAGCTTGGTTGCAACATGAGCATCAAACTGCATTTCTTACATAGTCATCTTGCTAACTTCCCAGAAAATCTTGGTGCTGTTAGTGATGAACAGGGCGAGCGATTCCACCAATCTAAAGGTTATGGAAGCGCGGTATCAAGGTAGATGAGATGTCAGTATGATGGCTGACTACTGTTGGAGCATCCATGGAGAATGTCCACAAACTGAACACTCGAGGAAAAGCTATAAGAAGAAATTTTTACCCTAATATCTTTTATTTATTTTTTGTATAAATACAATTTAACTTTTAATAATATGTAACCTCTGCATGAATAAAATATTCTAATCTATTTGGTCAGATCTCACCTTATTTCCTTTCGTATGTCCACTTTTAAGGTAAAATGAGGGGTATGCTGTAGCTTAAGAACTTGACGTGATAGAGAAAAACTGTGAATATTTTTGAATTCAGAGATGAAAAATTAGTCAAAAACAAGTCACAGATTCAAAATTATAACTTTAATTTAAGTATACATTTAATTTGGTTCCCTCTCACTGTCAGTTTAATCTACATTAATAATAAGTGGTTCAATATTATTAGTAAATTATATATAGGAATCTTCTATTTTCATAACATGGTTAATCGAATTTATCCTTTCTTTGGGAATACTATCTAAAATCGTCCTAATTAATGTTGCAGCACTTGCACTTAGAGTCGGAGAAATGTCTTCTGCTCTAACATTAGATTTTACCTGATGCCATATATGATTAATTGGATTAAAAACACACTAATACGGGGGAGGGGGCGTAAAACCGTATGTCCCATATCGGCAGCAATGGTATCACATACATTTTTTATATGTATCTTTGAAGTATATGTCGTTTTTTCAGAATTTCCATTTTAGTGTCATTTGGATCAGGAACATTATTTTGTTGGCGGTTATGATAACTACCATTGTCCATTACAATTACGCTTTCCTTAGGCACATTGGGCAAAGGTTATTTTTAAACCAATCTTCAAAAAGTTCTCCTGTGGTGTCGTCATGGTAGTTCAAAGATGAATGTTTAATATTTTTGGAGGACAACCGTAAACAATTTGGAACCAATCCATTCTCGGAACCAGCATGTAAAATTGTAATTATTTTCCCTTGTTCTCTGGTGCTTTGATTTAATATTTTCTTGATGTATCTACCCATCCTTTTGCTGGCGTCTTATGTGTATCGAACCATGTTTTATCAAGGTAGATAATGAGACGATTTTCTAAGCTGTATTTTTTATAGACTTTTTATAAAAGTAGTCATACCACCATCGTCGCAATCTTTGTGATTCCATTAATATTTGTCTTTTATTAATGGTCCGATATGCAAAACCCATTTGAGACAGTATTTTCCGGACGCTAGTTATGCAGTAGATAATGTTGGTTTCATCTTTCCTTAGTCTCTGTTGAATTAATGCAATGTAGGCGCAGTTTGCTCCTCATACATAGCATACATTTTGCTTCGAATTAAGTATTTATAGCTTACGTCAACACATTTACTTTTACCAGAATCACTACGGACTTTTTTGGCTTTAATTGGCTTCTTTAACTATAGACAACGGAATTTTTGTTAATGAAGACATTTCTGCTGCGGCTGCACTTACATTCAGCCCTCTATTCAATAAAGAAACATATACATTTTTAACATTTTGCTTAGCATCGGCCGATAAATGTTTTCTTTTAAAATTAGTACTACCGGAGGCACAATGATCATTATCTTGCCAATAACGCCAAATTTTTAGCACATTTGGAATAACAAAAAATACTATCGAAATTATAGAACTGCACGGTTTAAGTAAAAGATACGAACTAAACTAAAATATTTCGAAAATACTAAACTAAAAAAGGTATAACATTAATTTTATCTTTTTATCTATTACTTAATTTGGTTCGGCCCTGTTTACGCAACTTTGCCGGGTTTCGTTACGATAGGAGTTGTTAAGAGTATATTGCTGAGAATCGATATAATAATTTTTCGAATTATTATATCCATGATTTTGCCACAATATTGTAGTAGTATTAGTAGTATATTATAATACGTATTAATTTTTTAGGTTCGAAAATTCCTTGAATGAAACAAATCCCGAAGATTGTTCTGAAAGGTATCATTATAAGGTACTATTGTCAGTTCATAAGGGCACGGTCAGTTATGTCTGTTCCAGCAGTTCTGTCGAATCTGGTTCCAAACAAAACCTCTCCTTACAGGAACAAACTCATTCCGATGAAAGTAGCATTAAATGTGAAGAGTATCATGATGAGTCACTATTCTCAGTTTGCAGTGGTCTCATCACTTATGTCTGTTCGATCTGTTCCATTGAGTTTAATTCTAGGAAAAACTTATCCTTACATGAACAAAGTCATTCCAAAAAAATCACCATTAAATGTGCAAAGAAAGGGTGCAATCTCGATTTCCACTGTCTGAAAGATTATAGTCATCATCAAAAAGATATTCACAATATTACTAACCGTCAAATCGCTTGTTATATTTGCGGTATTATACTTAACACTCGCATCAGCTTCTACAGTCATATGAAAGACTTCCACGGTGAAGAATTTCCGTGTGAAATGTGCGGAAAAACTTTTAAGAAGCCTTGTGACCTAAAAGAACATTCTGTCACCCATAACAATAAGAACGCTACACCCTGTGACATATGCGGTCGGAATTTTCAAGATTTAAGAGGTCACATGATTAGTCATTTGGAACTTAAACCTTTTCAGTGCAACTACTGCAACAAAGACTTTCGTTCTAAAATAACCTTGTCCGATCATCTGAATGTCCACACTGGTGAACGTCCTTACATTTGTGCAGTTTGTGGTAAAGGATTTTACTCGAGGAGCACTCATGCAGCACATGAAAAAAGTCATAATGATGAAAAACCATACGTGTGTAATCAGTGCGGAAAAGCCTTTCGTACAATGTGGCAAATGGCAGTACATTTGAGAACCCACACTGATATAAAACCCTACACTTGCGAGATTTGTAATAAATCTTTTAAGCACGCTAGTAGCTTATGTCAGCATGAAGTAACTCACAATATTGAAACACCATATGAGTGCAAGATATGCCACAAATATTTTTCAATGCCAGAAACGCTACAACACCACTACGACACAATTCACGAGATTCAATGATATGATTCTGGAATATTTGGTGTTTTGTGTAACTAAACCTTAATTTACTTTGTTTACAAAATATATCTAAACCAAGTGCCAGTGGCGTAACTACACCATCTGAGGCCCGTGGCAAACTCATTGGATGGGGCCCTCCAGTAAAAATCGTCACGTTGTGATTTAATTTTAATAAATCACTTTAGTAGTTACCCAACAGTATTACTAATATTGTGTGCATTTTAGTTAAATATCTAATAAATTTTATTTTCAAAAGCATAGGTATTACATAATTTTAATGAAATAACAATTTAATATTAACAAGATATTTATTCAATTCTTCTGTTGGAACCTTTCGTGTGAAATACTAAACTTGAAGAGATTTACCACTAAACACCAAAACGATTTTTTGAACTGCTCGACGCACGTTTCGCTAACCATGTTAGCATCATCAGGAGATGATTTAATCTAATTCTAAAACTAAGCTATGTTCTATTTTATGAAAACCATACCTAATGAAGCTTGTAAAAATCATGTACCGTGAAGTGTACTAAGCCTTACATTAATAATTGAAAAAGTTGACTGAAAGGAATCGGTCCTTTATCACGGTTCATGATTTTCTTACATTATTCTATTTGAATGCTTTCATATGCATCCAAAGCCCTATTATTATTAACACTTTTAATTAGTCTTAAATTACTAATATCTATACTGTAGTCATGTTCGATTGCATGTTGGACAACACAAGATTTTTTATTTCTCCCATATCTAATGTGGACAATATGTTCTTTATATCTTGTCAATATGGATCTTTTTGTTTGCCCAATATACCTTCGATCACAGTCTTGACAGCTAATTTCGTAAATCCCCGACTTTTCATGTTGCTCTGCTTTATCCTTTGGATTGCCCAGAACTTCTCTTAATTTATTATATGGTTTGTACACAACCTTAATGTCCACTTTTTTCAAAATTTTGACTAGTCCTCTTGTAAATTAGGCATCAAATGGTATTACCATGAATTTCTTTGTGTTCTGATCCTTTTGAAAAGTCGAAGATTCTTTCAATAATTTTTTGAACTTATGTTTTCTAATTAGTTTATCTACAATGTTCTTATTATAACCATTCACTTCAGATACCTCCCTAATTAATTTTAATTTTTTGTTATAATTATCTTTATTTAAAGGAAAATTAATTAATCTTTTTACCATAAAATTAATACTAGCCATCTTATTTTGGAAGCTATGATTTGAATCATAGTGGTGGTTTTTCTCAAAATATCAAAATCTAACCTATTTTTATTATTTCTTCTGACTAATACATCTAGAAATGGTAAACTGTCGTTGTTTTCGAGTTCACGCGTGAATATTATATTTTAGGATTTACTATTTAGGTTCTTAATAAAATCATCCAAATTTTCATTTTTCGAATCAAAAATGGCAAAAATGTCATCCACGTATCTTAGCCATACCTTCGGAAAGTAATTGAATTCATCTTTTGCCTCGGTTTCAAATTTACTTATAAATAAGTTGACTAAGAACTGTGACAGAGGATTGCCCATTGCCGTTCCTTCTTGTTGTTCATAAAACCTGTTATTAAGCTGAAAACAATTTTGCTTCATACATAATATTGTTGTTAAGGAGATGTACTCAGAAACACTCTTGTTATTAAAACCGTTTAACTCCAGTAACTCCCTCAGGTATTTCAAGGTATGTGGAATCGAGACACTCGGAAACAACGATGAAACGTCATAGGAAACCAAAACCTCACCTTCCTGTAGATGTGTATTTTTGACTTTTTCTCTGAATTTGGTTGAATTTATCACAGAGGAGTAGGAATTTGAAAATCTACCAAACCAAAGACCAAACCAGATATGTAGAATTATTAAATGGCAATACTACTGGTAAGAAAGCTTCTCTGATCTGGTTAGATGAGAATCAACTATATCCGGAAACTGAGGGTTTTGTTATTGCTATCCAAGATGAAGTCATCAAAACTAATAATTACAAGAAATATATCCTTAAAGAAAACACTGAAGATGTATGTCGAAAGTGTGGTAAAATAGGGGAAACTGTTGAGCACATAATTGGTGGATGTCCTACTTTAGCAGAAAACGCATATTTAGGAAGGCATAATCAGCTTGCTAAAATAATCCACAAAAAACTGGCACTTAATTATGGTCTTTTACCAACATCTACTCCGCCGTATTATAAATATAGTCCTCAAGCTGTTCTGGAGTCTGACGATGTGCTGCTCTACTGGTATAGACCGATAATAACTGACAGGGCTGTCGACTACAATAGACCAGACATAGTCTAAATAAATAAAAAATAAAAGTGGGGAACAATTATTGATATTGCCATACCACTGTCTCATAATATACATAAAACGGTGGTGGAAAAGGTTTCTAAGTATGAGAATTTTTCTCATGAATTGAAGAACATCTGGCAACTTGAAAAAGTCAACATCGAACCTTTTGTAATTTCCGCAGAGGGATTGGTGAACCACAGGTTCTCCAAAAGTTTAACAAATTACGGACTAAATAGAAATATCATAAAAGTGGTACAACGAGCTATATTGTTGCAAACCTGCCACATAGTTCGAAAATTTTTGTTTTAATGCCAACGGAATACTGGGTTATAATGAAATGTATCCCTAGGCTCCGAGCCGAACTCTAACGGCGCGAGGGAGGAATCGGTTTATGGTTTCCGGCTTTTTGAGCTGAGAGAGTGACACTCGTCACTCAGTCGATGAGAATAATTATTTAGCAATTTATATTTTTCCAAAATTATTCAGAACTTAAACCACTCCGACTCTGGCGCCTTTGAAGAAGCTATATATTTCTATTGAAGTTTATTGGGGTAATTAACATTTTGCCGAAAGGCAATGAAATATCTTGAACCGCACTATACACTTTAATTTGATTGGGTTTGTTTTCATATATAAATGCGAACTACGTACAAACATTTCCTCATAGTTTCATATGATATGAAACAATTTGTGCTCCATTAAATGAAATTCCAAGTAGTAACCTCTATTTACGTGGACAAATCGATTTCAAAAAAAGTACCGGCCGATCGCGGTGGTCTAGTGGGTTGGTTGCTTGCTTGGCAATCGAAGGGTCCACGGTTTGAATCCTGGTGCGAGTCCCTTGTGTGTGTTTTCGGTGTTGGATGTTTGGGTATGTTTGCCCATTGGTGCATTGAATAATTTGTTAGAGTATAAATGAGCTGGCGAAATACCTAGTATCAAAGCCATTAAGTAAAAAAAGGAACGAAAGTAGCACCAAATACAAGGGGGACCCTGTACCCTTATTATGTTTTCAAAATTCAATTTATTACTATATCAAAATAAATATTTATTAAAAGCAAATATAAGAGATTATTTGTTAAACGTAATATCATCGAGATCTTCTAATATAAACTGGCGTCTGCCATTATCCTCAAAAAAGTGGAGACCGATTTTTTCTCTCCAGTTGCATCTTTTAAAGGTGCAGGTTAAAGTTAATCTTAAAAAATCATTATACACTTTTTTATTGTATTACTAAAATGGCTAAAGACCTGCCCGTCGATCGGTTCGGGTCGTCCCTTCTTTTATTTTTTATCTTAGAACCAGTTGCTTTGATTATTTTACCCGTTTTAATTAAATTCACACTATTTGAAGAATGATCACGCTATTATAGTTCAAAACATTAATATCTATTTTTATTTTTAGATTAGACAATTCGTTTTGTGAAATAATTTATTTAAAGGATGAATTTCTTGATCCCGAAGACAGTTCTGGAACGTACCACGACGAAGAACTACTGCCAGATCGCATCAATAATGCATGTTCCATTGAGTTTAGTTCCAAACAAAATCTTTCTTTACTGAAACAAACTCGTTCTGATGAAAGTGTGGTTAAAAGTGAAGAATGTCATGATGAGACACTATACTCAGTTTGCAATGGTCTCACTACTTTTATCTGTTCTATCTGTTCCATTGAGTTTAATTCCAAGCAAAACCTCTCCTTACACGAACAAAGTCATTCCAAGAAAATCATCATTAAATGTGCAGAGTGCAACCTAGATTTCCACTGCCTGAAAGATTATAGCAATCATCAAAAAGCTATTCACAATATTACTAACGATCAAATTGCTTGTTATATTTGCGGTATTATACTTGACTCTCGGCGCTGCTTCTATAATCACATGAAAAGCATTCACGGTGAGGAATTTCCGTGTGAAAAGTGCGGGAAAACTTTTAACAAGCCTTGTGATTTAAAAGAACACTTTATCACTTATCATAACAAGAATGCTAATCCCTGCGATATATGCGGTCTGAATTTTGCATGCGTAAGGAATCATATGAAACGTCATTTGGGCTTTTTACCTTTTCAGTGCAAATTTTGCAACAAGAATTTCAAATCAAACCAATCGTTAGTCGACCACCTGTACATCCACACTCGTGAACGCCGTTACGTTTGTACAGTTTGTGGCAGAAGATTTAAAGCACAGGCTCATCTTTCAGCGCATAAGAGAATTCACACCGGTGAAAAACCACACGTGTGTAACGAATGCGGAAGAGCCTTTAGCACAAAGTATAAATTGTCAGATCATTTGAAAATACAACACACTGGTGAAAGACGAATATGTTTTAAGGTCAAACACGTTACGACGTCACAAAAAGACAATTCATCACATTCAATGATATTTTGATAGTTCTCATTTTGAAATATTTTATGTTTCGCTAATGAAGTTATCATCATCAGGAGATAAATAAATTTAACCCTTAATTTATTTTGTTTTGAATTTATACCTAAACCTAAACAGAAAGAAGGGTCAACTTGAACTAAGAGAAATGTAATTTTCCTAATTTTCCTAATTTCTTGAACAAAAATCTAATCCATTCAAGATAATTATTTTGAAACAAAACTATTAATTGTGTTGAACAAAGTAATAAATCGTTTTGATTGATGGAAACATATTTTCCCAACTAAGAAGTACGTTTTGTCATACATTCGTGGTAGAAAAAAATCTTTTGGTTGTAAAAACATTTTTTTGGCTTATGAACATGTAGTCTCCAATTTCAACAAACTGACTTCTGGATTCAAAATAATAATTATTTTAAATTTTCAGTCATAAATTTTTTTGTACAAGAAAATAAACTGCTTAAATAACAATAATAAATATCTTGGATCCTGATAATAAAATGTTTACTGTGAAAAAGTGTAGTTTTTAATAGATAATCTATTTTTTCTTTTTTTTTAATCCGATTCCCTTTTATCGTTAAGTGTTGGGATTTTTTTTAGATTTTATTTTATTTTCTTCTTCGACTCGTTCAAATTCGACCAAGATCAGCCCCGCTTAACTTTAATTATTTATTACTGTAGCTCGACGCGATGTGGGTCGCCTTAACCATATAATATATTATATATACCATAATATGATCTTTAAACCGTGTTCTCGCAAATTAAGAGAAGAGTTTTCTTGGATCAAGTAGTCGTGTTCTTAATTCAAGTTGGTAGCACTGTTATAGAAAATATATCACTTAAAACAAAATATGATGTTTTTACATTGAATAGTTTTATTTTAAAGTAATTAAATTTTTTTCATTTAAGAATAATCAATTTGTTTCGAAATATTTTCCTATCTTGTAATTAAAACATTCAGTCTTAGAAATAAAATACTTATAGGTCTTGCTTGAAAAGCATATTAGCGATATAGATAGAATTAACAAATCTCATCAAGTAATTGATAAAAAAGCAGTCACTATTGAGTATTACCAATAACAGATTAAATTTGCTATATTTAATTTCATTTTTACTTTAAATGAAGACTGATGTACAATTTCATTTAGCCAATTTTTTTAATTCAAATGCGAACTTTTGTTTATAGTAACGTAAATAAATTAGTAAATAAAATTCTTGCTACGTGATTAATTTTTTCCAAGCTTGTATATTTACTTAACATAATCATTTACACGAACCATTGAGTTTTATGACGAGATTTTGGTTTGTTTTCCAGAAGAAAGTACCACCAAATACAGGGTGGGCTATTAATTTTTTACTATTTTCAAAATTCGATTTATTATTATATGAAAATAGATATTTATTAAAAGCAAACATAAGACATTGTTTGTTAAACGTAATATCATCGAGATCTTCAGCTTCGCGTCTGCCATTATCCTCAAAAAGTGGAGACTGATTATTTCTCTCCATTGGATCTTGTAAAGTTGTAATGTTGCAGGTTAAAGTCAATTTTAAAAATTCGTTGTAAACTTGTTTATTGCATTACGAAAACTGCTAAAAATCTGCGCGTCGATCAGTTCGGGTCATCTTCACATGATTTGTCGTTACTCGCCCTTCGAGGCCGTCCCGTTTCTTTTATTTTTTATCTTAGAACCAGCTTCCTTGATTCTTTTACCCGTCTTAATTAAATTTACACTTTTTAAAAAATGATCCCAATAATGTAGTCAAAATTTAGAATATAGTATTAATATATATTTTTATTTTTAGATTTGAAAATTCGTTATATGGAATAATTTATTTAAACGAAGACTATTCTAACACGTATCATGACGAAGGATTATTGTCACATCACAAGGATCGCATCAATTATGCATATTCCATCCAGTTTAGTTCCAACCAAAGCTTTTCTTTAGTGGAACAAACACGATCTGATGAAAGTCTGGTTAAAAGTGAAGAATGTCACGACGAGACACTATTTTCAGTTTGCAATGATCTCATTACTTTTATCTGTTCTATCTGTTCCATTGAGTTTAATTCCAAGCACAATCTCTCCGTACACGAGCAAAGCCATTCCAAGAAAATCATCATTAAATGTGCAGAGTGCAACCTAGATTTCCACTGCTTGAAAGATTATAGCCATCATCAAAAAGATATTCACAATATTACTAACCGTCAAATTGCGTGTTATATTTGCGGTATTATACTTGACTCTCGGCGCTGCTTCTACGATCACATGAAAGGCATTCACGGCGAAGAATTTCCGTGTGAAAAGTGCGGGAAAACATTTAACAGACCTTGTGAGTTAAAAGAACATTTTATCGCTTATCACAATAAGAATGCTAATCCCTGTGACATATGCGGTCGGAATTTTGTATGCTTAAAAAAACACATGAAGACTCACTTGGGACTTTCGCCTTTTCAGTGCAAATTTTGCAAAAAGAATTTCAGTTCCAACCATTCCTTAACCGACCACCTGAATATCCACACTGGTCGTTACGTTTGTACAGTTTGTGACAGAGGATTTACAACTCATTTTAATCTTTCGGCGCATAAGAGAATTCACACCGGCGAAAAACCACACGTGTGTGACAAATGCGGAAGAGCCTTTGCTACGAAAAGGCAAATATCACAACATTTGCAAACCCACACTGGTGAAAGACCATATAAGTGCAAAATATGTCACAAATATTTTTTAAGGACAAGCACGCTACGACGTCACAAAAAAACAATTCACCAGATTCAGTGATATTTTGATAGTTCCCATTTTGGAAGATTTGGTGTTTCGCTAATCAAGTTATCATCATCAGTATATTAATAAATCTAACCTTTAATTTATCTTCTTTTTAACTTTATACCTAAACCTACACAGTAAAAAAGGTTAACTTGAACTAAGATCATTTTCTTAATTTTTTCTTGAACAAAAATATAATCCTTTAATTGCTTCAAGAAAACTATTTTGAAAAAAAACCATTAAAAATATTGAGCATAGATTGAATGAAGTAAACATATTTATATGACCAAAAAATATATTTAGTCATACGTACGTGGTAGAAAGAAAAATCTCTTGGTTGTCAAAAAAACTCTTGGCTTATGAACACGCAGTGTCTAATTTCAACAAACTGACTTTTTGAACAAATTTTTCAAAACGTTTCAAAAATGTTTGAAAAGAATAATTATTTTTAATTCTAATACATTTTTTTGAACAAGAAAATAAACTGTTTAAATATCTATAAATAGTAATAAATTGTCAAAGTAAATAGTAAAGTTGTTATAAAACAAACTAAAAAATATTAAACTGCTTAAATAAATATCTTAGATCGAGATAATTAAATTTTTACGTTCAAAAACTTAATTTTTGATGGATAATATATTTTTTGTTTTTTTAATCCGATTTCTTTTTACCGCTAAGTGGTTAACCGCTAAGGAGATTTTTTAGATTTGAAACTATTTTCTTCTTCGGCTGTATATATTTTCTTAACCGTTTTAATATTATTATTTTTTTATTTATTGGGATTTTGGGTCAGTTAATAAATTATAATTTTGTTATTACTTAGTTAACGTTTTGGTTTAATAATTATAATAACAATTAACCATCTTCAGAACAATTCTACAATATATCTTATTTTTATTAAAAAAAAAACTAATTTACATCTAAAAACCTACCAATATCTAATTAATTCCTTAATTTTTTTAACTAAGAAGTGACATTTTTTAAAATTTTTAATTGACATATATCTGACTTTGATATATTTAATAAATTTTATACCTTTACATTTTTGTTTCTTATTAATTGTTTAATCAAATATTGGTAGGTTTTTAGACGTAAAAATTTGTATATTTTATAAAAATTTGGTATATTGTAGAATTGTTCTAGATGGTTAAGATGGTTAATTATTATTAAACCGAAACGTTAACAAAGCAATTAAAAATTATAATTTATTAACTGGCCGAAAATCTCAACAAATAAAACATTATATATATATATATATATATATATATATATATATATATATATATATATATATATATATATATATATATATATATACACATATATATATATATACTAAGAAAACTTAATGACGCACAACCAAGGGAGCAAGCGGGATACAGAAGTGGATTCAGTACATTGGATCATATCCAGGTTCTACAGCAGGTCATAGAAAAAGACAACGAATACACTATGCCACTGTACTTGGCATTTATCGATTATGAAAAAGCATTTGATTCAATCTCAAAGCGGGCCATAATGGATGCATTGCTTAATGAAGGTGTAGAGAAAGCCTATGTAAGCCTACTAGGATCGATATATGATGAAGCTACAGCGACAGTCCACCTTGACGATTTCGAGGTGGGAATAAATGTAGAGTGGGACATACGGCAGGGGGACGCAATATCGTCTATTCTTTTCTCAGCCTGCCTGGAAGAAGTGTTTCGTAAGCTGGATTGGGAACAAGATCGAATAAGGATTAATGGTGCGTGCTTAAATCATCTTAGATTCGCAGATGATATTGTTCTTGTTTCACAAGACCCAGATGAGCTGCAAAGACACGTATAAGAATTCCAAAGGGCTGGGGAAACATTTGGCTTGAAAATAAACCAGAAGAAGAGTCAGGTCATGTCCAATAAATTTGCTGAGGACAAAAGGATTTCTATTTTAGGAACGGATTTGGAAGTTGTGGATCACTATATATATCTTGGGCAAAGGGTTTCTTCAATGGAAGGGGACACCGTCCGGGAGGTGGAACGACGCTTTAAATGTGGCTGGCAGGCATTTGGCAAGCTCAACATAGTGTTTAAGAGCAAACTACCACTTTGTCTGAAAAGAAAAGTCTTTGTTCAGTGTGTCCTGCCCGCTATGACATATGGAAGTGAGACCTGGACACTCACATCACAGTCAGTTCAAAAACTTCGAGTAGCACAGAGGGGAATGGAAATATGTATGCTTGCTATTACTAGACGGGATAGAAAGACCTGCACATGGATCAGAGAACAAACGAAAGTGAATGACATCATTGGAAGAATAAAGCAATTCAAATGGAAGTGGGCAGGCCATGTAGCGATGCGATGGGACGAAAGATGGGTCAGGGCGGTCCTGGACTGGATACCGCTTGATCGCAAACGTCCACGGAGAAGACCGAAAACACGATGATATATATATATATATATATATATATATATATATATATATATATATATATATATATATATATATATATATATATATATATATATATATATATATATATATATATATATATATATATATATATATATATATATATATATATATATATATATATATGTAAACATATATGTATTGGGTTTTTCCGGGAGTACATCCGGTTGTCGAGTTGGTCCTTTTCGGGAGCTTGCAGACTTTTCGCCAGTCTCACTTGGCATCTTGGGTGCTTAACACGTGAAAATCATTGAAAATATTAAGTGAAAATATAAGTTTTGATTTAAGGGTGAAATTTTGTGGAGTAAAGAAAAAAAATCAAGATTTAAGTTTTAATTATTAGAGAAAAGTGTTTACTTCGTTGAATACAAATTTGATTTTCCTTACATATAATGCTCTACAATTTTCTTGAGTCCAGAATATTTGTCTTGGTTCAAATTTTTTTTTTCTGTGTAGTGTGGTAAAAAGTATTAAATTCGCTAATGTATTCAGTATTACTCGTCCATGATTAAAGTAAAAAAGAATATTGTATGGATTTTCCTTTTGTCCTTATTTAGACTGTTTTTATTATTTGGATACATTCGTACCCAACTCCTCTGACATTTCTAAGAAATTATAGTTTGCGTAAATCTACATTATGGCTTGTTTCGTAAATCTGTCTGGCAATTTCTGATCCAGTTGGACCATATGTCCTTTAAATTTTGTTACTATTGCCCATCTTGTTTGACCGACATTTTTATGTTTCATTCTATGAAATGTTGTCTTTAGGATTACCCTATAACTACTCTGTTTTAGTCCTGGATTTATATACTTATTTTATATTAATGTCTTTAAATATTTTATTAAGCTCACGTGTAAATTGGAGTTCATATTTGATTGATGCATTTTTGTTCTGGTTTTCATTGAAAATGGTAAATGATTCTTGAATCGTCTTTCTAATACTCTGGTTTTTTCACTATACTATATATTAAATATTCAGAAAAACCATTTATATTATATAAATCTTACATTATAAAAAATTAAAAGAATGTAGATTCAAAATTTAGAAAAGGGATTAACCTGCTTTATTAATGAATTTGCGAATTGTTCTATGAAATTCTAGACTGTTAAAAGCAATTTAACAGTTACTATTGATTATTAACAACAACAAATTAAATTTGCTTTATTTCATTTCATTTTTACTTTAAATGAAGACAGATGTACACTTTATTTTGGTCAATTTTTTGAATAGAAATGCAAAATTTCGGTTATAGTAACGTAAATATATTAGCAAATAAAATTAATAATAAGTGATTTATTTTTGCCAACCTTTTAAATTTACATAACATAATCATTTACACAAACCATTGAGTTTTATGACGAAATTAACTATACACTTTAATTTGACCGGGTTTGTTTTCATACAAAAATGCGAACTATTAAGTAAGAAACAAACATTTCGTTATGATTCCATATGATACGAAGCAATTTACGCTCCATTGAATATTATTCCGAGAAATAAATTCTTTTTACATAAACGAATCTATTTTAAAGAAAGTACCACCAAAGGATGGAAAGTAAAACACCAAACTAATGTTTTACTTTTTTTTAAATTCGATTTATTACTATATGAAAATAAATATTTATTAAAAGCAAATATAAGAGATTATTTGTTAAATGTAATATCGTCGAAATCTTCAGCTTCGCGTCTGCCATTATCCTTTTTTATGTGGAGACCGATTACTATTCCCAAGTTGGATCTTGTAAAGGTGCAGGTTAAAGTTAATCTTAAAAATTCGTTATAAACTTGTTCACTGTGTTATCAAAACACTTTAGCCGTTTTGGTACATCTTTCCATCGATCGGTTCGGATCATCTTCAAATGATTTGTTTCTTCACATCTTCACATGATTTGTCGTTACTGGCGCTTCGAGGTCGTCTCGATTTTTTATTTGTTTTATCTTAGTGACAGTTTCCCTGATTCTTTTACCCGTATTAATTAAATTCACACGATTCGAAGAATGATCACGATATTATAGTTCAAAATATATAACAAGTATTAATATTTATTTTTATTTTTAGATTCGAAAATTCGTTTTGTGAAATAATTTATTTAAAGGATGAATTTCTTGATCCTGAAGCCTGTTCTGAAACGTACCACGACGAAGAATTACTGTCAGATTCCAAGGATCGCATCAATTATCCGTTTAGTTCCAAACAAAACGTTTCCTTACTGGAACAAACTCATTCCGATGAAAGTATGATTAAAGGTGAAGAGTGTTATGACGAGACATTATTCTCAGTTTGCAATGGTCTCATTACTTGTATCTGCTCTATCTGTTTCACTGAGTTTAATTCCAAGCAAAACCTCTCCTTACACGAACAAAGTCATTCCAAGAAAATCACCATTAAATGTGAAGAGTGCAACCTTGATTTCCACTGCCTGAAAGATTATAGCCGTCATCAAAAAGATATTCACAATGTTACTAACCGTCAAATCGCTTGTTATATTTGCGGTATTATACTTGACTCTCGCCGCTGCTTCTACAATCACATGAAAGATATTCACGGTGAAGAGTTTCCATGCGAAAGGTGTGGGAAAACTTTTACCAAACCTTGTGATCTAAAGGAACATTTTGTCACTTATCACAATGAGAAGGCTAATCCCTGCGACATATGCGGTCTGAATTTTGAATGCTTAAAAAAGCACATGAAGAGCCATTTAGGACGGACACCTTCTCAGTGCAAGTTTTGTAATAAGAATTTTAGTTCAAGCCATTCCTTAAGGAATCACCTGAATATCCACACTGGTGAACGTCCCTACGTTTGTACAGTTTGTGGTAGGGGATTTATGACAACGGGTAGTCTTTCAACGCATAAGAAAACTCATACTGGTGAAAAACCACACTTGTGTGTGTGTAACGAATGCGGAAGAGCATTTGCCACAAACTGGAAATTGTCTGAGCATTTGCAAACTCACACTGGTGAAAAACCGTATGCGTGCAACGATTGCGGAAAAGCCTTTGCTACAAAGTATAAATTGTCACAGCACTTGAAAATTCACACTGGAGAAAAACCTTATGTATGTTCGGAATGCGGAAAAGGGTTTCCTACAAAGTATAAATTATCACTGCATTTGAGAACTTACACGTACAAAATTACTAGTCCGTGATTGAAGTAAACAAAGAACTGTATAGGATTGGTGGTCCATTGTCCTTATTTAGACTACTTTTACATTTAGCCATTTCGATACTTGTGTACATATCTAATTAACTCCCATCTTTGAAATTTCTAAGAAATTTTTATTTGCTTAAATCTACATTGTGATTAGTTTTGTATTAGTTCTGTACAAATGTACATTTGTACAATTGTGCATTTGTACAGAATGTGTCTGTACAAATGTACAGACGAGATTTTTATTGAACAGTTTTTGATGTCTTAGAATCCACTTTAGATTCAGGATCTGTTCAGGGCAGGATCTGCCCGGTCGAAAACCTGCTTGATATTCACCAATGTTAGGTTCTAACTGTCCCTGTGCTCTGTCTAGTAGACATTGAGATAGAATCTTCTAACAAACTGGGAGAAGAGATATCCCTCTTTAGTTGTTTACATCCGTTCTATCTCCTTTCTCATGTAGTGGATGGATTAGAGCATCTTTCCAATCTTCCGGAATCCGTTAGGTTCGCCAAACTTCTTGTAAAATTTTGGTTATTTCCTTGATTGTACCTGGACCAGCGGATTTCAAAAGTTCAGCAGTGATTCCATCTTCACCAGAAGCTTTGTTATTTTTAAGCCGCTTGATTTACCTAATTATTTCATCTTCATTCGGTGGTAATGAATCTGGGTTTGTTTGTTTAGGGTTTAGTGTTGCTAATTTATTTAAGGGCTCAGGACAGTTTAGTATTTGTTCAAATTTTTTTTATATATATATATATATATATATATATATATATATATATATATATATATATATATATATATATATATATACATATATATATATATATATATATATATATATATATATATATATATATATATATATATATATATATATATATATATGTATTTATATGACTTTCGATGTGGATTATCTCAACAGTGCATCAATGAACTCACTTCGACTTTTGGTGATGAAGCATCATCTAAAACCACTGTATATCACTGGTTTAGTGAATACAATCGTGGCCATCGTTCGCTCACGGACGAATATAAAGAAGGTCTGTTGTGTCAGAAAACATCGAACTGATAAACCGTCATGTGAGATACCGTGAAATTCAGGCATCCCTTGGCATTAGTATAAAAAGTATACACAAAATTTTACATGAAGATTTAGCCCTGACAAAGATTTGCGGGCATTGGATTTCGCATAATTTAACAATCACTCAAAAAAATGCTCTTGTCGATTAGTGCTAAGAAATGCTCAAAAAATGCAACCGTGGTGCGTAAAAAGCCATGTATAACATCTACACAGTGGACGAATCTTGGAGCTATGCATACAAGCCCGAAAGTAAACCGTAGTCGACTGTATGGGTCTTTCAAAATGAGCCAAATCCAACATAAGTTGTTCGCGCAAATGGTCACCTGTTTTTTTTCAATTCTCAATTGTGAATTCTCTCAATTCTGAATTGTACACAACCATTTGTTTGTCAGAAATCTGAATAAATTAGAAAAAACAACCAACCAAACAACGCAGGATCACTCTTCACAGAGACAACGCGAGCTCTCACACATCGGTTGATGCGTTCAAAATGCATATTTTGGAGATTCCTCAATCGAAATGGAAAAAGTGCTTTGAAAATTGATTCAAACGCATGCAAAAGTGCATCAATCATCTCGGAGATTATTTGGAAAAACAATAAAACCATTTTCAATGACAAATATTTGTTTTTGTTTATTATTCCGGATACATAAATACATGTAAAATATAGTTCATATATGATTATTATAAAATTTTATTCTGTTTTCTCCTTCAAAAATGTAGAGGATTGTTTCATCTTCCTAAACTGTTGTTTTTAATTAATCCCATTTATTAAATTTTCATAGGAATCGTTGAAGTTAATCACCATTCCAATGGAAGCGTTTTCTTGCTCAAATTTCTTTTTTCTACAAGATAAAAAATATGTAAACGGTGAAGTGAACATAAACGTTTAAATTTGCCATTTTGTGTTGATTTGAATATTGGGAGGGAGGGCTGTTTGTGCTATTCATCTCGTTGGCATAACAGGGAGATGATGCTTCAATGAAGGCTTTCAGTTTCAGTAATTCTGCTTATCGGGATTCTCATGTTGAGTATGTATGTTATATTTTCAAAAATAGTGCAATATTTCAATACTGTGTCTAATTTCTTAGAAATTAGAAGAAATTAAATAATTATTGTACAGTTTAAAATCAGAAAGTCAATTGAAATTCTGCACGTCGATGAGTTCGGATCGACCCCGTTGCTTTCTCCTTTAAACTAGAACTAGTTTCCTCATTTTTTACCAATTTCTTATTTAAATTTATACTGAAACTAATAAAAATGTAATAAACATTAATTTAAAACAAGTTGATTTTTTCGCATTATTGCTAAGCTAATTGAAAAGTTCCCGGAGCGACACCTATAAAGCAATAAAAGAACTATATAATCTACTACATTATGAAGTTTCATCCTCAATTCATTCGTACAAAAACAGCATCTTAAAGTAAACGTATCAGTGTTATTTTTTAAAATGGAAAATATTGAAGATCTTGCAGTGATCAGATTGTTTGTAAAAAAACGATTTAAAGACAATGGAAATTGCTGCAACTGACAATGACAGACAATTGACTTTGAGTGAAAATTGCTAAGGCTATGGCCATTTCAACTGAACGGGTGTTTCATATTTTGAAAAAGGAATTGGGTTTGCGAAAGCTGTGTGCAAGATGTTAAATTCTAATTAAAAACGACTTCGAGTAAAATTTTCTAACTTAAATTTTGATCATTTTCGAAAGAATAACATGGATTTTAAACGTCGTTTTGTAACTATGGATGAGGCTTGGGTTTACCACAATGATCGCGAACTGCGATAACAAACCGCAGAGTGGACTGAACTCGGTTGTTCATCCCCGAAGCAGCCAAAGTGGTAAAATCGACCAAAAAGGTTATGGCGCCCATTTTTTTAGAATGCACAAGGCATTTTGTTAATCGATTATCTTCAAACTGGTAAAACAATAACTGGACAGTATTACTCAAATCTTTTGATACAAAAGGTTTGAGTTTGCAAAAGGGATCGTGGGAAAAAACGTGGTGTAGCGAAGAAAAAAAATCATCAAGACAATGCACCGTCTCACAGAGGTGTTTTTGCAATGGCCCAATTGAACGAGTTTTATAAATAATAAACTTGTTTTAATAATAAATTTGTTTTATAGTTTTCGCTCTGCGAACTTTTCAATTAAGCTAATATGTAAATGATTTTACCACAATATTGTTGTATTAGTAGATAATAATATGTATTATTTTTTTAGATTCGAAAATTCATTGTGTGACACAAACTCTTTAAAGGTCGAATCTCCACATCTGGAAGATTGGTGTGAAACGTATCATGACGAGGAACTATTGTCAGTTCAGAAGGACTTCATCAGTAATGCCTGTTCCAACAGTTCTTCAGAATCTAGTTCAAAACAAAACCTCTCTTTAAATGAACAAACGCATGACAAAGACATCACCGTGAAATGTGAAGAGTGCAACCTTGATTTCGTGTGTGTTAATGATTACAGCCATCATCAGAAAAAAGTTCATAACATTGATAAACCAAAAATCGTTTGTTATATTTGCGGTATTATACTTGATTCTCGTATCTGCTTCTATAATCACATGAAGGATATTCACGGTGAAGATTTTCCGTGTGAGTCGTGCGGGAAAACTTTTAACAGACCTTATGATCTAAAAGAGCATTTTATCACTTATCACAATAAGAATGCTACACCTTGTGACATATGCGGGCGGAATTTTAAATCCATAAAATTCCACATGAAGAGTCATTTGGAACTTAAACCTTTTCAGTGCAAATATTGCAACAAGAGATTTCGTTCTAAAATTTCATTAACCGATCACTTGAACGCCCACACTGGCGAACGTCCTCACGTTTGTACAGTTTGTGGTAGAGGATTTACAACAAGGAGTAATCTTTCAGCGCATAAGAGAATTCATACCGGTGAAAAACCGCACGTGTGTATCGAATGCGGAAGAGCCTTTGGTACAAAGTATAAATTGTCAGATCATTTGAAAACACACACTGATGAAAAACCTTACACTTGTAAGTTTTGTAATAAGTGTTTTGGTCTGCCTACCGGACTGTGGCACCATGAAAGAACTCATAGTGACGAAAAACCACACGTGTGTAAAGAATGCGGAAAAGCCTTTGGTACAAAGTGGAAAATGTCACTGCATTTGAAAATCCACACTGGTGAAAAACCCTACACTTGCAAGGTTTGTAATAAATCTTTTAGTCTGGTTACTAGACTGAAGTATCATGAAAGAGTTCACACTGGTGAAAAACCACATGAGTGCAAGATTTGCCACAAATATTTATCAAGGCCAGACTCGCTACGGCGTCACATAAAGGCATTTCACCAAATGCAATGAGATTTTGATAATTCTCATTTTGGAACGTTTGGTGTTTTGCTAGCCAAGTTATCATCATCAGGAGATTACTATTTAAAATAATTAATAACCTCCCTAATCTTTGACATTTCTAAGAAATTATAATTTGCATAAATCTATATTGTGGTTAGTTTCGTAAGAAATATCCAATATTGAATTAAGACCTAAACGTTCCTCATTAGTTATATTTTCTAACGAATGAACTTTTTTTTATTGACAACCCTTTCAATTTCTTTCTAACTCATCCAGCTCTACCATTCCACCACTACACAGGCTAGCAGTCTTTTTTTAATTTTTTCGCGTCATTCATTGCCGATATGTTTTTTGGCGTTTATCAAGGACGTAAACATGTTAAAATATAAAATCATTGAGAAATAAATATATATACTTACAATATATATATATATATATATATATATATATATATATATATATATATATATATATATATATATATATATATATATATATATATATATATATATATATATAAATAAATATACATATATATATATATATATATATATATATATATATATATATATATATATATATATATATAAATATACATATATATATATATATATATATATATATATATATATATATATATATATATATATATATATATATATATATATATATATATATTAGCAGGTGCGTCTGTTTGTGATTGTGTTAACTTTTGCACGACTTGACCAATTAAGGTCATAGTCCCACAATATAATTGTTAAGTCCCATAACTTATTCGCCATAGAGTAACTGATGATAGTAGAGATGAAAAATAAGAAAATTTAGTCAATAAATGTGTTGGGAAATGTTAATCATTAAAAAGATACAGGGTGTTGAAAGTGAAACTAAATTTTCGAAAAATTGATGATTTATTAGACGTTTTCGACGGTATATCTCTAAACTTAAGACAAGACATGTGGTTCATGCAAGATGGGGAGCCACCGAATTTTACTGTTGTACTGAGAAATCATTTGAATCAACGTTTTCCACATCGATAGATTGGGCGCGGTGGTGAGTTTCCTTGGCCACCTCGTAGCACAGACATTAATCCGTTAGACTTTTATTTGTGGAGTCATATGAAGTATTTAGTTTACCATGGTGAAATCAATACACGACACAAACTTTTACAAAAAATTCAATAAGCGACCTATGTTATTAGAAATGAAAAAATTTATTATCAAATTTGAGGGGTCACTTAACAAATAGCCTGCGAAAGGGTATTGAGGTAAACAGTGGACACTTTCAGCACCTATTGAAGAAAATTTCTAAAAAGTATTATTTTAAATAAAGTCCGTTGTATTTTTAACATCTTAATATTTTTTTCCTCGTATTCAAGACACACTTTGTGAATTGCCTATTTTTTAGCCATCGACAAGATGTGCAGTGGAATATTCGAACACGAATATCTCGCAAACGCCGTGAGATATCGATATTGACTAAGGGTACCTTTTTTACTTGGAAATTATGGCTTATCTCTATTTTAAGAGTCAAAATATTCTCAGCTCTGTAGGGTAAAAAATATGAGCGAGTTAATTCCCCACAAAGTAGGTAGCAAGCGCTCTCTAGGAACTAGGCTCAAGCTAGTACTATTTTCTTTAAAAGTGTATAGGTGTATGAACTGTCAGTCACTGTCAGTAAATAAAGTGATCGTTGATGCTCCAATGGAGGATTTATTCTGCTTCAGTGAATTCGGTGAATAAAGCAATCGTTGATGTTTCAATGAATGTGAAACAAAGACCTGCATAGTCGGGTTTATAACTTGTTGAGTGACCCGTGCACTCTCCTGACTATTAAAAATAACTAACAGTGCCTCTCGGAAGAAGACGACAAAACAGGAGCTTACATTCGGACAGTGACTTACGGGAAGGTGTTTCAAAACCTACACAAAATCTAAAAAGGGATCAACCTGAGTTTCTAAGGAATTTATGCAATCATGAATGTGTTTATTCTGCTTTAGTAGTTTTCTTATTGAGATGTTCGTTTAGGTTCATCCGAAAATATGTTTTCAAAGGTAGTGAAGCGTTCCGATGTTGAGTTTACGAATATTTTACACAAAACGAAATCATTGGGTTTTAAATTCTGAACCAGTTGAATCTCGTAAGGGTGCAGTTCAAAGTGAATCTCTAAAATTCCTTATAAACTTGGTCACTGTATTACTAAGTTTTTAAGACGGTTAAGGGTCTGCGCTTCGATGAGTTCGGATCGTCATTCTTTAGCTTTTATCCTAGAACCGGTTTTCTCCTTTTTTGTACCCATCTTAATTACATTCACACAATTCGAAGAATGATCACGATATTGTAGTTTAAAATATTAATATTTATTTTTTTTAGATTCGAAAATTCGCTTTATGAAATAAATTATTTAAAGGAAGAATTTCTTGATTCCGAAGACTGTTCTGAAACGTATGGTGAGGAGGAGTTACTGTCAGATTGCAAGGATCGTATCAATTATGCATGTTCCATTGAGCTTAGTTCCAAACAGAACCTCTGCTTACATGAACAAACTCATTCCGATGAAAGTACCGTTAAAAGCGAAGAGTGTCATGACGAGACACTATTCTCAGTTTGCAATGATCTCATTACTTATGTCTGTTCGATTTGTTCCATTGAGTTTAGTTCCAAACAAAACCTCTCCTTACATGAACGAACACATGACAAAGAAATTACCGTCAAATGTGAAGAGTGCAACCTCGATTTCTCCTGTGTTAACGATTACAGCCATCATCAAAAACAAATTCACAAAATTAATAAACCAAAAATCGTTTGTTATATTTGCGGAATTATACTTGATTCTCGCACCTGCTTCTACAATCACATGAAAGGTATTCACTGTGAAGACTTTCCGTGTGAAGCGTGTGGGAAAACTTTTAACAGGCCTTGTGATCTAAAAGAGCACTTTATCACTTATCACAATAAGAATGCTAATCCCTGCGACATATGCGGTCGGAATTTTGTATCCTTAAGAAACCACATGAAGAGTCATTTGGGACTTAAAGCTTTTCAGTGCAAATACTGCAACAAGAATTTTCGTTCTAATTTTTCGTTAACCGATCATCTGAATATCCACACTGGTGAACGTCGTTACGTTTGTACAGTTTGTGGCAGAGGATTTACAACACAAGGTAATCTTTCATCGCATAAGAGAATTCACACCGGTGAAAAACCGCACTTGTGTAACCAATGTGGAAAAGCCTTTCGTACAAAGTATAAATTGTCGGATCATTTGAAAATCCACACTGATGAAAAACCCTATACTTGCAAGGTTTGTAATAAACGTTTTTATCTAGCTACTAAACTAAGGCGCCATGAAGAAATTCACACTGGTGAAAAGCCACATGTATGTATCGAATGCGGAAAAGCTTTTGCTAGAAAGTGGGAATTGTCACTGCATATGAAAACCCACACTGGTGAAAAACCCTACACTTGTAAGGTTTGTAATAAATCTTTTAATCTGGTTACTAGACTTAAGTATCATGAAAGAATTCACACTGGTGAAAAACCATATGAGTGCAAGATATGCAACAAGTATTTTTCAAGGACAGACACGCTACGACATCACAAAATGACAGTTCACGGGATTTAATGATATTTTGATAATTCTCATTTTGGAATATTTGACGTTTCGCTAACCAAATTACGACGGTCGTTCAATAAACCGTCCCCAAAATGAGTATCTCTTTGGGCGATGACCTCGTTCGATGTGAACCGTTGTCCGCTGAGCCATTTTTTTCGTTCGTTCGAAAATAAAAAAGTTACTGGGTGTCATATCCGGTGAATACGGTGGATGTTGTAATGATTCGAACTTTTTTTCCATGATTTTGACCATTGAACTGTACTGTGCAGGTGTGCACCCTAGCATTGCCTTGATGGAAGAAGAACTTTTTCTTTTTCAAATGAGGACGATTTTTCTTGAGTTCTTCGCTCATCTGGTGCAATAATGACGCATAATACTCTCCACTTATTGTTTTTCCTTTTTCCAAGTAACCGGTGTAGATTATTTCGCGTGCATCCCAAAAAACTGTGGCCATAACCTTGCGAGCGATTTCACCGTTTTCGTCTTCTTCGGAGCCCGTCCGCCTTCAAAAACCCACTGTTTTAATTGTGCCTTTGTCTCTGGAGTGTAGTAGTGTATCCATGTTTCATCCACAGTTATGTATCGACGCAGAAACTCTCTTTTCACACCCAATTTTTCGTCCCAAATTGAAAACATTGTACCTTGCGATAAGCCTGTGACCTCGACTATTTCGCGCACTTTGATTCGTCAGTGAAGTGAGTTCACTCATGACAAAGTATAGTCCTATACACTAATACAATCACACTTTTAAAGAAAATAAATGTGGCCATACTGTCAACGCTTATACCGAATGCTCTATACATGTATCGTGTGTGTGTGTATATGTATATATATAATTCAGCTTTGATCTCTTTCAGTGTTTTTTCCTTTTTTCTAAATAAACAAAAGTTTGTTGCTTCAATCGACAATAATAAAATGAAACCATGTGATGAATATAACTGAGGCTTTGATAGCTATCTCGTGAATAATGCTTACTAAAAACAAACCATTTCTAATTCTACGAGAGCTGTCTCTTGGATTTTCTGAGTACTTATTAAACGATCCTAGTATCATCAGGGGGTTAATAAAATTAAACCTTAATTTTTAACATATTCAAAAACAGGAAACATTTTTATCATGTTCCACGTAAAATTTGTCCAATCCTTCAGTCCTCATCGAACATCAACAACGATCGAATATCATCTTTGGAGACCGGTTTCTCACTCACGCCGTCACGAGTCGGGTTTGAGTTGAACATTCGTTAGCAACTGAAGGATCGATCCAGGATCCTGACCATATATATCGGCCAAGTCGAATGTAAAGCAGCATTTAAATGCTTGGAACGGGAAAAAATTCCATTCGGTTTTGAACATTGTTAATATCCTCCACGAGCCCACTGTGTAATATTTCATGTACAGTCGAACCATCTTAATATTACTGGTGCGTCTTCAATTTTATTCATATGAATCAAATCAAAAATTATTAATCAAATTAGTGCTAACTTTCATAATGGACATTATTGGTGCCTCGAAATACGGATATTTACACACACGGTTACCGAACAATTCTTGCACAGCTTCCAATGATTGCCGTACAGTGTGTGATGTTGCTTCATCCTGTTCAAACCAGGTTTCTTGAACGTGCGGAAAATTTTTGAATTCGGGTGTAACGAAAGATTGTAACATTTCCACGTAATGATCCGCATTAGCAATTACTTTGATCCCCTGTTTAATTTCAAAAAAATAAAGTCCGATGATTCCATGTAATGAAACAGCACACCATACTGTAATTTTACTAGCATGTAAAGGGCGCTCATGACCTTCATTAGGATTTGTGTATGTCCAGTAACGGTAGTTCTGCTTATTCACGTAATCTGCGATATGAAAATGGGCCTCATCTGACATCCACAACTTGCTTAGAAATTAATCGTCATTGTTTATGTTTGATATCATTTGTTGACAAAATTCTAATCGCAACTGGTAATCGTTTTCCTTTAGTTGTTGCACTATCTATAGCTTGTATGGATCAAATTTCAAATCTAAATGAAGAATTCTGCGAACACTCTCTCGGGATATTTCAACTCCAGCTGCTTTCTTGAAAATAGTCAATAACAGTAGTTCTTATAAGAACTTATTATAAAGAAAACTGGACATTGCAGCACAAAATTTCACTAAAACTTTTTTGTGCTTTTAACCAGCAGTACGAACAAACACCTTTTAATTATTTGTTACTTTCTCTTTCTACCCCACTGTAACGCTATCTTATACACGAAGATATACGTATTAATGTTTTATCTCCTTCTTTCTCGTTCGTTAAAGAGCAAGAACATATTAAGGCAATTTTTGTGATATAAGCAATTGATGATGCATGGGGGTAATCTTTCAGCGGTTCAGCTGTAAACTTTAATATAATTCATTTACAATATATACCTAAATTTAGTGTAGTGAAAAGTATCAAATGATTAATTAAAGTAAACAAAGTACTGTGCGGATTGGCCCTTTGTCCTTAATTAGATTATTTGTTCATTTAGCTATTTCGATACGTTCGTACTCATCTAATAACCTCCTATCTTTAACAGGAATTTTAAATTGCCTAACTCTATATTGTGGTTTATTTTGTAAATATGTTGGGCAATTGCAGATCTAGTTGAGCCATATGCTTTTTAAATTTCGTTACTATTGCTCTTTTTGTTTGACCGGTATATTTATAATTAAAGTTACTACATTTTAAGTCCCCGACGTTTCATTCTTTGAAATCACTTTTTTAAAGTTCTCGCAGCGCGTTTCGCTAACCATGTTAGCATCGTCAGGAGATGATTTAATTTAATTCTAAAACTAACCTATGTTCTATTTATATGATAACAGTGAAACGAAACAGTAACATGAACAGTGAAATTTACTGAACGTTACTGATTTACTGAATATATATATATATATATATATATATATATATATATATATATATATATATATATATATATATATATATATATATATATATATTTACATCCCGCTATCTTCCGAGAGTCCTTTCATAATTCCGACTCTGAGCGTCCACCACAAATTTCAGAGGCAAGACCTACTTTATAAGGTGAATATTTTTTACCTTTAAACTGGAAATGCCGTTAGGATCCTTTATAATTTTAGTTACGGGGAAAAATATTTATGGGTTTTATGTTACTGATTTTGCGGCGTCCTTTTATAACACAACTAATGAGCGTCCAAAATATACAGAAAATCGGTGAAATTTCAGCTTCAGCCTGGCTGGAAATCTCATATTGCCATTGTGATTCAATAACTTTTATCAAAGTTTTCAAATCTGCCTCTGCTTCAGCAGATATAACTGTTTCGGCAATTTCCTTTCGTTTTAACGCAAAAATAATGGCTATTTCAGCGCACTGCTTTAAATACGTGCCCATATTCATTGCGTAGGTTGGAGAATCGAATTTATCCTTTTCTACATTATATCTTGCCACTGTCCTTGTGGCAGTTACTACAGTGTCAAAATATTTAGGTTTCAAAGCATCAAAAAGGCATTTAATAGTCGGCACTATTTTTCTGAGTTCGATTAGTAAGCGAGAAATGTCTCGCATTTTTCTAGATGCCACAGAGATATGTTATGTTTTTAGATGTTTTTCTCTGTGAATTTTAATATATCTAGCTCCATACGCACAAATAATTGGGTCCATTTTTGCAACGAGAGAAATTTCATTGGCTCTCATTCTAGGGAAAACAGTGTCTCTTAAATTTTGCTCTGCTCTTAAATTACCTAGTAATATATTTTGAGCAGTTGCTTTGTGATTTTTGCTCTTTGAATTAGTACATTTAATTCTATGCCTCCATAATAATTTTGCTGAAAAAAAAACGAGGCAATTATTGCAGGATGCAAAAGTTTTTTTGCTGAACGTAAACTTTGAACGGGTTTAGGGGCAACGTTACTATTTATAAAAATTCATTTTTTTCTTAAAAGGTTCAATAGTCGTTTCCTTTCTCTACTACGAGGGGCGTTAGATAATATTTTCTGAACGTCGATTTCACCCGAATGATTTCGTATAACATGTCTAGCAAAGTTCAAAACTGGAGTCTCGCAGTAAAAACAGAAATCCTTTTTTTTTGCGTCCATATACGGACGCTCTGTTAAACGGGGACGCTTGGTAGATAGGAAATCGTTAATGTATGGACGCTCGGGAAATAGCGGGATGTAATATATATATATATATATATATATATATATATATATATATATATATATATATATATATATATATATATATATATTATTATTATTATTATTATTATTATAGTAATAATAATAATATTCATTCGATTGCATGTTGGGCAATACAAGATTTTTCATTTTTCTCATATCTAATGTGGACAATGTGTCCTTTATATCTCGTTAATATGGATCTTTTAGTTTGCCCAATATACCTTCGATCTCAATCTTGACAACTAAATTCGTAAATCCTCGACTTTTCATGTTGATCTACTTTATTCCTTTGGATTAACCAGGAAGTTGTATGAAGTGCCATGCCTAGTATGAAGTACTTGAAACTGCATTCATCCTTCAAAGTAATTGAAGTAATTGAATTCATCCTTCGTCTCGGTTTCAAATTTACGCATGAATAAGAATAAGCTAAGAGCGGTGACTGAGGATTGTCCGTCCATTGCCGTTCCTTCTTTTTGTTCGTATAACCTGTTATTAAGCTGAAAACAATTTTGTTTCATACATAATCGTGTTAAGGAGGTGTACTCAGAAACAATCTTGTTATAAAAATCGTTTAACTCCAGTAACTCCCTCAGGTATTTCAAAATATTTAACTACCTTCTTGTTCTGTGATAAACTCAACAAAAGTCATAGAAAAAGTCAAGAACACACATCTACAGAAAGGTGAGGTCTTGGTTTCCTTTGACGCATCATCGTTGTATCCGAGTGCCCCGATTCCACATGCCATTCCAAATAATTGTTCTTGCAAATTTCGATTCAAAAAATGAAAACTTGGAAAACTTTAGAAAGTTATTAAAAGAATCTTCGACTTTTTAAAAGGATCAGAACAATACTATATTCATGGTAATACCGCTTGATGCCCAATTAACACGAGGGCTAGACAAAATTTTGACAAAAATGGACATTAAGATTGTGTACAAACCATATAATAAATTAAGATAAGTCCTGGGTGATCCAAAAAATAAAATTGGTTGACATGAAAAGTCCGGGATTTGCGAAATTAGTTGTCAAGATTGAAGAATCTTCGACTTTTTAAAAGGATCAGAACAATACTACATTCATGCTAATATCGTTTGATGTCCAATTAACACGAGGTCTAGACAAAATTTTGACAAGAATGGACATTAAGATTGTGTACAAACCATATAATAAATTAAGATAAGTCCTGGGTGATCCAAAAAATAAAATTGGTTGACATGAAAAGTCAAGATTGCGATCGAAAGTATATTGGGCAAACTGAAAGATCCATATTAACGAGATATAAAGAACACATTGCCCTCATTAAATATGGGAGAAATGAAAACTCTTGTGTTACCTAACATGCAATCGAACATGACCACAATATAGATATTAGTAAATTAAGGCTGGTTAAAAGTGTAATTACTAATAGGGCTTTGGATGCATATGAAAGCATCCAAATAGAAAATTGTAAGAGAATCACGAACCGGGATAAAGGACCTATTCGGTTCAGTCAACTTTTTCAGTTATTAATCTAACGTTCAGTAAACTTCACGATTCATGATTTTTACACGCTTCGTTAGGAACGGTTATCATATAAATAGGACATAGTTTAGTTTTAGAATTAGATTAAATCATCTCCTGATGATACTAAGATGGTTAGCGAAACGTGCGTCGAGTAGTTTAAAAAGTGATTTGGTGTTTAGTGGTATATCTCTTCGAGTTTAGTGTTTCACATCGAAGATTCCAATAGAACAATTGATCTACTAATTTTATGTTAATGTGTTTAAATATTTTATCTACGAAGAAGATTACAAAAGTTTTCAATTCGTTACAAGAGTTTGCAATTCGGACTTTGACGTGTGATTAAATAAATTTAATTAAAATTTCGGTTATGGTAACGTAAATAAATTACTATATAATATTAACATGATTTCTTTTTGTTTTACTTTATGTGATTATTCAACGTGATTGTCTAGATGAACTGTTGAATTTTATGACGTAAATTAACTGTACACTTTAATTTTACCGGAATTATTTTCATATATAAATATGAATTGTTAAGGACAAACCTTTCGTCATGATTTCATATGAAACGAAACTATCTGTGCTCTATTGAATGTAATTCCAAGAAGTAAACTCTTTTAAAAATTCTATTTATTTGTATATGAAAATAAATGTTTATTAAAAGCAAAAGATGGAGTTTATTTTCGAAAAATAACATTATCCATATCTGCAGCTTCGCATCTGCTATTATCCTGCAAAAAAGTGGGGATCGATCACAGCACTCACTGGCTAAATATAGGCACCTATACAGTATATTTTTGTTATTAATGTGATCGTTGAGCTTCAATTCAATAAGTGGGAAACAAAGGCCTGCATAGTCAGGTTCATAGCTTATTTTGTAGCGCGTGCGCTCTCCTGAAACCCTTTTAAAAATTAATTGGAGCGCCTCTCAGAAGCAAACTACAAAACAAGAGCATATAATTTAGACACTTATCTGTGGGAAGATCATTTCAAAATCGAAATTCTGAAAAGGGATCAACCTAAGCTACTAAAGAATTTATTTAATCAATGAATGTGTTTATTCTGCTTCAGTATTCGTAGTTTTCTTTATTGAGATGCCCGTTTAAATTCATCCTAAAACAATATGTTTACAAAGGTAGTGAAAAGATCTAATCTTGGGCCTATGAGTTTTTTACATAAAACGAAATCATTGGATTTTAAATGATGAACCAGTTGGATGTTGTAAGGTTGCAGTTTTGAAGTTAATCTTTAAAATTCGTTATAAACTTGTTCCACAACGGGTGAGAGTCTGAGCGGAGTTCGGTTCGTCTTCACATGGATCGTGTTTGTCCGCATTTCGGCCGTCCCTTATCTTTTGTTTTTAACCTAGATCCTATTCCCTCAATTTTTGTACCCCTCTTGAATAGATTCATATAAACTGAAATAAACAACAGAGTAAAATTATTCCCGTTTTTTGTTGGCATTATCATCACTATATTGTAGTTCGAGGTATTAATATGTATTTTTTTTAGATTCAAAAATTCGTTTCATGAAATAAATTATGTAAAGGATGAATTTCTTTATCCCGAACACTGTTCCGAAATATACCGCAAGCAAAACCTCTCCTCACAGGAACAAACTCATTCCGAAAAAAGCACCGTCAAATGTGAAGAGTGCAACCTCGATTTTGACTGTGTTAACGATTACAGCCATCATCAAAAAAGAGTTCATAAAATTGATAAACCAAAAATCGTTTGTTTTATTTGCGGAATTATACTTGATTCTCGCACCTGCTTCTACAATCACATGAAAGTTATTCACGGTGAAGACTTTCCCTGTGAAATGTGCGGGAAAACTTTTAACAGACCTTGTGATCTAAAAGAGCATTTTGTCACTTATCACGATAAGAACGCTACGCCCTGCGACATATGCGGTCGGAACTTTGTATCCTTGAGAAATCACATGAAGAATCATTTGGAACTTAAATCTTTTCAGTGCAAATACTGCAACAAGAACTTTCGTTCTAATCTTTCTTTAACCGATCACCTGAATATCCACACTGGTGAACGTCGTTACGTTTGTACAGTTTGTGGTAGAGGATTTACAACACAGGGTAATCTTTCAGCACATAAGAGAATTCACACCGGTGAAAAACCATACCTGTGTAACGAATGCGGAAGAGCCTTTGGTACAAAGAAGCAAATGTCACAGCATTTGCAAACCCACACTGGTGAAAGACCACATGAGTGCAAGATATGCCACAAATATTTTTCAAGGACAACCACGCTACGACGTCACAAAAAGACAATTCACGCGATTCAATGATAGTTCTCAATTTGGAATATTGTTTCGCTAACCAAATTATCATTATCAGGAAATTAATAAAACTAACTCTTAATTTATTTTGTTTACAATTGATATCCAAATCTAGTGTAGTGAAAAGTGTCAAATTCCCTAAAACTACGGTTTTGTAAGATAGCGATGCCGTTTTCTAGCGACCGTAATGTAGCGGTGGATGACGTCACTAAAACGTTGTTTATGCAAATCAGATGGCTTTGGTTGTGACCGCTACATCAAATGGCGTCCGTCATAGCGGTGACAAACAGTGGTGGAACGTTTTTCCCGTGTAGCGGTGACCGTTCTAAAATATAATTTGAACCAGTCTCCTCCTCCAAACTCTCAGTTTGCTCCAAACGATGGTTTTCGTCTTCAGACGACTAAATATCTTCCAAATATAGTAATAATACTATGTGCAGATCGTCCATTATGGGCCACAATTCGCTCACGGGCCGTTGACCGTCTTTTTTTAAGTTGAAATCTCTTGTCACCGTTCTTACGGCCCTTTTCTTACATCCATCGTATCACGGCCGCTAAATAACTACCCCGCTTTCTTAGGAAATCGTAGCTTAAAGCATTTAAAATTACTCGTTTGTGATTAAAGTCAATAAAGGACTGTATGGATTGGCCCTTTGTCCTTATTTAGACTATATTTATATTTAGCTATTTCGATACATTCGTACGTATCTAATAGCCCCCTATCTTTAACATTTCTAAAAAAATTTAATTTGCTTATCTACATTGTGGCTTGTTTCCTAAATTTGTTGAGCAATTATTTGGCTGACATATTTATAATTACTGTTACTATATTTTAAATCTCCGACGTTTCATTCCTTGAAATATTAATATTTATCTTTAAATATGTTATTAAGCCCACGTACAAATTAATTCATATATGATTGATGCAGATTTCTATTGTTTTCTCCTTGAAAGAGTTCGAGGATTCTTGAATTACCTTTCAAAACTTTTGATTTTTTCTAAAAATCGCCTCTATTGAATTTTCAATGAAGTGTTGAAGTGAGCCACATTCCCGATATAAGGATTTTCTTTTTTGAATTTGTTTTTCGTAAGAGGAAACTTATGTAAACGGGGAACAGAATATATTAAAACTTGCCATTTTGTGTTGTTTAGAATGATATAAATCATTAGAAATGTATCACCTCCAGTATTTTCTCTAATTTTTTTTTCTAATATAAATAACTATTTTTATTTCTAATAATTGAAATATGCAACAACGGTAAAAGCTCATATGTAAACTTTATTGGTGAAACTGTATTGTATAATATTAATGTATAACAACAAACATGTCATCCACATACTTGAAGGATCACCTTGCTGGCCAATCTCGTACCTGTACCCATTTATAAACAAGATGGCAATAAAAGGATACAACGGATTACTTGTTACTGGTAGATTTTTTTATTTAATTGCAAAATATTTTTTTTTTTACATCAAACCATACCAAACCTACCTCTTTCAACCGCTGTAAGTTTACGTATAAAGCGTGAATAAAATAGGTTGAGCTTTAGTTTTACTCATGCTAACTTGGTTAACGAAAAGCACGTCGAGTAATTTTAATACGATTTAGTGTGAGTGGAAAACGCATTTAAAGTTTTTATTATTTTTGCATTATTTTGAGATTTCTCATATTACTTTTATTTTGTTAAAAAATTCCACAAATTCAGTTATATGATTCTGTATCTATACCTACCTTTATAACAAAAGCTGTTGTTATTTTGCAAAGAAGTTCATAAAATTGAGAACCACCAAATTATTAGTTACATTTGTATAAATTTCGGTAGATTATAATTTATAACATCTGCTGCATTTTCCACGTCTGGTTTCTATGAATCTAGATGAAATTTGTATTTGTTGTAATTAATACTCCATGTCATGCTTCGATGTGTGTGAAACAAAGATTTGCAGAGTTGGGTTTGTAACTTATTAAGTTGCCCGTGAGCTCTCTTGACTTAAACCCTATTCAAACTTAAAGTGTTTCCCAATAGGGACGATATGATTTTGACAATTAATGGAGACCTTATTTGATATCCAATTCTTGACATTTGCTGTTAATTGTTTTCAGTAAGGTTTGCCATATCACCATGAACAAGTTTTCATTGCCACAACGTTTGGAAATTGTTCAAACATTTTATCGAAGCTTTGTTGCTACTCCAAGACCGTTCAGAACACGGTTGTCATTCTTCTTCTTATTATCAAGTCATCAGCCATATAATTGATAAGTTTGAACGTGAGTTTAGTCTTCGTGACCAAAAGCCACTGTCACGACTTTG
Source organism: Cosmopolites sordidus (assembly GCA_031761425.1). Lineage (NCBI taxonomy): Eukaryota > Metazoa > Arthropoda > Insecta > Coleoptera > Curculionidae > Cosmopolites > Cosmopolites sordidus. The sequence continues at coordinate 278,944 of JARFXV010000918.1, forward strand.
TAGTAGCCGTAATAAAGAAGAAAATATCGCGGCTGTTCACGAAAGTGTTACCGAGAATGATTTGTCTGTTCCGCGTCCTACTCAAGAGTTGGGCTTATCCAGGATGACCATCTGGCGTATTTTGCGTTTGGATCTCGGTTTACACCCATGCAAGATTGTATTGGCATAATAACAAGCCGACTAACCATCCATTACGTCGGGAGTTCGCAGGTTGGATGTCGAAGCAATAGAAAACGATCCGGATTTTCATCGCATCTCCGATGAGGCTCATTTTTGGTTAAAGGGCTACGTCAATAAGCAAAATTGTCATTATTGGTGTGAGTCAAACCCACAAGTGATTCATCAGGCCCCGTTACATCGCGAAAGAATCACTGTTTGGTGTGGATTATGGAAAGTAGCATTATCGGCCCGTATTTTTTCAAGAACGCCGAAGGACGGACCGTCAGTGTGAATCGCAAACACCATCGTGCCGGGTTATCCGATTATGTCTTTACGAAAATTGACGAAATTGATGCCAACGAACTATATTTTCAACAAGACGGCACAACTTGCCACACAGTACGCATTACGATGGACTCATTAAACAATCAATTCGATGAATCGGTAATTTCGCGGAATGGCTCTTGCAACTGGTCACCAAGATCTTCTGATTTAACTCCTTTAAACTATTTTCTTTGGGGCTATGTTAAATCACGGGTTTGCACTAACAAACCCAATTCTCTTGATGAACTTGAAGCCAACATTCAAGCAACCGTAGTCACCATACCACCCGATATGCTCCATCGAGTTATCGAAAATTGGGCCAATCGGATCAACCAGTGCAAGAAGAGTCGAGGTGGTCACTTGAACGATATTTTGTTAAAATCAAAAATGGCATAAAATATACCATCTTATAAAAACAAAGAGCACCATTTTTGGTCCAATTTTCTGGGTTTTGTTTCAAATTCAAATCCCTTCGCTCTTATCGGAAAAATCTTTTCAGTGTCTCTTAAAAGAAGGCTACAAAACAGGAGTCTACAATATGGAAACTGACATGTGGGAGGGTGTTTCAAAATCGACCCAAATATCTGATAAGGGTTCCGAAAGTTCAGTTAGTAAGGAATTTATCCATTTCTATGAACTCTAGAAAAAGCCACTGTTGACTATTTAAAAGGTATACAACTTTGCTCCCACCGCTTTCCTATAGATGGCGTTAGCGGTAAGTAGTCGTCGAAATAAACTTTGGGCATCTTCTGAACATAACCCCATAGCACCAGTAGTCGATTTGTGCTTACATCATAAAGTTATTCGCGATTAAAACTGTCAGTTTATAAGCCAAATTCTCGTCACTTGCAGGTGTTAATTTATTGCTTTAATATGAAAAAATCTGCGGATAAGGTTCATAGAATGCCCTTAGACACTTATGGTGAGGCCGCTATGCGTGAAAGAACGTGTCGTAAGTGGTTTCAACGCTTCAAGAGCGGTGAATTTCACGTCTAAGACCGTCATAGCGGTGGAGGAGCGAAAAATTTTGAAGATGAAGGATTGGAGACATTGTTTAATAAAGACTCCTGTCAAAGTCAAGAGGAGTTGGCAAGATCATTAGGAGTGACTCAAGAAACAATTTCAAAACACCTCAAAGACCCAGATACAAGGTTATTGAGTGCCATACGAGTTGAAACTGCGGGATGTTGAACGCCGTTTGTTTGCTTGTGAACAGTTGCTTGAAAGGCAAAAACGGAAGGGATTTCTTCATCGCATTGTGACTGGAGATGGAAATTGGATTAATTACGATAACCCCAAGCGTTGAAAATCATAGGTATATCGCGGCCACGCTTCCACGCCGGCGGCCAAATAGAATATTCACGGATCCAAGGTCATGCTTTGTATTTGGTGGGACCAGCTCGGTGTAGTGTATAACGCAATTTATGCATGTGAGCTGCGCTTTGTAAGACAAATGGCCGCGATACTGTGAAAGACACGATAAAGTGATTTTACAGCACGACAATACTAGGCTACATGTTGCAAAAATGGTCAAAACAGACTTGGAAACGTTAAAATGGGAAGTCCTACCCCACCCGCCGTATTTTCCAGACGTTGGTCCCTCTGACTATCACCTGCTTCGATCGATGGCACACATCCAGGCTGACCAGCACTTCTGGTCTTCGCTTCAAAAGATGACCAGGTTTTTCAATTGGAGATTCGAATGCTGTCTGAAAAATGGGAGAAAGTAGTGACCAACGATGGACAATACTTTGAATCAACAATGTATGTATCAACCAGGACAGTACAACAAAGCCTTGAATTTTGAGAAAAAAAAACGGTGGGAGCAAAGTTGTATACCTTTTACAAAACCAGTTAAATTCAGTTATATTTTTGCTACAAATGGAGCATGTGTACACTTTAATTACTACAATGTAAATAAATTTGTAAATAATTTAACGTATTTTTTTTGTTTTACTTTATGTAATTATTCGCTCGGCGACTTTTATGACGAAATTAAATGTACACTTTAATTTGACCAGGTTTGCTTTAATAAATAAATGTTAACTATTAAGTTCAAATATTTCATCATGGTTTCGTAACAAACAAAGCGATCTCCACTCCATTCGATGTAATTTCAATAAGTAACCTTTCTTTACATGAACGAATTCAAATGAAATTCGTTGTAAACTTGTTCACTGTATTAGTAAAACGCCTAAGGGACTACGCGTCGATGAGTTCGCATCTCTTTGCATAGTTCGTCGTTACCCGTGCTTCGCGGTTGTCCCAATTCTTTTGTTTTCAACCTAGAACCAGTTTCCTCGATTTTCCTAATTCCCGTTTATGTTCGCATCATCATCACTATATTGTAGTTCAAGATATTAATGTTTATTTTTTTTAGATTCGAAAATTCATTTTATGAACGAAATTATTTACAGAAAGAATTTCTTAATCCTGAAGACTGTTTTGAAACATACTGCGAAGAGGAACTACCGCCAGATAACAAGGATATCAATTATGCATGTTCCATTGAGCTTGGTTCCAAACAAAGCCTCTCCTTACTAGAACAAACTCATTCCGTTGAAAGTACCGTCAAAAGCGAAGAGTGCCATGATGAGACACTGCTTTTAGTTTGCAATGATCTCATTACTTATGTCTGTTCGATTTGTTCTGGTGAGTTTAGTTCCAAACAAAACCTCTCCTTACATGAACGGACACATGACAAAGAAATCACCGTCAAATGTGAAGAGTGCAACCTCGATTTCGCCTGCGTTAACGATTACAGTCATCATCAAAAAGAAGTTCATAACATTAATAAACCAAAAATCGTTTGTTATATTTGCGGAATTATACTTGATTCTCGCACCTGCTTCTACAATCACATGAAAGGCACTCACGGTGAAGACTTCCCGTGTGAAACGTGTGGGAAAACTTTTAACAGGCCTTGTGATTTAAAAGAGCATTTTATCACTTATCACGATAAGAATGCGAATCCGTGCGACATATGCGGTCGTAATTTTGTATGCTTAAGAAATCACATGAGGAATCATTTGGGACGTTCCCCTTTTCATTGCAAATTTTGCAACAAGAATTTCAGTTCAAACCATTCCTTAACCGATCACCTGAATATGCACACTGGTGAGCGTCGTTACATTTGTACAGTTTGTGATAGAGGATTTACAACACAGGGCAATCTTTCAGTACATAAGAGAATTCACACCGGTGAAAAACCACACGTGTGTAACGAATGCGGAAAAGCTTTTACTACAAAGAGGCAAATGTCACAACATTTGCAAACACACACGGGTGAACGACCATTTGAGTGTAAGATATGCCACAAATTTTTTTCAAGGACAACCACACTACGGCGTCACAAAAAAACAATTCACGGTATTCATTAATACAACTAACCCTTCATTTATTTTGTTTACGGTTTATATTTAAACCTAATGTGGTAAACCTAAAACTGGGACATTTCACGTGAAGCGGACAACGAAAAAAGTGAAGTTCTGAAATTTATTTCTATTAGGCATATTTGTGCTTTTAGGGGATATGAACGTGTACAACGTGTTCTATAGAATTCACCTGATTGACGGAAGGGTTTCTTTGGAATTTTATTTTTATATTGAAGTAAATTAAAATCAAATAATAAATGTAATGTAGTGTATAGAAAATTGACTGTTCTTTTCGATTTTCAAATCAGATTTCAAATTTGAATTTTGTTTCTAGTGTTAAACCGTTAAATATTTCATATATTTTTTTAATAACTTCAACCATTTTAATTTGTTACTGCAAAATAAAGCTTAACATTAATAAATGTTACCATAAAAATTGCAAAATGGGATCTAAATTACATACATTACGAGTACGTACATGTCATACTGGGCGCTTGCTAAAGTTGGCTGGTTTGTGCAAAAAAAACGCTAACCTAACCTACATGGGAAAATTGTGACGTCATCAATTTATACATAAAGACTGAACTAGTTTTACACTTGATACCTATATATTCTTAAAAATGATCTAAATTAATTAATCTCAACACTGGTTAATTTTATAACCATGCCTTCAGTGGTTGGAACAAAATGGAATAGCTACCAACGATTGAAATCGTGGTAAGTTTTTTTTTTACCAGGCATGTTTCGACTAATGCCTTCTGGCAGATGAAAGGATTTCACTAAATCCTCTGTATCAACCGATAATTTATTGCCACCTGTAGGTACTATAGTCAATATTATTGCCTTCATAGAAGTAGATGTAGACGGATCGTTAAATTTCTCCTTCAACTGCTTCAACATTTCTTGGTCTTGGTCCTGGTCAGTTTGGGTATATTTGAACAAAAAAGAACATACCTACATTGTAAAATTGTTTAAGGTCACCTATTTATGCATAAAGACATACATATTCTGAATGAGTTTTAGACTTGATACCTATATATTCTTAATAATGATTTATAAATAAATGAAATAATATTGTATCCAAATTAAAATATTTTATTTTATAATTTTTACAATCTTACGTTTTATAACCATGCCTTCAGTGGTTGGAACAAAACAGTAGTATGTTTTTGTCTCTGGAATGGTTAGCGACGATTGAAATCGTGGTTAGGTTTTTGTTGCCAGACATGATGCGACTAATGTCTTCTGGGAGATAAAGGATTACACTAAGTCCTCTGTATCTATCTATAATTTATTGCCACCTCGTAGATTACGAGATGATAAAATGCCGAACTGATCTACTAACTGCTTTGCTCTTTCTCGCTTGTCGTCTGGATGTTTTGAATTCTTCTGGAAGTTTATTTTCACTTCAAGATGTAGGTGCTACATTCAGTATTATTGCCTTCATAGAAGTAGATGTAGACGGATCGTTAAATTTCTCCTTCAACTGCTTCAACATTTCTTGGTCTTGGTCCTGGTCAGTTTGGGTCTATTTGAACAAAAAAGAACATACCTACATTGTAAAATTGTTTAAGGTCACCTATTTATGCATAAAGACATACATATTCTGAATGAGTTTTAGACTTGATACCTATATATTCTTAATAATGATTTATAAATAAATGAAATAATATTGTATCCAAATTAAAATATTTTATTTTATAATTTTTACAATCTTACGTTTTATAACCATGCCTTCAGTGGTTGGAACAAAACAGTAGTATGTTTTTGTCTCTGGAATGGTTAGCGACGATTGAAATCGTGGTTAGGTTTTTGTTGCCAGACATGATGCGACTAATGTCTTCTGGGAGATAAAAGGATTACACTAAGTCCTCTGTATCTATCTATAATTTATTGCCACCTCGTAGATTACGAGATGATAAAATGCCGAACTGATCTACTAACTACTTTGCTTTTTCTCGCTTGTCGTCTGGATGTTTTGAATTCTTCTTGAAGTTTATTTTCACTTCAAGATGTAGGTGCTACATTCAGTATTATTGCCTTCATAGAAGTAGATGTAGACGGATCGTTAAATTTCTCCTTCAACTGCTTCAACATTTCTTGGTCTTGGTCCTGGTCAGTTTGGGTCTGTTTGAACAAAAAAGAACATACCTACATTGTAAAATTGCTATAAGGTCACCTATTTATGCATAAAAACATACATATTCTGGACTAGTTTTAAACTTGATACCTATGTATTCTTAATAATGATTTCACTCAGTTTAGTTCGAACTATGTTTATACTTACGTACGGTACATCTTGGGAGTTTTGTGGAGTTTCAACTGATGATTGACTACTCTGCATGGGATTTTCTACCACTATTGGAGGTGTTTCAACCGATATTCGTTTATTTACACATTTGAGGAACAATTTCATTTTTCAACTAAACTTTTGGGAATTTTTCTTATCTCTTTAAACTTTCGGTGAGCTAGTAAATTAAATGGATTGAAGCACCTATCGCCGTAGGGAGCCATAATAAAATCAATAAAAATAAATCAAATTTACGTAACTTACTAAGATGTTAGAACAACTAAAAAAATAACGGAAAACAAGCGTGGCTTAGCGTCACACTTCTATGTCTTTCTATTATATAACTTGGATTCGTTTTGATGAAGAGATTCTTTCCGCAACTAAGAGATGGCGTTGTTATTCGTATTTCGTCGTCAGAATATGAGAAAAAATTGCGTAAAATAATGTTTTATCTACACATATTTTTATTGAATATAATTTATTTTAGTTTAAATTTAGGTATTAAATAACCTTATAATGACAAAAATAGATAACAAAATAATACATAATTAATATTATTGAAATACAACCAACGGCTTTAACAAGCGACAGGTATCACGCTCAGAGGGTCATGTACGTACTCGAATTTAGATCCCATTTTGCAATTTTTATGGTAAAATTTATAAATGTTAAGCTTTATTTTGCGGGGAAAAAAATTAAATTAAAATGGTCGAAGTTATTAAAAAAGTATGTGAAATATGTACTTCCGGTTTAACACTAGAAAAAAAATCAAATTTTGAATCTGATTTGAAAATCAAAAAGAACATCTTTTATCATAATTTACTTCAACATGAAAATAAAATTCCGACGAAACCTTTCCGTCAATCGGACCTTTCCGTCATCTTAACAACTGAACCTTAAATAAAAAAAAATAACCACAAATTTTAGAACCTCACTTTTTTCGTTGTCCGTTTCACGTGAAATACCTCAAGTGTTAAATTCGGTGAAGCATTCAAAATGACTTGTCCGTGACTAAAGTAAACAAAAGACCATATGGATTGGCCCATTGTCCTTATTTAGCATGTTTCTACATTTAGCTATTTCGATGTATCTAATAACCTCCTATTTTTGACATTGTTTCGTAAATCTGTCGGACAATTGCAGATCTGGTTGAGCCATATGTCCTTTAATTTTGTTACTATTGCCCATATTTTTTTGACCGACATATTTATGATTGCAGTCACTACATTTTAACTCCCTGACGTTTTATTCCTTGAAATATTATCTTTAGGATTACTGTTGTAATTTATTATTGTATTTATATACTTATTTTATAATAATGTCTTTAAATACGCTCTAATGTCTTTAAATCTTTTATCAGGCCCACATGTAAATTGAAGTTATAGATGATTCAAATAAAAGATCTGAGCAGTTTTTTAATTCTTGAATTTAATCCACAATTTGCGTTGACTTCGAAAAACTTTTTATAGATAATTGAAGCATATTGTATGATATTTTTTTCTTTATTTGGGTTTTCCCCATGATCTAAAATTAAAAAAATATCAAAAATATCTGTTCATATGTAAATAAAGAATCACTGGGTAAAGACAAAAACCAAACGGAGACAAATTTCTCAGTGATTCTTTTTTGTAATAAATTTGGCCAACGAACAAAATTTTAAAAATATAAAAATGTTCTAAAAAATATACAAACTTTTAACGTTAACGTTTCGGGAAGTATTTTCCTCCCGTTTTCACAACGAATCTAAAAATAAATTAAATTAATTTTTGTAAATTATGAAAAGATAGGAAGTAAATATATTTTTTGTGAATGTCAATGACACTTACATTGACAGTGACATGTTAACAATATATATATATATATATATATATATATATATATATATATATATATATATATATATATATATATATATATATATATCATCATCATCATCAGCCCGCATCGATCCACTGCAGGATGAAGGCCTCTTCAGCATGCTTCCAACCTTCACGGTCCTGGGCTTTCCTCTGCCACTCGGGTCCAATATACTTAACGATGTCATCAATCCATCGTGCTTTCGGACTTCTTCGCGGACGTTTGCGATCAAGCGGTATCCACTCCAGGATTGCCTTGGTCCATCTGTCGTCCCATCGCCTCGCTATATGGCCTGCCCATCTCCATTTCAACTGTTTTACTCTTCCAATCCATGATGTTCCCTGATCCATGCGCAGGACTTTCTGTCTCGTCTTGTAATGCCTAGCATACATCTTTCCATTCCCCTCTGTGCCACTCGAAGTTTTTGAATTGATTGCGATGTGAGTGTCCAGGTTTCACTTCCGTATGTCATAACGGGTAGAACGCACTGATCGAATACTTTTCTTTTCAGGCAAAGTGGGAGTCTGCTCTTAAACACTATGTTGAGCCTACCAAATGCCTGCCAGCCACATTTAACACGCCGTCCCACCTCCCGGGCGGTATTCCCCTCCATGGAAATCCTCTGCCCAAGATATATAAAGCTGTCCACAATCTCTAAATCCCTTCCTAGAACTGAAATTCTTCTGTCCTGAGCGAAGTTATTGAACATAACCTGACTCTTTTTCAGGTTTATTTTCAAGCCAAATGGTTCGCCAGCCCTTTGCAGTTCTTGTATGCGTCTTTGCAGCTCCTCTGGGTCTTGTGAAATGAGAATAATATCATCTGCAAATCTAAGATGGTTTAAGTTTGCACCATTGATCTTTACACCATCCTGTTCCCAATCCAGTTTACGGAATACTTCTTCAAGGCCAGCCGAGAAAAGAATAGGCGATATTGCGTCACCCTGCCGTACACCTCGTTCTATATTAATTCCCACTTCAAGATCATCAAGGTGAATTGTGGCTGTAGCTCCATCATATATCGATTCTAATAGGTTTACATAGGCTCTCTCTACACCTTGGCTAAGCAGTGCATCCATTATCGCATGCTTTGAGATGGAATCAAATGCTTTTTCGTAGTCGATAAAAGCCAAGCACAGTGGTGTGTGGCATGGTGTATTCGTTGTGCCTTTCTATGACCTGCTGTACAACCTGGATGTGATCCATTGTACTGAATCCAGTTCTGAATCCTGCTTGTTCTCTTGGTTGTGCGTCATTCAGTTTTTTTAATATTCTTTTAGAAATTAGGAGGCTTATTGGACGGTAGTTCTTTAAATCTTCCTGCACTCCTTTTTTATGTAAAAGGATCACTTCTGCATTTTTCCATAAGTCCGGTACTTTTTGTTCTTTGAGGCATTTTGAGTATAATTTTGCCAGTGTTTTATATAACGTCCGACCACCAGCTTTTAGCATTTCGACAGTTACACTATCCTTTCCTGGAGCCTTGCCGTTCTTCATCAATTCTATAGCATTTGTTACTTCCTCCACTAGGATATCTGGCATTATATATATATATATATATATATATATATATATATATATATATATATATATATATATATATATATATATATATATATATATATATATATATATATAGGTGAGATTTACCGCGTAATTGTGATTGTTTATTGAAATTCTTCAATGTTTTTGTACTCTTGTACTCTTTAAAATTTTGTAAGTTAGGCAAATTTATTACAAAAAAGAATCACTGAAAAATTCGTCTCCGTTTGGTTTTTGGTTTTTACCCAGTGATTCTTTATTTACATAAGAACAGATATTTTTGATATTTTTTGAGTTTTAGATCATGACGAAAAACCCAAATAACGAAAAAAATATATGAACACGCCACAATCATTCAGACATTACTTATATTGTATGATATTTAAACACGAAAAATGATATTTTTTGAGAAAAATGTTTGTTCTTGTGTTATTTGAACTTTATATGTCTTCAGAGCAAAATCCTTTCGTAAAATACGCCATATTGTGGATTTAGTAAGTCTCAATTGTTGTGAACGTCGATTAATAGAAATATGTGGATCTTCACCAACATTTTCACGTACCAAATCAATATGCTCTTCTCAACGACCACTACGTTTACCTTCCACCGAACTAGTTTCTTGAAATTTTTGGACAATTCGATTGATAGTGCTTTCAGGTGGACAATTGTGTAAACTAAAATTACAGTAGACCTAGGCAAATTTGCAACGCCATCAGTGTTTTATTCAAGAATTAAAAAACCGGCTTAATTTGAAACACCCGTTATGTTCAAATTTTTATTATTTTCTTCTTGAAAAAGGTATAGAATTCTTGAATCATCTTTCTAAACTTTTGTTTTTTAGTAATCCTGCCTATTAAATTTTGAGTTAAACCGTTGAAAACATATTCCTAATATATGGATTTTCTGCTATATCTGTTTTTTTAAGAGGAAAATTATGTAAATGGCGAACAAATATGTCTAAACTTGCCATTTTTTGTTGTTTGGAATAATATAAATGATTAAGAATGTATCAGTGCCAGTATTTTCTCTGTAAATATATGTGTAAAAAAAGTAAATTGTATTGATGGAACTGTGTTGTGAAATATTAATATTAATGTAGTAATATTGATATAAGTGTAATATTAATAAAACATTTTATATATTATGGTAATATTAATATTAATGTAGCAATAATATTAATATAAGTGTAATATTAAAATATTGTTGTTCTTGAACCAATTTATGAACAAGATGCCAATGAAAGGAGACAAATGATTAATCATTTCTTGATTATGCTAGCTTGGTTAACGAAACGCGCGTCGAGTAATTTCAATGCGATTTGGTGTACGGGAAAACACATATAAAGTTTCATATCAGTATTTGTATTATTTTCAGGTGTCTTACACTACTCTTATTTTTATGATTCTGTACCTTTAATTCGTTATAACCGAAGCTGTTAGTTAAAATTAGCAACCACCAACTTATCAGATACATTATACCTTATGCACATTTGCAATTTAAATTTTTCAAATCTGGTTTCTATGAATCTAATTAGATTTTTTTTTCAATTAATACTCCATGACAAGCTTCAAAATATGTGAAATACAGGCCTGCATATTCCCTTTTATAAATGTTTAAGGCCCCGTCCGCTTTCCTGGCCTAAACTTTATTAAAAATTAGTCAGTGCCTCTCCAAAAAATACTACAAATTAGGACATTGACAAAATTGCTTCAAAACTGACGCAAATTCTGAAAAGTTACCGTAAGCTGGGGTTACATTGACAGATATTTAATGTATTTCAAACTTGTTGAAACAACTATTAATACATATAGTTTTTCTTTAATATTCACATATCACTTGTGTCTCTTTTGATTTAGTCATTCTAACCAAAAATATGTGCTATTGATATTAAAATTGTAAAATTATTAAAACAACCATGCCAATGTTACCCAGGGTGTGGGGTGTCATTGGCATTATAATTAACTGTGACTAGATAACTTAAAATAATGGGTGTAAAAGTAAACAATATTAAATAGTAAACATATTTTTATTACAAGTCTTAAAAGTAACAGGTTTAGTGAAAAAGAAACAAAAAATTAATCATCATCATTACAAAATGCACATACAGAAAAACCAGTCTACTCCCTTATCAGTAGCAGTTTGCTTTACAAATAGAACATACATCGTCATCTTTTTCTTTTTTCTTCTTTGATTGAGAAGGTTTAGGCCGAGATTCAACTGATCTTCGTCAGACAGTTGCATCACTTAATCTGGCCTAATTTTTTACCACGCTTACGACTTCGTACATTCGTCACAAAAGGATTTTCTCGTCAGAGATCAATGAGAGATGCATCCAAAATACGTGCGTGAGGCGAGCAGGTTTCAAAAAACTCTGTTATTTGCGGACTGCCAACAGAAGCTCTAGTTCTTTTGATGTTAGATGCCGTTCTGATAGAGAGATTATCCCGATGCATGAAATTCACGACATAATCGGGTTTTGGTAATTTTTTTTTGAATTTTTTAATAGTCCTACCTTACTGGTCCAGAATTTTTGTATTATTATATATTTTTATATTATATATTAGTGCCACGAGGTATTTTCCACTTTTTATTTACTTTGGCTTGAGACATGCCCTTTTTAATATATTTTTTCAAGTCATCGTCACTATAATTGCGAAAATTACGCGCGCCTGATGCACTAACGTATTTAGAAGCATCGTAACGTAAGACACAGCCTCCCGTAACAAAACTCAATCACGCACAGACAGGTTAGCACCCGCGCTTCGCTTTCCCACACCCGAGATTCGTTCCCGACTCTCGGTGCCAATGTCACCCCAGTTTTCGGTACTAAATAAAGTATGCGATTCTCTGGACTCTAGAATGCTTAAAGTCATTGATTCGAAAAAGTGTCACTGTTGACTATAAATAACCAATATAATAAAACCAGTTTAAATTTATTTTATTTTTCTTTTAAATTAAGATTGATACACTTTAATTTAGTCGTATTGTACAATGTCGGTTGTTGTAACTTAAATAAAATTATTGTCACGTGATTTATTTTTGGTTAAGCTTGTGTGTTTATTCAAGATAATTATTTAGACTAACTGTTAAGTTTTATGAAAAAATTAGCTGTACACATTTATTTCCTTACTCCCATATTATCATTATTGTTGGCAAAAAAAAATGTTTTTTCTGTCTTTAAAAAGAAACGCGTAAATGAAACACTGGGAAGAAACATAAAATATAATTTTAAAACATCTGACAAATAACTAATTACTTTGCAAAAACATGTTATAAAAGAACTAAAACTATAATATATAAATAATATAAAAATATATTTTTCACAAGAAAACCATAAAATATTTTATGGTGCGTAAGCGAACCACTGGTAAAATTGCTAAACTATTTTATGGTGCGTAAACGAACCACTGGTAAAATCCCATTTCGTTTTTGATGATATTGTACAAAACATGATGTATGTGAATGAATTACGCTTCTTACAAATAAAAATTGTGTGATTATGGCATAATCTGCACTTTCGCCGTAATTTATTAACGTTAGAAACAATGAGATGACCTTTATTGTCATAACGGAGTTCATCTATAGCAGGAGCAAGATTTTTTATAATTATTCATTTGTCAGTTTTTAAAAGTCACAAAGCTATATACGATTTAAAATTTGTTTGAGATGTTATATTTTCATGTTGTAGATTGTCGATGCATTGACTACTAAACTGTCTATTGCATAACAAAATAAAGGCCATCACTATTTCTTTCCAAATACTTGACACCTATAATTGGCAATGTCGACATGTAGGTCAACACCGCCGATGTATTTATTATATTGGTTGAGGGGTGGGGGTGAGACGGGAGGTGGACGTTTGACTAGAAGGGTTTCGGATGGGCAATTTGGAAATAAACGGTTTCCATGTATTTGGAACTCTAAGACCGTCGTCCCTCTTGTTTAAGCAGTCTGGACGTTTTTCGATCTCAATCGCTTCACGAATTATGCGGGGTTTGGAGGAATATATAAGTGCGATTACTTTGGCCTTGTCGAAATCTATTTTGTGACCCGTTTGAAGATGATGTTCTCCTAAAGTCGAGGGGAGATCCGATTGTCGGACGGCGAGAGACTGCTCGTATATGCGATTTTGGATACGTCTATTAGTTTGACCGATATATGATTGGGAGCAGCCAGAACAAGGAATCTCATTGACACCATGTGACTCTTGTGGAATATTATCCTTCACTGGTCTGAGGAAACTGGATATATTTCTTTCTGTTGTAAATATCGTTTCGATATTACGGGACCTGAATACGTGGCAAACTTCCTTGATATATGGCAGAAGAACTTTGGGATTTTGGGACAATTCTCTAGTAGATTGATTGATATGATCAGTTGCCTGAACTTTATTAATATGCCTTTTTATTTGACGCATTTGAATTAATGCCATTTCTAATGAATTAAGTTCTGTTTGCCTATGTTCCCTATCCGACAATCTTAGAGATCTCGTGACTAAAGTTTTGACTACCGAATTTAATTAGGATGGATGATGATGTGAGTTCGCATTTAGATAACGGTTTGTGTGGATGGGTTTACGATAGACAGAATAGGAGAAGCTTTGTTCTGGCGTTGTTGATATTAGAACGTCAAGAAAAGGGAGAGCAGAATTGTTTTCAGCATTCTTCCAGCCGACAAAGGGAATGCTACGGTCCTACTTAATACTGTTGACTATGAAATTAAAATGTCTGATCTATTAGAGAAGAGAACATATCTAGAGAAGAAAACGCGCTCTGTCAGATGGGCCGCCCTGGTCCATCTTTCGTACCATCGCCTCGCTATATGGCCTACCCACTTCCATTTCAATTATTCTTTATTCTTCCAATGATGTCACTCACTTTTGTTTGTTCTCTGATCCATGTGCAGGCCTTTCTATCCCGTCTAGTAATACCAAGTATACATCTTTCCATTCCTCTCTGTGCTACTCGAAGTTTTTGAACTGACTGTGATGTGAGTGTCCAGGTCTCACTTCCGTATGTCTTAACGGGAAGGACACACTGCTCAAAGACTTTTCTTTTCAGGCAAAGTGGTAGTTTGCTCTTAAACACCACGTTGAATGCCTGCCAGCTACATTTAACGCGTCGTTCCACCTCCCGGACGGTATCCCCTTCCATTGTAACCCTATACCCAAGATATATAAATATATAGAGTTATCGACAACTGCCAAATCCGTTCCTGATATATATATAATGTAATTCCCGCATACGCATAACAATTTACCATGTGTCTCTTATTGACCGATAATTTTTATAGCCGTGGACCAGGCTTTTAATATAAAAATTTCCTCGTGATGTCATATAAAATTCAATTATCTGACCACCATTGAATGTAAGTCCAGGAAATATCTTCTATTTTCATGAACGAATGCATTTTAATTCCTCACAGCCTGACACTATATATTTTTTGAAAAATATTTTTGGTTATGTCCAATGAACTCAAAAAACTTTACCACTAAATACCAACTCACTTTTTTCTCGACACACGTTAGCGTCATCTCTTGATGATGCTAACATGGTTAGCGAAACGTGCGTCGACAACTTAAAAAAAAGTCATTCGTTGTTTAGTGGTAAATCTCTTTGAGCTCTTTGAGCTCTTTGAGCTTGTTCCAATAGGAGAATTTAGTTAGGTGCATTGTTAGAAAATATATCAAAATAATAAAAAAGTTGTTCCAATGATAAATATATATGTAGGGCGAATATAAGTCATGTCTAATTATTCATACACTAGGTTCTAGTAAAACTTTTACTTAACATACACTGTTCATTGTCTTAACAGTAATAGGAACCTAATTATAAGCAAAAAACAAAATTAAAACCTCTGTTAGCGTGTATGATAAGATTTAAAACAATCGATATGAAGTCCAAAATTGCATTTGCTGCACACAAAGGTCGCATCTTGCACATCGTAGCTGAATGGGATTTTTTATCGGACAATAATCCAGGCGATCAGACCTCACTTTTTCAGGAACATTTGAGGTTCTCTGTGGCATAAGAACCAGCAGCTTTGTTGTTGAAAGTAATGGCGGTACAATATTACCAGAACAACTTAGGGTCTTGCGAGTCGATGTGGTCGGATCGTTTTTACATGGTTCGGCGTTTCGCTGCCGCCCCGGTTATTTTATTTTGATCCTAGAACCAGTTTCATTAGTATTTTTTTACTCATCTTAATTAGATTCACACTATTCGAAGTATAATTACATTATTGTAGTTTAAGTTATTAATATTTATTTTTTTTTAGATTCGATAATTCGTTTTGTAAAATAACTTATTTAAAGGATGACCTTCTTAATCCAGAAGACTGTTCTGGAACGTACCGTGAGGAGGAGGTACTATCAGATCGCAAGAATGGCATTAATTATGAATTTGGTTCCAAACAAAACCTCTTACATAAACAAACTCATTCCGATGAAAGTGCAGTTAAATGTGAAGAGTGTTATGACGAGACACTATTCTCCGTTTGCAATGGTCTCACCACTTTTGTCTGCTCGATCTGTTCCATTGAGTTTAGTTCCAAGCAAAACCTCTCTTTACATGAACGAACACACGACAAAGACGTCACCGTCAAATGTGAAGAGTGCAACCTAGATTTCGACTGTGTAAACGATTACAGTCGTCATCAAAATACAGTTCATAAAATTAATAAACCAAAAATCGTTTGTTATATGTGCGGAATTATACTTGATTCTCGCACCTGCTTCTACAATCACATGAAAGCCATTCACGGTGAAGAGTTTCCGTGTGAAACGTGCGGGAAGACTTTTAACAGACCTAGTGATTTAAAAGAACACTTTATCACTTATCACGATAAGAATGCTAAGCCCTGTGATATATGCGGTCGGAATTTTGTATCCTTAAGAAATCACATGAAGAATCATTCAGGGCTTAAACCTTTTCAATGCAAATACTGCAACAAGAACTTTCGTTCTAATCTTTCTTTAAGCGATCACCTGAATTCCCACACTGGTGAACGTCGTTACGTTTGTACAGTTTGTGGTCGAGGATTTACAACACAGGGTAATCTTTCAGCGCATAAAAGAATTCACACCGGTGAAAAACCGCACGTGTGTAACCAATGCGGAAAAGCCTTTGGTACAAAGTATAAATTGTCGGATCATTTGAAAACCCACACTGGTGAAAAACCCTACACTTGTAAAGTTTGTAATAAATGTTTTTGTTTGGCTAGTAAATTGAAGCGCCATGAAGAAACTCACACTGGTGAAAAGCCATATGTATGTAACGAATGCGGAAAAGCCTATGCTAGAAAGTGGGAACTGTCACTACATTCGCAAACACACAGTGATGAAAAGCCCTACACTTGTAAGGTTTGTAATAAATGTTTTAGTCAGGTTACTAGACTGAAGTATCATGAAAGAATTCACACCGGTGAAAAACCATATGAGTGCAAGATATGCAATAAGTATTTTTCAAGAACAGACACGCTACGACATCACAAAATGACAGTTCACTTGATTCAATGATATTTTAATAATTCTCATTTTGAAATATTTAGTGTTTTGCAAACCAAGTTATCATCTTCAGGAGATGAATAAAATTCAATTTTGATTTAGTTTGTTCACAATTTGTAACAAAATCTTAGTTATGTAATGATGCAAAAGGTATGTTATGATAATATAGTGTATGAAAAGTTATACCAAATTCGCCAAAGCGTACAAAATTAGTCATCCGTAATTAAAGTAAACAAAGGACTGTATGGATTAGCCCTTTTTCTTTATTTACACTATTTTTACATTTTACTATTTAGATCAGTTCGCACGCTTTTAATAGTCTATCTTAGAAGAAACTTTAATTTTGCTTAAATCTATATTGTGGTTAGTTTTGTAAATATGTTGGGCAGTTGCTGACTTAGTTGAGCCATCTTGTTTGACTGCTATATTTTTGATTAGACACTGCGTTTTAAGTCCCCGACATTACGTTCTTTGAAATATTACCTTTAGGGTTACTCAATAACCACGAACATTTCTTATTGGATTTATATACTAATTATATATCATCATCTTCATCAGCCCGTGTCGATCCACTGCAGGATGAAGGCCTCTTCAGCATGTTTCCAACTTTCACGGCCCTGGGCTTTCCTCTGCCACTCTGGTCCAATACATTTAACGATGGCATCAATCCATCGCGCTTTCGGTCTTCTTCGCGGACGTTGCGATCAAGCGATATCCACTCCAGAATTGCCTTGGTCCATCTGTCGTCCCATCGCCTCGATATATGGCCTGCCCATCTCCATTTCAATTGCTTTACTCTACCAATGATGTCACAGACTTTCGTTTGTTCCCTGATCCATGCGCAGGACTTTCTGTCTCGTCTTGTAATGCCAAGCATATATCTTTCCATTCCCCTCTGTGCTACCCGAAGCTACCCGTGTCCAGGTTTCACTTCCGTATGTCATAACCGGTAGAACGCACTGATCGAACACTTTTCTTTTCAGGCAAAGTGGGAGTCTGCTCTTAATCACAATGTTGAGCCTGCCAAATGCCTGCCAGCCACATTTAACACACCGTTCCACCTCCCGGGCGGTATCCCCCCCATTGAAATCCTCTGTCCAAGATATATAAAGCTGTCCACAATTTCCAAATTCCTTCCTAAAACTGAAATGCTTTTATCCTGAGCGAAGTTATTGAACATAGCCTGACTCTTTTTCAGGTTTATTTTCAAGCCAAATGATTCCCCAGCCCTTTGTAGTTCTTGTATGGGTCTTTGCAGCTCCTCTGGGTCTTGTGAAAGGAGAACTATATCATCTGCAAATCTAAGATGGTTTAAGTTTGCACCATTGATTTTTACACCATCTTGTTCCCAATCCAGTTTACGGAATAGTTCTTCAAGGCCAACCAAGAAAAGAATAGGAGATATTAAGTCCGTACTGCCGTACACCTCGTTCTACATTAATTCCCGATACATTAAGGTGAATTGTGGTCGTACCTCCATCATATATCGATCCTGATAGGTTTACATATGCTTTATCTACCTCTTGGCTAAGCAGTGCATCCATTATTGCATGCTTTGAGATGGAGGCAAATGCTTTTGCGTAGTCGATAAAAGCCAAACACAGTGGCATGGTGTATTCGTTGTGCTTTTCTATGGTCTGCTGTACAACCTGGATGTGATCCATTGTACTGAATCCTGCTTGTTCTCTTGGTTGTGCGTCATTCAGTTTTTTTAATATCCTTTTAGAAATTATCTTAGTGAAAACGTTATACATTACTGATAGGAGGCTTATTGCACGGTAGTTCTTTAAATCTTCCTGTGCTCCCTTTTTATGTTAAAGGATCACTTCTGCATTTTTCTATAAGTCAGGTACTTTTTGTTCTGTGAGGCATTTTGAATATAATTTTGCCAGTGTTTTATGTAACATCCGACTACCAGCTTTTAGTATTTCGACAGTTACACTGTCCTTTCCTGGAGCCTTTTTCATCGATTTTATAGCATTTGTTACTTCCTCTACTAGGAAATCTGGCATTTGTTCTTCCGTGGGTATTGTTGTCTTTGATTAGTTCTGATCTTTATATAACTGGGAATAAAATTTTCTGACAACTTCTAACATTTGCGTACGCGCCCTGCATACTGTGCCATCCTCCCGCTTTAAGGTATATATTTGCGTTCTTTTGTTTCTTAGCTTCTGTTTAGCCTTATTAATTCCTTTGTTTTCTTCCAGGGTTTTTTACACTAGCTGCATGTTGAATCGGCGCGTGTCCTCTCTGATATGTTTTCTTATAGTTTTGCAGAGCTCAGTGTACTCGATCCTGCCAAAAGGACTACCTGCATTTCCCATTTCCCGCCGTTTCTTCATTAAATCAATGGTCTAACTGGAGATTTTTTCTGTTTGAGACATTTTTCTTCTGGTTATGTTGAAGCAACCATTTGAAGCACATTGTTGGCGATTTCTTTATATTGAACTGATAGTTCCACTTTCCCCGGATCTTGTAACACAGCAAACCGATTTAACAAAGCAATCTCAAAATCGCTTCCTCTCTCTAGCAGTTTCCCAGAATCCACTTTGCTCTTCTTTGATCTTACCATTCTTTTGCGTTCTCTTCGACAGAGCTCGTACTATTCTCGTACCATTCGGTATGCCATTCGTACCATTCGGTATGCTCGTACCATTCGGTATGTACCATACTACATGCTCGTACCATTCGGTGGTCACTTCCAACATTAACATTAAACTAATTATGTACTTACTAGCGGACCCGGCAGACATTGTCCTGCCAAGTCCGCTGCATATGCATATATATATATATATATATATATATATATATATATATATATATATATATATATATATATATATATATATATATATATATATATATATATTAGCGAACCCGGCAGACGTCCTGCCCGAACGTTGGCTTTTCGTTTGGGTGGCATAATTGATTTCGACAATAAAACAAATACTATGAGATGTCACAATTGTAAATTCACAATGACCACAATATCCTAAAAGATAAATCGGTCTTTATAGAGTTGAGGAACCTCCTAAAAGAAAACCATGTGGCCATCGGGCCGACCACAATGAAGCCGAACGGGGTTCTGATATCATCCAAAACAGACCAAGACAGAATAGCCATCAAAAAGCTATTCGACGAGAAAGGCTTACTAAAAGGCGATCTGAACTCTGCCAATAGTCCATTAAAGTAGAAATATATTCAGAGGAGAAAAACAGCAATGAAAACTGCAATCAAGACGCCAGATGAGCGTCCCAGCAATCAGGCAGAGAATCAACATCAATCAACGCTCAAGCAGATATGTTTGTTGTTTTTATATGTTTTTATATTCGAAAAATTTAAAAAAATAAGACATTCAGAAATCAAAGAAACTTGCAGCGCCACCTACCGGGTCCTATATATATATCCGGGTATATCTATAGATATATATATATATATATATATATATATATATATATATATATATATATATATATATATATATATATATATATATATATATATATATATCTATAGATATATATATATATATATATATATATATATATATATATATATATATATATATATATATATATAAAGTCATCACAGTCTACCACATGCTTCTACAATATGTTGGATAGTCGCAGGCTTTTCGTGGCATTTCCTATACGTGTCATTTGATACACATGCATCCTTAATGATATATTTTTGGCAGTTCTTAGTGTGCACGACCTGATCCTGAATTGCACACATAAAGCTTTCAGTCTTCGGAAAAAGACCTTCACATATCAACCAGGCGTTCGACGCACTCTTGTCGACTTCATGACGGTCAAGATCATGGTGGTGTCTACAATGTAGAGACATATTTTTCCACTCTTGTATAATTGTTCCAGTTGTCTGAATCCTCTCATTTTGTCGTTCCATTTGTTTAAGACTCAGAGGCGTATACTTATCATCAGCTAAACACACGATGGCATATAGTGGGCAGTTGATCATTCTTTGATGGAAATATGTTCTCAAACTGGATATTTGTTTTTCATGTAGGTTACATATATTTATAATTTCTCTCCTTCCTTCAATTCTTGGTAAAGTAAGTCGTTTTTTACTACTGTGGGGGTGATGTTTCCTATATTTCGTTAGTGTAGTTTTAATTATTCGTTGTAGTCTTTGGATATATGTGTTTAACCAAGATATAATTCCAAACGAATATGTTAAGGCTGGTATAGCAAAAGTGTTTATAGGTTTTACTATATTTCTACTGTCTAGGTCAGACTTGCATATGCTCTCAAGTCTGGATGTGAATTCTTTAGTTAGTGTTTTCTTAATGAGTTTATGCTCAACTCTCTTAGACTGTTCTATTCCCAGATATTTATATACTTCGCCCTTCAGCATTGGCTCTATATATTATTGTTCTGCAGTGACAAACCCTGTCATCTCTAACTTAGATCCTCTCTTTATGTTAATGGTTCTGCATTTATCTAATCCAAAGTGCATGTTAATATCAGCTGTAAATTTCTCCACAATCTGAATGAATGAACAATTTCGGTAGCGATGATGCATCCATGTACAGCAGGTGTGATACATTTTGTGCCAGGCAAAACCACAGAGGGTTCAGCGAGTCCCCCTGAAATATACCGCTTGTCACCCTGATTTCCTCAGTCTTGGTCGTACTTCCATTTTGCGATAAATGAATAGTGGTGCGCCACTCTTTTGTCAGTTCTTGAAGTATGTTTATTAAACCTGGATGAACTTTGTATATTGTTAATATCTTAATTAGCCAAGAGTATGGAATCGAGTCGAAGGCCTTCTGATAATCAATATAACAGCATGATAAATTTCGATTTTTCTTACAAAAGTTTTTTATTATAACTGAATTTATAAGTTGTTCTTTATACACCTGCTTTCCCTTTCTACAACCCTTTTGCTCTTTATTTAGTAAATTATGTTTGTCTATATGTCCTATGAGTAGTACTGTGAAACATAATGTTAGTATTATTGATTGATTTGTCCGTTACTTTGTGATAGTTCATTTTTTAAAAAAGGAATAAAACAATTTTTTACTTTGTTATGTATTATTTTTATTTGTAAACAAAACTTGTGTGACTATAGTTTCGTTTTCACAAAGTAAAAAATTGTTTTATTCTTTTTTTAAATGATGTTAGTAGTTTATATATCGTTTGAAGGCAGGTAATTGGCCGGTATTTCGCTGGGTTATTAAAGGTGATTCCTTTGGGGAGTAAATATGTTTTTTCTTGAGTAAGAAATCGAGGAATTTCTTTTGGTTCTCTTATAAACTCATTGAAATAGCTTACTATGAAAGGGTGAAGATATGTGAGCTTTTTATACCAGTAATTATGGATGTTATCAGTTCCAGCGCCCTTCCAATTATGCAGGTTGCTTGTTATATTCTGTAGTACAGTTATAGTAATTTCAGGATAGGGCATTTGTTTTGTATAAAATTTCAGCTCGACTTTTCTAAAAAGACGGTTTTGTTGCTTACGCCTCATCCCTTTTTTATATCGATCTAGGCGGGAACTATATACTTTAAGTTTTTGTTTTAGGGTATCGATGACTTCTTTAACATGCTGATTCGTTTTGTCATATTTAGCACGAATTCTAAATCTTTCTAATATTCTAGTTGCTTTTGTTGTCAATTTTTTGCTGGGATTGTTTCGACTGAATTCCGGAAGTTTGCCTATGTCTGCCCGTATACTTTCAATCTTGCTTTCTAATCTTTTTTGCCATCCCTGTTTATACTTCTGCTGTGATGATATTTTTTCATAAGGTTGTTCGACTATTTTAGATCCATTTACAACTGCTGCAATTTGAGCCGCGCAATAGACAACTGTGTGTAGGTCTTGGAATGAGTTGAGCATGTTGGCAGTTTCAGGAAGAATTTCTTTATTTAGAATATGAACGATCTTTGCCAGTCTAATGGTTGAACTTTGTTTGGGTATATAAGGCCTTGTTGTAGGGTCAGTTCCTAGGTATTCCCTTAATGTAGTAGTGAACGTTTCGCGGATCAAGCGAACTAGTTTTCTATAGGATGGGGCATCATTTGAAATATCTGTTTGGTCTGATGTAATATTATTGATTATATCATGTGAAACGTCGGTGAGAGTGCTTGCTCTAGTATTTTCAATATCTTCATTAATATGAGAGTCTATGGAATGTAATTTGTCTGCAACTTCCTGTTGCAACTGCGCGAGTACGTTTTTCGTTATATATATATATATATATATATATATATATATATATATATATATATATATATATATATATATATATATATATATATATATATGTAGGTAGCACAAACGTCCGCGAGAAAAACCGAAAGCACGATGGGCTGATAACTAAGGAATAAGGAAAGCCCAAGCGATAAGGAAAGCCCAGGACCTTGAATACATTTAGAGAGAAATTTGTATAATCAAGAACTTATTTTTCTGAAATGGATACAGGGTGAAAGAAACTTTCCAAAACTACACCTCTTACAAAAAAAAAACATTTTTTGATAATTTGAGGTGACATAATATATTTTAGTTTTTTTTTTGTGGAGCGAATTATTGGACGAGCAGAGTCAAAGTTAGGTGACTAGTTAAAGACAAGGTACACCCTTGATGATTTCACTCTTCCCTTTGGAGATTTATATTTTTTTACTATTAATATACCATGTCACGCTTCAAAGTATATGAAACATAAGCCTGCTCAGTTGGGTTTACAACATGTTGATGGTCCATGCGCTCTTTTGACTTAAACCCTATTAAATATTATTAGCAGTGTTGCTCCGAAGAAGACTACAAAACAGGAGCTTAGGATACGGACCTATGGGACGGTGTTTCAAAACCGACCCAAATTCTGAAAAGGTATCAACCTGAATTACTAAAGAATGTAGGCGAATCTATGAAGACTAGAATATTAAAAGTAACTGATTCAAAAAGAAGGCAATGTTGACTATTAACAAATCAAGTTTCAATTTATTTTAAATTAAGCATATGTACATTTTAATTTAGCAAGTTATTTAATTGAAATGTAAAATTTAGGTTATGATAATGTAAATAAATTAGTTAATACAATTAATAACACGTGATTTTTTTTATTTACCTTATGTGATTATTCAACATAATCATTTAGATCAACTGTGAAGTTTTATGATGAAATTAACTCTCCACTTTACTTTGACCGGAATTGTTTTTATTCATAAATGTAAACAAATAAGCCTGGTCCGTACCTATACAAATTTCCACCGTATATTCGGCGTAAATATTTTCGCCGCAAATTGTAGATTTTTTCTGATACATTTTTATGTCAAGTGCGTGTGTGTTTGTGCTCAAACCCAAAGTGGATGTTAGGTTTCTGTGTGAGTCCAGTGTCCACATTGAGAACAGGATGGGGGCAAATCCTTTGATGTTCGTTAAAAACCGACTGAGGCCGGAGCTTGTACTTTGAATGTGCAAATTTTTTATGTGCCGTATCACGTCCTCATTTACGACACTTTCCGTTTACGCACAAAAAATTAAACTCTTCGTAAATTCAGCGAAAATATTTATAGGTGTGGGCCCAGCTTTTATTACCAAAATTTCATTATTTCATTTGAGATGGAATTATTTGCACTCCATTGAATGTAATTCCAAGAAATAACCTCTAATTACATGAATGAACATATTTTAAAGAAAGTACCGCCAAATTCGTGGTGGACTATTAATTTTTGCTCTTTTCATATAGTTGTATTTGAAGTAAATGTATATTCAAAGCAAATATAAGGTTCTTTTTTTTAAAGTAACATCATCCATATCTGTACCTTCGCGTCTGACATTATTCTAAAAAAAGGGAAGACCGATTATTTCTCTCGCTATCTAAATATAGCTGCTTACACAGTCACTTTCGGAGAATTAAGTGATCGTTCAATGTATGGGAAACAAATGATTGCCGGGTCGATTTTATAACTTGTTAAGGGGCTCGTGCTCTCCCCTGACCTGATCTCTATTAAAATTTACTAACGGTGCCTCTCCGAACATTACTACAAAACAAGCGCTTACAATTCGGATGCCGACCTGTGGGAAGGTATATCAAAACTGACCCAAATTCTGAAAAGGATCGACGTGAGTTACTACAGAATTTGTGCATCGATTTTTTTTTAGCCATCTTAATTAAATTCGTACTTTTTGAAGTATGATCAACTATATTGTAGTTTAAGCTATTTATATTTATCTTTTTTAGATTCGCAAATTCTTTTTGTGAAATAAATTATTTAAAGGATGAATTTCTTGATCCCGAAGACTTTTCTGAAACGTACCGTGAGGAGAAGCTATTGTTATATCACGAGGATCGTATCAATAATGCACATTCCACTGAGTTTCATTCCAAACAAAACCTTTTCTTATACGGACATACTCTTTCGGAAGAAAGTACCGTTAAATGTGAAGAGTATCATAATGAGACACTATTCTCAGATTGCAATGGTCTCATCACTTACGTCTGTTCGATGTGTTCCATTGAGTTTAGCTCTCAACGAAACCTCTCCTTACATGAACAAAGCCATTCCAAGAAAATCACCATTAAATGTGAAGTATGTAACCTCGAATACACCTGTTTGAAAGATTTCAGCCATCATCAAAAATATGTTCACAATATTACTAACCGTCAGATTGTTTGTTATATTTGCGGTATTATTCTTGATTCTCTCGTCTGTTTCTACGATCACATGAAAGACATACACGGTGAAGATTTTCCGTGTGAAATGTGTGGGAAAACTTTTAACAGACCTTGTGATCTAAAGGAACATTTTATTACTTACCACAATAAGAATGCTGAACCCTGTAACATATGCGGTCGGAATTTTATATCCTTAAGTCAACACATGAAGAGTCATTTGGAACTTAAACCTTTTCACTGCAAATACTGCAACAACAACATTAGTTCTAATTCCTTAACAAATCACCTGAATATTCACACTGGTGAAAGCCCTTACGCTTGTACAGTTTGTGGTAGAGGATTTACAACAAGGAGTAACCTTTCAGTGCATGAGAGAATTCACTCCGGTGAAAAACCGCACGTGTGTAACCAATGCGGAAAAGCCTTTGGTGTAAAGCATTCATTGTTAGATCATTTGAAAACCCACACTGGTGAAAAACCCTATACTTGTAAGGTTTGTAATAAATATTTTGGTCTGGCTTCTACACTGAAGCTTCATGAAAAAACTCACACTGGTGAAAAGCCACATGTATGTACTGAATGCGGAAAAGCCTTTACTAGAAAGTGGCAAATGTCAGTACATTTTAAAACCCACACTGGTGAAAAACCCTTCTCTTGTAAAGTTTGTAATAAATCTTTTATTAACGTTACTAAACTGAAGTATCATGAAAGAACTCATACTGGTGAAAAACCCTACACTTGTAAAGTTTGTAATAAATGTTTTAGTCTGGGCAATAAACTGAAACGTCATGAAATAACTCATACTGGGGAAAAGCCACATGTGTGTAACGAATGCGGAAAAGCCTTTGCTACAAAGACGCAAATGTCACAGCATTTGAAAATCCACACTGGTGAAAAACCATACGTGTGCAATATATGTATCAAGTATTTTTCAAGGATAGACACGCTACGACGCCACAAAAAGATAATTCACAACATTCAGTGATACAGATTTATTTTTTCATGTTTACTGTCGTGTTAATATTTTAAAGAGCAGTTGTTTGTCTTTTTATAATTTTTATTTTAGAACTTTTGAAAAAATCACATTGAAATTACTCAACGTGGTTTCGCTGACCAAGTTATCATCATCAGCAGAATATTCAAATTTAAGATTAATTTATTTTATGGGCAATTTATAGCTGAACCTAATGTGGTGAAGTATTTGGAGTAGAAATGTGTAATGATTTTGGATGTTTCTAAAAAACTTCTATATTTGAAAATATTTAATTTGCTCTAATTTTTGTTAATCTACGTTGTAGTCACTTTCGTTAATATGTCGGGCATTCGCAGATCTAGCTGAGCCATGCGTTCTTTAAGTCGTGTTATTACTGTTCTGTTTGTTTAACCGATATATGCATTACCGATATATGTATATGTAAGTTTCCTACATTTTATTCTTTGAAATATTGTCTTTAGAATTACCCAGTAGATGTAATTTATTACACTAGTTATTCGATAAGTAAGATTTTATATCAATTTCTTGAAATATTTTATCCAGCTTACGTGTAAATTGGAGTTAATATATAATTAACTCTAGATTAATATATGATTAATTAAATTTTCTTCGTGACCGTCCCGTTTTTTTTTTGTTTTATCCTAGAACCAGTTTTCTTGATTTTTTTTATCCATCTTAATTAAATTCAATACTATTCGAAGTATGACCACGATATTGTAGTTCAAGATATTAATCTCTATTTTTTTTAGATTCGAAAATTCGTTTTGTGAAATAAAATATTTAAAGGAGGAATTTCTTGATCCGGATGACTGTTCTGAAACGTACTGCGAGGAGGAAGTATTGTCTCATCGCAAAGATCGCCCCAATTATGCATGTTCCATTGAGTATAATCCCAAACAAAATCTATGCTTACAGGAACAAACGCATTCCGAAGATAGTCCCGTTAAACGTGAAGAGTGTCATGACGAGACACTATTCTCAGTTTACAATGGTCTCAGCACTTATGTCTGTTCAATTTGTTCTACTGAGTTTAGTTCCAAGCAAAACCTCTCCTTACACGAACAAAGTCATTGCAAGAAAAGCTCCATTAAATGTGAGGAATGCAATCTCGATTTTCACTGTCTGAAAGATTACAGCCATCATCAAAAAGATATTCACAATATTACTAACCATCAAATCCCTTGTTATATTTGCGGTATTATACTTGACTCTCGCACCGGCTTCTACAATCACATGAAAGTATTTCACGGTGAAGAATTTCCGTGTGAAATGTGCGGAAAAACTTTTAACAGTCCTTGTGATCTAAAAGAACATTTTGTCACTTATCACGATAAGAACGCTACGCCCTGTGACCTATGTGGTCGGAATTATAAATCCTTAAAAATTCACATGAAGAGTCATTTGGGACTTTCATCTTTTCAGTGCAAATTTTGCAATAAGAATTTCAATTCAAAATATTACTTAAAGAATCACGTGAATATCCATACGGGCGAACGCCCTTATGTTTGTACAGTTTGTGGTAGAGGATTTATATCAGGTAGTAATCTTTCATCGCATAAGAGAGTCCACACCGGTGAAAAACCACATGCGTGTAACCAATGCGGAAAAGCCTTTGGTACGAAGTATAAATTGTCAGATCATTTGAAAATCCACACTGGTGAAAAACCCTACGCTTGTAGGGTTTGTAATAAATGTTTTAGTGTACCTGCCGGATTGTGGCATCATGAAAGGACTCATAATGATGAAAAACCACACGTATGTAACCAATGCGGAAAAGCCTTTGGTACAAAGTGGAAAATGTCACTGCATTTGAAAATCCACACTGGTGAAAAACCCCACACTTGCAAGGTTTGTAATAAATCTTTTACTTTGATTACGAAATTGAAGTATCATGAACGAATTCACACTGGTGAAAAACCATATGAGTGCAATATATGCCACAAATATTTTTCAAGGACAAGCACGATGCGACGCCACTGGAAAACTGCTCACGAGATGCAATGATTTTGATAGTTCTCATTTTAGAATATTTGGTGTTTCGTCAACCAAGATGTCTTCATCAGGGGATTAATTTAACTAAACCTTAATTTATTTTGTGTACATAAACTATACATAATACATAAACCTATTGTAGTGATAAATAAATATAATTATAAATTATAATAATTAATATATATATAAATTGGCTATAGCGTATAAAATTACTCGTCCTTGATTAAAGTAAACAAAGGACTGTATGCGTTGCCCTTATTTAGATTACTTGTTCATTAAGCTATTTCTATACATCTAATAGCCTCATATGTTTGACATGTCTAAGAAGTTTTAGTTTACATAAATCTGCATTGTGACTTGTTTCGTAAATCTATCGTGTAATTGCAGATCTAGTTGAGCCATGTTTCTTGTTCAATGTTGCCCATTTTCTTTAGCCGATGTATTTATGATTAGAAAGAATCACGGGGTTATAAACAAAAATCCAAACGGAGACAAATTTCTCAGTGATTATTTTCTATAATAAATTTGCCTAACGAACACAATTTAAAACTTTTAACGTTAACTTTTCGGGGGGTATTCTCCCCCGTTTTCAAAACGAATCTAAAAATAAATTATATTAATTTCTATATATAAAGTAAAGATAGGAAGTAAATATATTTTTTGTGCATTTGTGAACTCATTTTCGGATGAAGACCTCCCCAGCATGCTTCCAACTCGCGCGATCCTGAGCTTTCCTCTGCCACTAGGGTCCAATATACTTGATGATATCATCCGTCCATCCAGTTTTCGGTCTTCGTGGGCGTTTATGATCAAACGGTATCCATTCCAGAATTGCTTTGGTGCATCTGTCGTCGCATCGCCTAGCTATATGGACTGCCCATTTGCATTTCAATTCTTTCACCCTTCCAATGATGTCACAAACCCTCGTTTGTTCTCTGATCTGTATGCAGGTCTTTCTACCATGCTTTGTAATACCAAGCATACTCCTTTCCATTCCCCTCTGTGCTACCAGAAGCTTTTGAAGTGATTGTGATGTGAGTGTCCATGTTTCATTCCCATATGTCAAATATACATACAAAATACATACACAAAATCTCATTTGGCATTTTCAAGTGTTGTTTGCTTCGACTGAAGAGTCCAACTGACGTGCACGGGTCGTTGTACTCGCTTTTATAGCCGGCCGGCGATTGCGCAGATTATATCGGGGTAGTTCGGGACTATTTGCGGCGCTCGGCAACGCTGTCGGGCGTGTGTTTATTAATTTTTCTACCTCGCCACCACGTTGCCGCGTTGTCTCACTATATTCGGACATTGTCTCACTATATCCAAGTATCCCTATAGATGAGGCCCTGGACCTAATTTTGATGAACGAACTTTCTACCATATGTGGGGGAACTCTCCGAACACTGTTTAAAGAATACATATTATGCTTCAACCAGATCTACAGACAGACCGACGGTGCCCCAATGGGATCATCTTTATCACCCGTTATAGCCAACCTGTTCATGACCGACTTCGAAACAAAGGCATTGGCCAACGCTCCTTTAAAACCTAAACTTTGGAAACGCTACGTGGATGACATATTTATAATATGGCCTCACGGAAACGATCTTCTAAACAACTTCCTGACCCAGTTAAACGGAATACACCGCAGAATACAGTTCACTCTGGAAGTCGAACAGGATAGAAAACTGCCGTTTTTGGATCTTCTTATCACAAGAAAACTTTCTGGAACCCTCGAATACACAGTGTATAGAAAACCAACTGACACCGATCGATACCTCAACTCTAAATCCCATCATCATCCTTCTCAAATTCAAGCAGTAGCGAACACCTTGATTTCCAGATCCTTTCGACTGACACTACCAGATACACGAAGCGAAGAATTAGCAAAAATTTCCACAGCCCTTAGATAAAATTGATATTCAGAAAATTGTATCAGGAAGGCCATTCGCCATCAGGACACCCAAACACGAAGAACAATAGAGGATCATGGACCAAATACACTAAAGGTCCTGCTACCATACGTAAAAAGGAGTCACAGATAGGATAGGCAGACTATTAAGGAAACATAAGATCAGAACAGCCTACACGTTGCACAAAACTGTCGCAAACATCCTAAAAAACCTCAAGGGGAAAGTTAGACTGGAAAATCATGGGGTATATAGTGTATCTTGTTCCGACTGCAACAGAACATACATAGGATAAACAAACAAACGAATATCGGCCAGAATACAAGAACATAAAAACAAACAAACCACTTCCGCTCTGTTTCAGCACCATCTACAAACAGGACATGAAATCAATTTTGAAGGAGCCAAAGAAATAGCGAATATTGAAAACTACAAGGTCCGAACAATCAGAGAAGCCTTTGAAATAGAAGAAAGGGGTGAGCTAAATACGCGAAACGACGCTCGCAACATCCCAAAAGTATGAAAATCCCTTCTGAAAAAAGAAGAAACATGGCAACGTGGCGGCGAGGTAGAAAAATTAATAAACGGTTCCCCACATATGGTGGAAAGTCTTCGTTCATCGAAATTAGGTCCAGGGCCTTATCTATGGGGATACTTGGATATTGTGAGGCAATGTCCGGATATAGTGAGACAACGCGGCAACGTGGTGACGAGGTAGAAAAATCAATAAACGGACGCCCAACAGCGTTGCCGAGCGCCGCAAATAGTCCCGAACTACCCCGATATAATCTGCGCAATCGCCGGCCGGCTATTAAAGTGAGCACTACGACCTGTGCACGTCAGTTGGACTCTTCAGTTTAAGTCGACGACACTTGAAAATGCCAAATGAGATTTTGGCCAAACGTCGTGACTCTCACAGAATCAACGAATCGACACCCGGAATGATTTAAAAACATTTGACTCATAAATATCGCTCGTACTTACTTAACTAAAAAAGTTTTTAATTATTTATAATTGAGGTTAGGTAAGTATTCGTATTATTTGTTTACATGAGTAGTTTTAAAACGATTAGAACTTATTTCAAAAGTTAGAAAAAATTAAAATCGTTTGTCAAAATTGTCACACTGTCAAAAAAACCAGAACCATTTTATTTATATTATAAAATCATATAAATTTAATTTCGTAAACTCAGTCTGAAAATGTAAAGAATTAGGTTGTGTTTAGGTCAATACGACTTATTTGCGGATTGAGTATTCGTGCGTTGATGGTCTAGATATAAATTTTTAACAAATTTGGTAAAAATTAAGTCTTTGTTGATCACATTATAAGAAAATAATATATCGGATAATTGTTAAATGGGTTCTAAATGAATGTTAAAAAGCAACGAATGTTAATTTAAAACAAGTTGAATTTTTCGAGTTGTTAATATCGATGATTTTGCTAGAATATTCTGGTAGTTGCTAGATGTAGATGTAGATGTAGATGTGTAATAATATGTATTACTTTTTTTAGATTCGAAAATTCATTGGATGACACAAATAGTTTAAAGGACGAATCTTCATATCTCGAAGATTGGTCTGAAACGTATGAGTATGAAGATGAGGAACTATCGTCAGTTTGCAATTCTATTGAATCTAGTTCCAAACAAATCGCATCCTTACAGGAACGATCACATTACTCAGACATCACTGTCAAATGTGAAGAGTGCAACCTCGATTTCGACTGTGTTAATGATTACAGCCATCATCAAAAAAATGTTCATAAAATTAATAAACCGCAAATCGTTTGCTGTATTTGCGGAATTATACTCGAGTCTCGCATGTGCTTCTACAATCACATGAAAGCACTACACGGTGAAGACTTTCCGTGTGAAGCGTGCGGAAAAACGTTTAACAGGCCCTGTGATCTAAAAGAACATTTTATCACTTATCACAATAAGAATGCTACGCCCTGCGACATTTGCGGTTTGAATTTTAAATCTTTAAGAGATCACATGAAGAATCATTTGAAATCTACATCTTTTCAGTGCAAGCTTTGCAATAAGAATTTCAGTTCGAAGCATTACTTAAAGGATCATCTGAATATCCACACAGGTGAACGTCCTTACGTTTGTACAGTTTGTGGTAGGGGGTTTATATCAGGAAATTATCTTTCAAGGCATAAGATATGTCATACCGGTGAAAAACCACACGTATGTAATCAATGCGGAAAAGCCTTTGCTATAAAATGCAAATTGTCAGATCATTTGAGAACCCACACTGGTGAAAAACCTTACACTTGTAAGATTTGTAATAAATGTTTTAGTCTGGTTTCTGGACTGAAGCATCATGAAAAAACTCACACTGGTGAAAAACCACACGTATGTCACGAATGCGGAAAAGCATTTTCTGAAAAGTGTAAATTGTCACTGCATATGAAAACCCATACTGGGGAAAAACCCTACACTTGCAAGGTTTGTAATAAATGTTTTAGTCAGGCTTATAGACTCAAAGATCATGAGAGAATTCACACTGGTGAAAAACCATATGAGTGCAAGATATGCCACAAATATTTATCGAGGTTAGACGCGCTACGACTTCACCACAAGAAAGTTCACCAGATTCAATGATATTTTCATAATTCTTATTTTGGAATATTTGTTGTTTGGTTAACCTTACAATTTATTCATACCATTTAATCAAAATTAAGCGAGACTGGTAAAAAATACAATTTTTTACAATTTTATTACAAATCTTTATTATCCATCGCTTTAAAAATAGATACATACTCAATTTGATACATGTATGCCAACGTTTGATCAAAGCATCATTGCACTTGGAATATTCAGTCGAGTCAGAACTCGTCACACGAAACGGATATTTAAGTTTGGAGGGGAGAAAAACTCGCCCGGAGCCATATCCAGCGACTACGGTGGTTGAGTGATCATTTTCTTCATATGTTTGGCCAAAAAATCACGCACCATTAGGTATGTGTTGAGATGATCCATAAGAGATGCCAAAATCTTCTGCTATCTCTTTAATAAAAGTCTCTCGATGGCACATATATAGTTGGTGGCTGGCTAGCATGAGGCAAATTTTCAACGATCTTACGACCTTCACTAAATACCCTATGCCACTCACATTCTCTGGTTTCTGAGATAGCAGAATCGCCACAGGCAATCTGCAACATTTTCAATGCATCCGTTGCAGAAATTCCATTGGAAACACTAAATTCACACAAATTCTTTGTTAATTTTTTTATCCGTAGTATAAATCCGTAGTATAAATATATATATAATCCGTAGTAAATCCGTATCCGTAGTATAAATTGTTAGAGTAACTTTTGGTAACAAACAAATCTAAGAAAACCCGCGCGCGGTTTAAATAACGTCCCGGTCAATTTTGATTACATATTAGACCTATTGTGGTGAGAAGAGTCTTCGCTGAAGGAGACAAAATTCGTCATCCGTGATGGAAGTAATCAAGGGATTATTTATTTTTTTCTTTATTTGGGTTTTTCGCCACGATCTAAAATTCAAAAAATATCAAAAATATCTGTTCTTATGTAAATAAATATATAGATTGGCTCTTTGCCCTTGTTTAGACTACTTTGCTTATCTTAGACTTATCTAAGTAAAGGGTGATTCAAATTGAGTTTCCGCGTTATTATCTAAAATAAAATTGTCAACGGCAACGTTAGATTTCTAAGCTAGAAACATAAAGAAAAATAGTCATTGGTCAATATACGACAGAGCAACGTATTAAAATTATCCTTTAAAAGGAAAAGGAAGGAGGAAAAGTGCATTTTGAAGCGCGATCATGTATGTGATTTAACTCCCGCAGATTTTTTTTCTTTTGGGGGTATTTGCAGAGCAGATTCTACAAAAATAAACCGAACACCATTTCAGAACTGCAACAGGAGATCAGATACGAAATAGCTCGCATAGAACCTGAATTGTGTCGCTCTTTAAATTTTGTTACTATTGTCATCTTGTTTGACTGTTTTTATGATTACATTCACTACATTTTTAGTCCCTGACATTTTATGCATTGAATTACTATCTTTAGGAATACCCAGTAACTGCTGTAATTCATTACTTGATATATACACAAATTTTGTTTTAATATCTTTATATATTTTATCAAGCCTACATGTAAATTGGATTTCATATATGACTGATGCAAATTTTGATTGTTTTCTCCTTAAGAACGGTAGAGGATTCTTGAATCACCTTTTTAAACGATTTTTAGTAATCCTGTGTATTAAATCATCAGTCAAACTGTTAAAGTTAACCACATTCCTAATATAAGTTTTTCCTTGCGCGGCGGACATTAATTTTTGTAAGAGGAAGACCACAATGTAAACGGCAAACAAAAACGTTCAAACTTGTCACTTTGCATTAATTAGAATTAAATTTAACTAAGATTGCCGATACTTGAGGGAAATTAATTTTAAATAAATAAGCAATGATTAATATCTAAAAATTTCCACTATATTTAAAGTTGTATGTATAACAATTATTTTGACACACAGTTTCTGTTTCAAATACACACTATATTAAACTAAGAGTAAGAAAAGTAATTGCAAGCGAAAATCTCCATCGAGTTAATAATACCATAAAATATGATATTGGGGAAATCCATTTTTTTTAACGTCAAGGACGGCAATATAAATTTACTAGCGGTGAAACATTTAAAAATTATCATTGATTTTAATTGATTATCAATGACTTTAGTTTATAGTATGATTTTCTAACATTAAATGTTTAGCATAATGAGAATTATTTTGTTGTTTAGTATAACTATTTTTATGTTCATTGAGTCTAGAGAGGAAGACCTTCCTGTTTGTCCAACATAGACTTTTGAACATGACCCCCACTTAATCCCTGATTTATAGAGTTTATTTGTTTGACTTTGTTGTTTTTGATGATGTGTACACGACTATTGTTTGTTTTGAAAGCAATATTTATATTGTTTGTTTTGGATAAATGTTTAGACCCTAATTTGGTAACTTTTCCTGTCTATGAAATTGTTTTGTACGCTGTATTCTTGATATTATTGGCATGATATA
The DNA here is from genome assembly GCA_031761425.1 of Cosmopolites sordidus. Lineage (NCBI taxonomy): Eukaryota > Metazoa > Arthropoda > Insecta > Coleoptera > Curculionidae > Cosmopolites > Cosmopolites sordidus. The sequence goes on from JARFXV010000918.1 coordinate 314,578, forward strand.
TTTTTTTTATTAATTATTTTATTTATAATCGTATTCGTTATTTACTGCAATCTGCTGGATGACATTCAATTATTTATTATAATTATCTGTTGGTATAAGGATATTTAATAATCTGTATACAAATTCGTTAAATACTTCTATCAATCCTTATTCACAAAATAGTCATATTCAATTGAAAACAATATTATTTCAACGTCTATAAATGTAGATAGAAATTTGTATTTTTTGCTATAAATAACCCATACTATGCCTGAAAGTATAGTAAACAAAAGTCTGCAGAATTAAGTTTATAACTTGTTGAGCTGTCCGTACGCTCTCCTGACTTAAACCGTTATAAAAATTACTAGCAGTGCATCTCTGAAGAAGACTACAAAACACTAGCTTGCAATTCAGATTCTGACCTGTGGAAGGGTGTTTCAAAACCGCCCCAAATTCTGAAAAGGAATCAACTTGAGCTACTAAAGATGTTATATGATCCTATGAACTCCTAACTATAACGTTAAAGGTAATTGATTCGAAAAGGGACCACTGTTGACTATTAACAAAACCAGTTTAATTATTTCATTTATACTTTAAACTAAGAGAGGTGTATATTTTAATTTAGCCAACTTTTTTAATTGAAATGTGAGTTCGGTTCTGGTAACCTAAATAAATTAGTAAATAAAAAATTTGTCACGTGATTTTTCCTTGTTTTAACCTATGTGATTATTCAACATAATCATTTAGACCGGGGTTTCCTAATCTGGAGTCAGCGGACCCCCGGTGATCCGCGAACCTATCTAAATAAAAATAAAAGTAACAATTACGGAAACATAGATAGAGATGACGCCGAGTCGTTTTTGTTTTTATTATTAAGAGGTCCTTGCTGATCATAATAGATTCTTTTAGTTAGAACCGTTGAGTTTTATAACGAAATTATCTGTATCTTTTAATCTGAGCAGGAATACAAAAAATTCATCATGATTTCATATGAAACTAAACTATCTGCGGTCCATTGAATGTAATTCCAAAAAGTAACCTGTCTTTGCATGATTTTATTTTATAGAAATTACGTTCAAAATACAATTAATTTTTGCTATTTTCAAAATTCGATTTAGTACATTATACAAATTAATGTTTATTAAAAGCAAAGAATGGAGTTTATTTTTTAAACGTAATTTCATTATCCAAAAATAAAGTGGGGGCCGATTATTCCTCTCGCTGTCTTAACATAGCCATCTAAAAAGTCATTTTGATTGAATAAATTGATTGTTGCTGCTTTAATGAAGGGTTTATTCTTCTTCACTATTGGCAGTTTTCGTTATTGAGATCCTCGTTTAAGTTTATTCGAAAACGATATATTTTCATAGATAATGAAGCGCACCGATATTAGGTTTACGAATATTTTACGTAAAACGAAACCATCGACTTTAAATCCTTAACCGGTTAGATTTTGTATGGATGTAGTTTAAAGTTAACCTTTAAAATGCGCTTTATACTTGTTCGTGGCATTACCAAAATGGTTAAGGGTGTACGCGTCGATGAGTTCAGATCGTATTTGCATGGTTTAATTAAATTCACACTATTCGAAGTATGATTACTATATTGTAGTTCAAGATAATAGCATATATTTTTTTTTAGATTCGAAAATTTGTGTTGTAAAACAAATTATTTAAAGAATGAATTTCTTCATCTCGAAGACTCTGCTGAAACGTACCGCGAGGAGGAACGAGTGTCAGATCGCGAGGATCGTATCAATTATGCACATTCCATTGAATTTTGTTCCAAACAAAACGCATCCTTGCATGAAGAAACTCATTTCGATGGAAGTACCGTTAAATATGAAGAGTGTCATGACGAGACACTATTCTCAGTTTGCAATGGTCTCATCACTTATGTCTGTTCGGTCTGTTCCATTGAGTTTAGTTCCAAGCAAAACTTCTCCTTACATGAACAAAGTCACTCTAAGAAAATCACCATTAAATGTGAATGGTGCAACCTCGATTTCCACTGCCTGAAAGATTATAGCCATCATCAAAAAGATATTCACAATATTACTAACCGTCAAATAGCTTGTTATATTTGCGGTATTATTCTTGATTCTCGCCCCTGTTTCTACAATCATATGAAAGATATTCACGGTGAAGATTTTCCGTGTGAAAAGTGCGGAAAAACTTTTAAGGAACCTTGTGATCTAAAAGATCATTTTGTCACTTATCACGATAAGAAGGCTAATCCCTGCGACATATGCGGTCGAAATTTTAAATACTTAAAAAAGCACATGAAAAGTCATTTGGGACTTACACCTTTTCAGTGTAAATTTTGCAAAAAGAATTTCAGTTCGAACCATTACTTAAAGAATCACCTGAATATCCATACGGGTGAACGTCCTTATGTTTGTGCAGTTTGTAGTAGAGGATTTATGACAACAAGTAATCTTTTAGCACACAAGAGAACTCACACCGGTGAAAAACCACACTTTTGTAACGTATGCGAAAAAGCCTTTACTACAAGGTGGAAATTGTCACAGCATTTGAAAACTCACACTGGTGAAAAACCATACGTGTGCAACGAATGCGGAAAAACTTTTGCCGCAAAGTGGAGATTGTCAGAGCATTTGAAAACTCACACTGATAGAAATCCCTACAATTGTAAAGTTTGTAATAAATCTTTCAGTATGGCTAAAGGACTGAGGCATCATGAGAGAAGTCACACTGGTGAAACATCATATGAGTGCATGATATGTCACAGACGTTTTTCACGGAAAGACTCGCTACGACGCCACAAGAGGAAATTTCATGAAATTCAATCATAATGAATTCTGAAATTATTTTTTTTTTGCGAAGTACATTTCACGATATTTATTTTGCATGTTTACTGGAGTATTAATGTTATAGAATATTTTTCTGTAAAATTCATTCATTTTTTGTAAAGCACATTTCACGATATTTAGTTTTCATGTTTACTGGGGTATTAATGTTATAGAATTTTTTTGTAAAACACTTACATTTTTTGTAAAGCACATTTCACGATATTTATTTTTCATGTTTACTGGGGTATTAATATTATAGATTTTTTTTAAATTTTTCTGTAAAGCACATAAATTTTTTGTAAAGCACATTTCACGATATTTATTTTTCATGTTTACTGGAGTATTAATGTTATAGAATTTATTTTTTCATTTTTCTGTAAAGCACGTTCATTTTTTTGTAAAGCACATTTCACGATATTTATTTTTCATGTTGACTGGGGTATTAATGTTATAGAACTTTTTTTTTCATGTTTCTGTAAAGCACATTTATTTTTTTGTAAAGCACATTTCACGATAGTTATTTTGCATTTTTGTTTACTGGGGTATTAATGTAATTAATATTAAATTTAAAATAAAAAGTAATTTTTTTTTGTTGATTTTCATTTTGGAACCTTTGGTTGGGACATTGAAATTATTCGACGGGCGTTTAACTACATTATCATTAAACTAGAAGAGATTTACCATTAAACACCAAATCACTTTTTGAAAATTCTCGACGCACGTTTTGCTAACCATGTTAGCATCATCAGGATGATTTATCTATCTCTAGATTAACAATAAATCTTATAAAGTAAATCGCTTCGAATTATTGATTGATTTGTCCGTTACTTTACTTTGTTAACTATCAATTTTATTTGTAAACAAAATGTGTGTGACTATAGTTTCGTAAAACGACTTTACATTCTCAAACACTACTTTAAAACTAAGGTTTTACAGCTGTTTATATATTCTATGTACCTAATTTTATACTTTTATTGGGATTTTTTTTTTTACAATATTTTAAATAGTGGGGATTTCGGAGATCCGTTTGATCGTTTAATAGCTGTCTAGATGGATCTTTATTATATTTATACATTTGAATAGCTTCTAAAATGTTTAATTTTTTGCTTTTGGACGCCGTATGTAAATTTTACAAATTTGTAATCTCGGGAAATATATGTCCGGTATCTAGGAATTATTTAAAATATTGTTAAAAAAAAATATCCCCAATAAAAGTATAAAATTAGGTATATAGAATATATAAATAGCTGTAAAACCTTAGTTTTAAAGTTGTGTTTGACAATGTAAAGTCGTTTTACGAAACTATAGTCACACAAATTTTGTTTACAAATAAAATTGATAGTTAACAAAGTAAAAAATTGTTTTATCAATTTTTTAAAAAATCTCTTCGAGTTTAGCGTTTCACACAGAAAGTTCCAATAGAAGAATTCATACATTATCATTATCTGGGGATTAATAAAACTAAACTTTATTTTGTCCACAGTTTATACTTAAATTTAGTGTAGTATAAACTATCAACATCACTAAGGCGTACAAAATAACTCGTTCGTGATTAAAGTAAATTAAAGATTCTATAGATTGGCCCTTTGTCCATATTTAAACATTTAATCTAATCTAATAACCTCCTATCTTTGATACCTGGAAGCCATTTTAATATGCTTAATTCTATATTGTGGTTAGTTTCGTAAATACACATGTCTTTTTAGAGTCGTTAATTAAATCCTTGTATTTTTGGATTCGGAGCAATTTTTGGTCGTCAATCAATTTGTGTTGAACAAAGCGTGCATAAACCTTTCGAAGTCTGAAATGATCAGTCAAAATACGATAAAGTGAATATGTGAACTTGTTCAGTTCCATTTCCATGTATTGCAACGAAGATTTTGGCTGCTTTTTTATAAATTTACGCACAATTTCAATGTTACTTTGAGTAACCAGGATGTTCGTCGTCCTTGATGTCCTCACGACCTTTTTTGAATCGTTTTAACCACACGTAGACTCTGCCACGGGACAAACAATCCTCACCATACACTAGTTTCATTAATTGAAACGTTTCGGTGAATGTTTTACCAAGTTTAAAACAAAACTTAATATTCGCTCTTTGTTCGATGTTCATTTTTTGACCGATGGTATAAACACACATTGAGCGCGATAATTCGATTTCTAATGACCCGAATTTCATGAAATTGTGTCAGAACATCAATGAAGGGTCACCTTTCCAAAGCTTTTTTACGTTCAAAGATGGTTCCACCGGAAATAGCTATTTTTAAAAAGTTCTGTTTTCAGTGAGACTCAACTTTATAATTGATGATTTACATTTTTATTATTATCTAATGATTCTTATTATTATTGTAAATAATATTGGGCTCTAATGTTCTTCATTATTATTGTAAATGATTCTGGAATCATCTAATTCTAAATTTTTGTTTTTTAATATCCCCGTCGGTTACATTTTCAAGGAAAGGGTTGAAGTTGGTCATGTTTCTGATATAAGTATTTTTCGGGTCGAATCGTTAGGGGGAAATTAGGTAAACGTAGAACATAAAAGATCAAATTTACCATTTTGTCTTCTTTAGAATGGGAGGGGCACGATTATTCATCTCGCTGATATAACTGCGAGACGATGCTTTACTGAAAGCTTTATTCTGCCCGGCAATTCTGTTTATGGAGATGCTCGTTTTGATGGAAGTAGGTTTAGTCGTTTCAAAAAGGTAGCGCAACGTTCCACTACTGTGTAGAACTGTGTTATAAATATTTTATGTAAAATGAAATAATTGGGCTTTAAATGCTGCATAAATTGGATGTTGTAAAGTCAGAAAGTCAGTTCAAATTCAGAGCGGTTGAAATTCTGCATGTTGATCTATTCGGATCGATCTTGTTGCTTTCTGTTTTAAACCAGAAACAGTTTCTTAATTCTTTTTACCCATTTCTTATTAAAATTCACACTGAAATTAAGAAAAAAATTAGCATATATGATTATATGATTGATGATTTTGCCACAACACTAGAAGTAGTAGTAAATAATAATGAGTATTATTTTTTTAGATTCGAAAATTCATTGGATGGAATACATTTCTTAAAGGATGAATATACTTCATATCCTAAAGATGAGCCTGAAACGTACCATGATGAGGAACTGCTGTCAGTTCAAAACGACTACGTCAGTTATGCTTGTTCTAACAGTGCTATTGAATCTACTTCCAAACAAAAGCTCCCCTTATATGTTCAGTCACAGTTCACAGACCTCACTGTTAAATGTGAAGAGTGTAATCTTGATTTCCCCTGTGTTAACGATTACAGCCATCATCAAAAAGAAGTTCATAAAATTAATAAACTAAAAATAGTTTGTTTCATTTGCGGAATTATACTTGATTCTCGCCCCAGCTTCTACAATCATATGAAAGACATTCACGGTGAAGACTTTCCGTGTGAAATGTGCGGGAAAACTTTTAACAGACCTTGTGATCTAAAAGAACATTTTATCACTTATCACAATAAGAATGCTAAGCCCTGCGACATATGCGGTCGGAATTTTAAATCCTTAAGTCAACACATGAAGAGTCATTTGGAACTTAAACCTTTTCAATGCAAATACTGCAACAAGAATTTTCGTTCTAAGATTTCCTTAAACAATTGTCTGAATATCCACACTGGTAAACGTCCTTACGTCTGTACTGTTTGTGGTAGAGGATTTACAACAGGAGCTAATCTTTCAGGGCATAAGAGAATTCACACCGGTGAAAAACCGCACGTGTGTAACCAATGCGGAAAAGCCTTTGGTACAAAGTATAAATTATCAGTTCATTTGAAAACCCACACTGGTGAAAAACCCTACGCTTGTAAGATTTGTAATAAATGTTTTTGTCTGCCTACTGGATTGAGGCATCATGAAAAATCTCATAATGGTGAAAAACCACACGTATGTAACGAATGCGGAAAAGCGTTTGCTACGAAGTGTAAAATGTCACTGCATTTAAAAACCCACACTGGTGAAAAACCGTACACTTGTAAAGTTTGTAATAAAAGTTTTAGTGAGGTTACTAGACTGAAGTATCATGAAAGAATTCATACGGGTGAAAAACCATATGAGTGCAAAATATGTCACAAACATTTTTCAAGGATAGACACGCTTCAACACCACAAAAAGACTGTTCACAAGATTCAATGATATTTCGATAATTCTTGAATATTCGGTATTTCGATAACCAAGTTATTATCAGAAAATTAATTAAATTAAACCTTAATTTATTTTGTTTACAATTTATACATATGTAGATGGAGAAAAAGTTTCAAATTCGCCAACACTTTTTTCCATTTCGAACATGCATTTTGAAGACATCAACCGCTTCTTCTGGCATCGCAACTCGTTGACCACGTAGTTTCTTCTTCACGAACGGGAACCAAAAGAATTGGGTGCCCATACAGGACTGAACGGTGGATAACCCATCAATTCTATGTTTTTACCGATCGTTGAGTTGTTGGATCCGATGTGTGAGAGCTCGTGTTGTCATGGTGAAGAATGATCTGTCGCTGATTATTTTTTCTTATTTCTTCAAGGACTTCTGACTAAGAAATGGTTGTGTACCATTCAGAATTGACCATTCTATGATTCTCTAGTGGCACTGTAGCCACATGCCCATTTATTATAAAAAAAAAACCGCTGGCCATTTGCTTCGAAGTGCTTCTTGCGCGAACAACTTGTGTTGGGTTTGGCTCATTTTGAAAGACCCATACAGTCGACTACTATTTACTTTCGGGCTCATACTCACAGATCCAAACTTCGTCACCTGTGCGGATGTTATACACAGCTTTTGACGCACCACGATGGTATTTTTTTAGCATTTCTTTGCATCAATTGATAAGAGCCTGTTTTTGAGCGATTGTTTAACGCGCACAAATCTTTTTCACGGCGAAATCTTCATGTAAAATCTTGTGTATGCTTGTCGTAATCTGACGGTATGTCACATGACGATTTTGCTTTATCAGTTCGTGGACAATATCGATGTTTTCTGGCACAACAACCGATTTTAGACAACTTTCTTTAAATACATCCGTGAGGGAACGAAGTCCACGATTGAATTCACTAAACCAGTGATCTACCGTGGTTTTAGACAGGACTTCATCGCCAAAAATTGAAATGAGTTGATCGATTCACTGTTTTTGAGATAATCCACGTCGAAAGTTGTAACAAATCAACGCACGAAAATTCTCACTAGTTAATTCCAGTTTTTGACTGAGATGAAATGTTCAAGTACAACAAAAATAGCGTCCCTATGACAAAACGTTCTGAGTACGTATACAGTCATCTTTACGATGTATATGTCAGATGGCGCCTATAATACCATTGTTGCCAATTTCGGATGCATAAATAGCAACCCTCTTATATTTATGATTTATGACAATCACTATATTTTAAGTCCCAGGCATTTCGTTTTTTGAATTAATTGTAATATTTTCAATTATGCGAATGAGTCAATATACCTCGATCACAATCTTGACACCTAATTTCGTAAATCCCCGATTTTTCATGTTGATATACTTTATCCTTTGGGTTACCCAGGACTCCTCTTAATTTATTATTTGGTTTGCACACAACTTTAATGTCCACTTTTTTAAAAATGTTGTCTAACCTTCGTATTAATTAAGCATCAAATGGTATTACCTTGAATTTATTTTTGTTCCCACCCTTGGAAAACTCGAAGATTCTTTCAATATTTTTTTAAACTTATGTTTACTAATTAATTTATTTACAATGTTCTTACTATAACCGTTCACTTCGGATACCCTCCTAATTAATTTGAATTCTTGTAATTTTCTTTGTTTAAAGGAAAATTGATTAATTTATTTACCATAAAATTTAAACTAGCCATCTTCTTTTGGAAGCTATGATTTGAACGGTTAGGGATGTATCTAGAAGTGTTGGTGTTTTTTCTCACACAACTTTAATGTCCACTTTTTTAAAAATTTTGTCTAACCATCGTATTAATTAAGCATCAAACGGTATTACCATGAATTTATTTTTGTTCTGATTCTTTGGAAAAGTCGAAGATTTGTTCAATAATTTTCTAAATTTATGTTTTCTAATTAATTTATTTACAATGTTCTTACTATAACCGCTCACTTCGGATACCCTCCTAATTAATTTGAATTCTTGTAATTTTCTTTGTTTAACGGAAAATTGATTAATTTATTTACCATAAAATTTAAACTAGCCATCTTCTTTTGGAAGCTATGATTTGAACGGTTAGGGATGTATCTAGAAGTGTTGGTGTTTTTTCTTACACAACTTTAATGTCCACTTTTTTTTAAATTTTGTCTAACCCTTGTATTAATTAAGCATCAAACGGTATTACTATGAATTTATTTTTGTTCTGATCCTTTGGTAAAGTCGAAGATTCTTTCAATAATTTTCTAAACTTGTTTTCTAATTAATTTATTTACAATGTTCTTACTATAACCGTTCACTTCGGATACCCCCCCTAATTAATTTATTTACCATAAAATTTAAACTAGCCATCTTCTTTTGGAAGCTATGATTTGAACGGTTAGGGATGTATCTAGAAGTGTTGGTGTTTTTTCTTACACAACTTTAATGTCCACTTTTTTTTAAATTTTGTCTAACCCTTGTATTAATTAAGCATCAAACGGTATTACTATGAATTTATTTTTGTTCTGATCCTTTGGTAAAGTCGAAGATTCTTTCAATAATTTTCTAAACTTGTTTTCTAATTAATTTATTTACAATGTTCTTACTATAACCGTTCACTTCGGATACCCCCCCTAATTAATTTATTTACCATAAAATTTAAACTAGCCATCTTCTTTTGGAAGCTATGATTCGAATCATTAGTGATATATCTCGAAGTGTTGGTGTTGTTTCTAAAAGCTTGTTTCTACTGACTAAAACATCCAGAAATGGTAAACTATCTTTGTTTTTATTCATGCGTGAGTACTATATTTTTTAAATCAAAAATTGCAAAAATATCATCCACATCACACTTCATCCACATCATCTTAACCATACCTTCAGAATGTAACTGAATTAATTTTTCGCCTCCGTTTCAAATGTACTCATAAATAAGTTGGCTTAGAACGGTGATAGGGGATTGGCCATTGTCGTTCCTTCTTTTTGTTCGTAAAACCGGTTATTAAGTTGAAAACAATTTTGCTTCATACATAGTCTTGTTAAGGAGATGTACTCAGAAACAATTTTGTTATTACAATCATTTAACTCGAGTAACTCTCTTAGGTATGTCAAGGTATGTAGAGTCGGGTCACTCGGAAACAACGATGACACGTCAAAGGAAACCAAGACCTTTACCTTTTTTTACACGCTTTATTAGGTAGGTAGTACGCTTCATAGGTAGTAAGTTAGCAATTGGGGTCTCATATAAATAGAACATAGTTTAGTTTTTAAAATTAGATTAAATCATCTCCCCATGATGATAACATGGTTAGCGAAACGTGCGTCGAGAATTTTAAAAAAGTGTTTCGGTGTTTACTGGTAAATCTCTTTGAGTTTACTATTTAGCTGCCACTGGTGGCTTAATATAGCAGCGAGCAACTTTTAGGCGATTATATTATTTACTCACCGAAACTGAAAAGTTGCCATTGTGCGACTAGTTTTAGTTTTAATCATTTCCTAATGATCTTAACTGGGTTAACGAAATGTGAGTCTAATAATTTGAATGTGATTTGTTGCGAGCGGAAAACTCATACGAATATAGCATATCATTCTTTGTGATCTGATATCATCAAAAATTTCATAAATCTCATTTTGTGATTCTGTATCTATAATTAGTTGTAACCAAACCTGTTGTTAGTGTGCAAAAACGTTCATAAAATTGGCAACCCCCAAATTATTAGTTACATTTATATAATTTTCGCTTGATTCCAATTTATAATCTCTGCAAATTTGCAATTACAATTTTTCAAATCTGGTTCTATGAATCTAGATATTTTTTTTAAATTTTTTGCAATTAAAACTATATCTGACTTTTCAAATTAAGGCAAACAAAGGCGTGTTTATTATTAAGGCGTGTCTATTATTAGTAGATTCGTAACTTCATGAGTGGTCCGTGCTCTCTCCTGACTTAAATCCTATTAAGAATTACTAGCAATGTCTCTCAGAAGAAGACTAGAAAGCAGGAGCTTACAATTCAGACTCTGACCTGTGGGAAGTTGTTTCAAAACCGACCTAAATCCTGAAAAGTAATCAACCTGAGCTATTAAAGAATTTATGCTAGTCTATGAACTTTCGGATCTCAAAGGTAATTGATTTAAAAAGGCGCCCATCATTGACTATTAACAAAACTAGTGTAAGTTTGTTTTGTTATATTTTCACTTTAAATTAAGCATGTGTACACTTTAATTTAGTTAACTTTTCTAATTGAAATGTAAAATTTCGGTGATGGTAACGTAAATAAATGAGTAAATAAAACTAGCGTGATATTTATTTTGTTTTACCTTATGTCAATTCTTCTATTGGAACCTTTGGTGTGAAACATTAAACTTGAAGAGATTTACCACTAAACACCAAAACACTTTTTTTGAACTGCTCGACGCACGTTTCGCTAACCATGTTAGCATCATCAGGAGATGATTTAATCTAATTCTAAAACGTGCGTCGAGCAGTTCAAAAAAGCGTTTTGGTGTTTAGTGGTAAATCTCTTCAAGTTTACCTTATGTGAATATTCAACATAATCATTTAGACGAACTGTTCATACATAAATGTGAAGTGTTAAGTAGAATTTCGTCATTATTTCATAAGAAACTCAACGATCTGCACCCCCTTGCATGTAATTCCAAGAACTAATCTTTCTTAACTTTTTTAACGTATTTTTTTTAAGGATAACATCATCCAGATCTCTAGCGTCGCGTCTGCCTTTATCCTAAAAGAAGTGGGAACAGATTTTTTCCTCACTTTGTCATAACCGCCTAAACAATCACTTTCAGTGAATAAAGTGGTCGTTGATACTTCAATGAAGGGTTTATTCTGCTTCATTATTGGCAGTTTTCCTTATTAAGATGTTCGTTTTGGTTCATCCGAGAATAATATGTTTCCAATAATAACGTTCCGATACTGGATTTACGAAGATTTTACGTAAAAGAAATCACTGAGCTTTAAATCCTCAATCGGTTTGACCTTATAAAGTTACGGTTTCCTAAGAAAACGGTTTCGTTATTTAGCGACTGTGACAAGTCGTAATGCACCGGACGTAAGGACTATGACAAGAGATGTCAACTTAAAAAAAAAGGCGGCCAACGTACATTTAGCGTTTTGCGCTGGAGAACGAACGATCTAAAGATAGCATTATTACTATATTGGAAGATTAGGAGTAATCGAAAGACGAAATTTATCGTTTCAATGAGAGTGAAATATTTATGAATCGTGTTACAGAGGGCCCATTTAAAATTTTTTAGTTCAAGTGGATTTTTCAATAATTTTTGCTCTTCACATTTTATAAAGCTTCATTATTTCTTACAAAATCAATCAACGTTTCGTCATCTTCGATAGTCCAAATAAAGTTTGAATCCGTTTTTTATTTTAAAATAGTCAAAAAAAATTCGCTACTGTTTGTCACCGTTATGACAGCAAACATGCAACTGACCGCACCGCTATTTGACGTTGCGCACAAAACTAACGCTCTTTAGGAAAACACTGCCATCTGGTTTACACAGAGAACGTTTTAGTGATATCATCCACCGCTATATTATGGCCGCTATATAATGGCACCACTTTCTTAGGAAACTCTAGCTTTAAGGTAAAGTCAATCTTTAAAATTCGATATATATATATATATATATATATATATATATATATATATATATATATATATATATATATATATATATATATATATATATATTTGATCATGATATTACCAAAACGGTAAAGGTCTGCGCGTCGATGAGTTCGTATCGTCCTCACATAGCTCGTCGTTACCCGCATTTCAAACCGTTCCTTTTTACCCCACATTCTTTTCTTTTCAATCTAAAACCAATTTCTTCGTTTTTTTTACTTATCTTAATTTAATTCACACTATTCGAAGTATGATTACGATATTGTGGTTGCAAGATGTTAATATTTTGTTTTAAATTTGAAAATTCGTTTTGTGGAATAAATTATCGATACAATGAATTTCTTGACCCCGAAGATTCTGTTACGTATGATTATGAGGAAATATTATCAGATCTCAAGGATCGCATCAATTATACCTGTTTCATTGAATTTAGTTTCAAACAAAACCTCTCCTTACATGGACAAACTCATTCCGATGAAAGTCCCGGTAAATGTGTGTGCTATTCTCAGTTTGTAATGGGATCATCACTTATGTCTGTTCGATCTGTTCCACTCAATTTAATCTCATGCAAAACTTCTCAAATTTCTCAACAAAGACATCCCAAGAACAACCTCGATTGCAACCTCGATTTCTACTGTTTGAATGATTATAGCTATCATGAAAAATATATTCATAATATTGCTAATCGTCAAATTATTTGTGTAGCTAAGGGTGTGTTGTTATCTCTTTATTTCTTGATAATTCGGTGCTTCCATGCGACATCACCTAACCTAAGATCTTCATTATCTTTAATTTAGATTATAAATCCATATACATTTAGCATTAGGCATCACATATAACTTAATTATGTTATGAAAATACACAGTGGGCAAGTGGAGAATAATAAAAATATTCAAAAAACTATGAAAACATTTTTCCTGTGATCCACGTAAAATTTTCAATCCTTCAGTCGCCATCAAACGCCAACAAACATCTCCTGAGACCGGTTTCTAGCCTTAAACCGTCCCCCACGGGATGGCGTAAGCTGGATTTCTATGCTGCTTTCATCCGATTAAGCCGATTAATATGGCCAGGACCCTGATCAATCCTTCAATTGCTTTCGAACGTACAACTCGAAGCCCGACGGCTTAAGGCTAGAAACCGGTCTCGGGAGATGTTTGTTGAGAATTTTACGTGGATCTCAGGAAAAATGTTTTCCTTATTTTTTGAATATTTTTAATTATGTTATACTATCTCCCTTCTTTAAATAAAACTTACAAATCTAACCTTTTGGGTTTCTTAATAAGTCGGCCTGAAACTTTAGACTTCAGAACAGGTTTAACAGGTGGGCTTAAAATGGATTCGTAACTAGAGCTAGATTGAACATTGTTAAAAAGGCTATTTATGTTTACAGAAGATTTCTTAGAATGCTTATCCATTAGGCCAAGAGATACCTGGTACGAGACAAGTAATTTTCTGATGTCAGTATTAGGTTGCTGCACATAAGCACTGTTTAACATATCAACATCTTTGCTTATACTAGAATTATATTTATTCAATGACTTTCTTAGATCAAACCTATTTCTAATGATTAAATTAACATTCTCGTCCAAAACCTTATAGGAGCTTGGATTTTCAGAAAGCTCTACAATTTTTCCCGGTTCCCAAGTCTTGTCAAAATGATTGAAAACTGTAATATTTTGATTGGGTTCCAAAAGTTTTAGATCAGTGGCAGTCTTGTTACAATATTTTTCATTCTTCTCCAGTCTTAATTGAAGCTTTTCTTTAATATTACTACATAGTGTTGGACTTAGTAGATCTGCCGATAGAGGTAACTTCGTTCCACAAATACGGCTAATTAACAATTGGGCTGGAGAATAATTTAAATATTTACGAGGGGAGTTCTGATACTGTAATAGGGTATCAAATATATCCTTGCCCTCTTCTAACGATTTGTTTTCATATTTTTTTCGCAATATCCACTGATGTGTCGGGGGATCCAAATTTGGAAAAATTCATTTTTAATTTTTGAATCAGTTCATGAGCAGATTTATTTTTGATGGATGCAAGTTCACGCCAGTTTTGAAAATGCATCCATTATTACTAAAAAAAAAATTGTTAAAAAAAGAAAAAATATCAGCTCCAATGTGTTTCCAAGGGGGCTCAGGAATAGGGTAGGATTAATTATTTGTTTTACATTTTTAGGCGCATATTTTTCATATATTTTGTTTTTAATAAATAATTCAATTTCCTGATTCATGAGTGGCCAGTTTTTTACTTAGGGACTTCTTTTCCGTCTATGTCAACGTAAACTGGCTGTAAATATCTAATCCGTTCTCGTCAATTAGGCTGAAGAATACAGCAATTTGCTTTTTATCCTCTTTAGAATCCAAATCGGTAGCCGTCATAAACAAATCAAAGCTCTGTTCAAATTTCTTCCAGTTCTGGAAGATATGTGGATCTGGTAGATATGTGGTTCCAACAGGTTGGCACTACACCTCACTCTACGAATGAAACAATTGATTTATTGAGAGAAAAATTTGCCCCAGTGCATCCAGAAACGGGGTGTTAATTGGCCCCCAAGATCATGTGATTTGACACCATTGGAATATTTTATTTGGGGTCATGTGAATAACCAGGTCTATAAGAATAACCCACAATAGATTTCTAAATTAAAGGATGAAATTATTCGAGTCATTGGTGAGATAGAGCCACGATTATGCCGAAATGTCATCCAAAATTTTGACAATAGACTGGACGTCTGTGGAGCTGGAACTGTGCTTCAATTTTTAGTTAAAAGTTTTTTGAAATCAACGCAAATCCTGTGTTTAACATTACTTTTACGTCTGGACGTGGCTAAATCTAAAAATATTATATGTTTGCTGGTTGGTCCCGACTTCCTGAATGCTTTATTCTGCTTCAGTGCCAACAGTTACTATTTATCGAGATACTCGTTTTGATAGAAGTAGGTTTCCACTTTCGTAAGTTTGAAAACGATATGGTTTCAAAGATAGTACAACGTTTCAGTACTGTGTCGAACTGTAATGAATTTTTTACGAAGAAATGAAAAAAATCTACTTTAAATGCTGCATAAATCGAATTTTGTAAAAGTAGAGTTTAAAGTCGATGAGTTCGGATCGATCCCGTTGCTTTCTGCTTTAAACTAGGACTTGCTTCCTCGTTTTTTTTTCCTATTTCTTATTTAAATTCACTCTGAAACTAATAAAAAGTAATGAACAATAATTTAAAACAAGTTGAATTTTTCGAATTATTATATCGGTAATTTTGCCTCAGTATTGTAGTAGTAATAAATAATAATACATATTATTTTTTTTTAGATTTAAAAATTCATTATATGAAACAGATTGTTTAAAGAGCCAATCTCCATATTCCGAAGATCGGTCTGAAGCGTGTCATGAGGAGGAACTATTGACAGTTCATAAGGACTTCGTCAGTTCCTGCAATTCCATTGAACCTAGTTCAAAGCAGAACCTCTCGTTACAGGAACAAACTCATTCCCCGGAAAGTACCATTAAATCTGAAGAATATCACGACGAGACGCTATTCTCAGTTTGCAATGGCCTCATCACTTACATTTGCTCGATCTGTTCTATTGTGTTTAGTTCCAAGCAAAACCTCTTCTTACACGAACAAAGTCATTCCAAGAAAAGCTCCATCAAATGTGAAGAGTGCAACCTTGATTTCGACTGTCTGAAAGATTATAGCCATCATCAAAAAGATGTTCACAATATTATTAACCATCAAATCGCTTGTTACATTTGCGGTATTATACTTGACTCTCGCCGCTGTTTTTACAATCACATGAAAGCAATTCACGGTGAAGACTTTCCATGTGAAATGTGTGGAAAAACTTTTAAGAAACCTTGTGATCTAAAGGAACATTTTGTCAGTTATCACAATAAGAATGCTAAGCCCTGCGACATATGCGGTCGGAATTTTAAATTCTTAAGAGATCACATGAAAAGTCATTTGGAACTTAAACCTTTTCGGTGCAAATACTGCAGCGCGAAGTTTCGTTTTAAGATTTCCTTAACCAATCACCTGAATGTCCATACTGGTGAACGCCCTTACGTTTGTACAGTTTGTGGTAGAGGATTTATATCAGGGAATAGTCTTTCAGCACATAAAATAACTCACACTGATGAAAAACCACACGTGTGTAACCAATGCGGAAAAGCCTTTGGTACAACGAATAAATTGTCAGATCATTTGAGAACTCACACTGGTGAAAAACCCTACACTTGTAAAGTTTGTAATAAATGTTTCAGTCTCTCTACTGGACTGTGGCATCATCAAAGAACTCATAATAGTGAAAAACTACACATGTGTAATCAATGCGGAAAAGCCTTTGGTACAAAGTGGCAAAGGTCACTACATTTAAAAACCCACACTGGTGAAAAACCCTACGCCTGCAAGGTTTGTAATAAATCTTTTAGTCAGGCTAGAGGACTAAGGCATCATGAAAGAATTCACACTGGTGAAAAACCATATGAGTGCAAAATATGTCACAAATATTTATCGAGACCAGACTCGCTACGGCTCCACGAAAGGACTGTTCACAAGATTTAAGGATATTTTGATAATTCGAATTTTGGAATATTAGGTGCTTCGCTAACCAACTTATCATCAGCAGATTAATAAAACTAAACATTAATTTATTTTGTTTACAATTTGTTCATACGTAAACCTAGTGGAGAAAAGTGTTTCATTCGCTAAAGCGTCCAGGATTAAAGCAAATGAAGGACCATATAGATGGGTCCTTTGTCCGTATTTAAACTATTTTTACATTTAGTTATGTCGATACTTTCGTTTGTAGCTGATAACGTATTATCTTTAATGTATCTAAGAAATTGTTGTCTTTAAATTTACATTGTGGTTAGTTTCGCAAATATATCGACTACCACAGATCTAGTCGAGTCTGTCATGTTCTTTAAATCTCGTTAGTATTGTCGATTCACTACATTCTAATTCTCCTACATTTAATTCGTTATAATATTGCCTTTCGGATTACCCCATAATTACTGTAATTTATTACTGGACTTATATACTAACTTATATATATGCAAAATTTTTATATTATTCTCCTTGAAAAAGGTAGACGATTCTTGAATTATTTGTCAAAATTTTTAATTCCGTCTATTAAATTGTCAGTGAAACCGTTAAAGTTACCCCACATTTCTAATATACATATTTTCTTGCTCGAATCTCTTTTTCGCAAAAGGAAAGTGATGTAAGCGGCGAACAAATATGTTTAAACTTGCCATTTTCTGTTGTTTAGAGTGGTATGAATCATTAGGAATGTATTTATCATGGCTAAACTGTTTTTCTGAAAATACCTAGTCCCAACTTACTATTTTAACTTAATAACCAAATATATAATACTACTGACACAAAAACATAAAAATATGCAAACTGACTCACGTCTATAAGTATACTCAATTCTCGGACATGCGCATAAGACTCAAAGTAGTAGTGAGAAAAACAGACGCATATATGTCTGCACCGTAACGATTTCGCCGATCTCCAGACCTTGCTAGCAATATAATAGTATTTCAGATATATAAAATAGTATTGTATATATCTGAAATAAAAGTAAAAATGGCAATCTCGCTCGCATCGGTGCCTTAACGAGAAGAAAGGCATCATAACCCAAATAACAACCAAGAGAAGGAGTTGACGTTAAGAAGTCGTTCAAGAAAGACAACGATTCGGGATTGCCGACGAATGTAATGACAATTTAGTTTTATTGAAGCAGTCCATAAGTAAATATAAAATATATTAAAAGTACTCCCAATCGCAACAGTAATTCAGCCACAATCGACTGAACACCAACATACAACAAGTCAGTTTTGTTGTATGTGTATATATATATATATATATATATATATATATATATATATATATATATATATATATATATATATATATATATATATTTATATATAGTGATGGTGAAAGAAAAATTCGTTCTCTCTAAACTCTAAACACCTTCCGTGGTACTTGTAAATGAAAATCATCACTATCACTACTTACTTAAAATTTATCAGGTAAGCCGCAAAAGTTTATGAAACGAGTTAATGGCAAATTGTCATGACAACTTGACACATTTGTTTGACAATTATGTTGATTTTTTGACAATTATGTTGATTTTTTGACAATTATGTTGATTTTTTGACAATTATGTCATGATTTGATTTTTTTATGAAACGCATACATGTGAGATTGATACACCCGTCATGGTTGCGTTTATGAAACAGGGACCTAGAGTTATTCAAGTTACGGGCCTAACAAGATGTCTCTAATGGAACTTGCAGAATACCTCCCGCTCCTGCAGTTGCGTAGTTGGTCACTGTCTTCTCTCACATCAATATCTCGTGGATGGGGGCAAACAAGTATGCTGTAAGAGAGTTGGAGTGTAGGCGTCCTCACTTAGGGTGGAAGATCAATTTCAGGATCTCATTCTCACAGGGCCGGGGGCATAGATATGATATATGTTCCTTCCAATTGATGATCAAATCAAGAGTAATATAGAGTTGTCAAAATAGTTGTTATTGTTTGTTTGCCACACAGAAAACTTGATAGGAGGGGTAGTAACGTTTCAACGTTAAATACACACGTCCTCGGTTGTCGAAGGTCAGCGAGAACCGATGAAAATTAAGAAAGTAAGAGCGTCCGTGCTCCAATAACCAAACTTATTGACTCGAAAGCGCGCAGCTGCTTTAAATGTGGCGGAGATCGTAGTTGCTTCGCATCCTTCACAAATATTAACGCTTGCAGCCGTATAAGATTCAGTTAGTGCAAGAATTGAAGCCGACGGACGCCACTGACAAACTTTTATTCGCTTCCAACAGTCGACAAGATCTTATTTTCCGATGAAGCTCGTTTCCACCTTAACGACCATATCAATAATCAAAATTGTCTCTACTGGTATGGAGAAAACCCTAAAAAGAAACATGAAAGGCCTCTGCATAGCCCGATGGTCACAGTTTGGTGGCGGAATAATCGCCTCGTTTTTTTCGCGCAGTAATGGTGATTTCTCACCGTTATGTCGAAACGCTTGAAATTTTTTCACTTCTGCTTATCAAGAATTTGTAGGATACACTCAGGACGTATGGTTCCAACAGGACGGAGCAACTTACAACACTTCCAATTTCTCTTTGCCCGTCATTCAGGCGCTTTTTTTCTGAAAAAATTGATTTCTCGAAGAAGAAACACTCAGTGTTTCCTCCCCCTCCCCTCTCCACGGGCGAATTTTAGTGTTATTTGCATTAGGAGGTTTATTTTTTAGCGGTTATGATAACTAGCATTGTCCATTACAATTACGCTTTTTGCGTACAACACATTTGCTCTTATCTGAATCACTACGAACTTTTTTTGGCTTTGTCGCAACATCTTTAACTGTAGACAACGGAGTTTTCGTTAATGAAAACGTCTCTTCTGCGGCTGCATTTACATTAAGCCCCCTATTCAATAAAGTAACATACACGTTTTTAACAATTTGCTTAGCATCGAGCGATAAATATTTTCTTTTAAAATACTGTTTACGTTTGAATACCCTGAATACCTTTAAAAATAAAAAAAACACAGCGCCCGACTTATGTTTTCTTATGTTTAGTTACAACAGGGGTTGTTAAAAGTTTATTGCAGTCAATCGGTCAACGATATATCTTGAACCGCACTATACATTTGTATAATTTATGCTTGATTCTAATTTATAACTTCAATACATCTCCAATTAAAATTTTTCAAATCAGATTTCTATGAATTCAGATGGAAATTTTAATTTTTTGCAATTAAAACACCATGCTGTGCTTCAAAGTATGGGAAACAAAGGCCTGTAGCGTTGGTTTTAGAGTATAACTAGTGGAGTGGCGTTCGTGTATTCTCTAGACTTAAACCCTATTACTAGCAGAGCTTTTCAAAAGAAGCCCGCAAAACAGGAGCGTGCAATTAGGACACTGACCTGTTGAGAGGTTAGAAGGTCAAACCGACCCAGGAGATCAACATGAGTTACTAAAGCATTTATACAATTCTATGAAGTCTACAATGTTAAACGTATTTGATTTAAAAAGGAACCACTGTTGACTATTAACAAAACCAATTTAAATTTAGTATATTTTATTTTACTTTAAATTAAACATTTAATTTAGCCAATTTTTCAACTGAAATGTAAAATTTCAGTTATGGTAGCGTCAATATATTAGTACATGAAATTAAAGTTAGTTTTTTACCTTATATGATTATTCAACATAATCATTTAAACGAAACGTTGAGTTTTATGACGAAATTAGCTGCAGATTATAATTTGATCGGGGTTGTTTTTATACATAAATGAAAATTATTAAGTACACAAATTTCCTCATGATCATTGACTATAATTCCAAGAAGTAACCCCTTTTTATTTAAACAAGTTTTATGACGAAATTAGCTGTACACTTTAATTTACGACAGGGGTTGTTTTAATACACAAATGGGGATAATTAAGAAGAAAAATTTCATCATGATACCATATGAAACGAAACGATCTGAGTTGAATGTAATTCCAAGAAGTAACCTTTCTTTATATGAACAAGTTCATTTTAAAGAAAATACCGTCAATACCATTAATTTGCCATTTGCAAAATTCTAGTTTTATTACTACATGTATATTAATGTTTTTAAAAGCAAACATAAGAAATTAGATGTTGAAATTAACATCATTCCGGTTGCCGGTATTCTAATAAAAGTGGGAACCGTGTTTGCCCTTCCCTTTCAGTGAATAAAGTGATCGTTGGTGTTTCAATGAGTGGTTTATTGTGGTTCATTATTTGCAGTTTTCCTTATTAAGATGCTCGTTTAGGTTCATCCGAAAACAATATGTTTTCAAAGATGATGAAGCGTTCCGATATCCGCTTTACGTATTCTTTTACGTAAAACGAAATCATTGTGCTTTTGTGCGACCAATTATATTTCATTCCAAGTATAATTATTATGATTGTATATATTGTTCGAAGTATGATTACCACATTGTACTTCAATATATTAATATATAATTTTTTATTTTAGATTCGAAAATTCGTTTTATGAAATAAATTATTTAAAGGATGAATTTCTTGATTCCGAAGACTCTTCTGAAGCGAACCGTGAGGAGAAAGTACTTTCAGATCGCAAGAATCCCATCAGTTATGAATGTTCGATTGGGTTTCGTTCCAAACAAAACCTTTCTTTACCCGAACAAACTCATTCCGAAGGAAGCACCGTTAAATGTGAAGATTATTATGACGAGACACTGTTCTCAGTATGCAATGATCTCATCACTTATGTCTGTTCGATCTGTTCCACTGAGTTTAATTCCAAGCAAAATTTCTCCTTACACGAACAAAGTCATTCCAAGAAAAGCTCCATCAAATGTGAAGAATGCAACCTTGATTTCGACTGCCTGAAAGATTATAGCTATCATCAAAAAGATATTCACAATATTATTAACCATCAAATCCCTTGTTATATTTGCGGTATTATACTTGACTCTCGCATCTGTTTCTACAATCACATGAAAGATATTCACGATGAAGACTTTCCTTGTGAAATGTGTGGGAACACTTTTAAGAGACCTGTAGATCTAAAAGAACATTTTATCACTTATCACAATAAGAACGCTAAACCATGCGACATATGCGGTCACAATTTTAAATCCTTAAGAGTTCACATGCAGAGTCACTTGGAACATAAACCTTTTCAGTGCAAATACTGCAACGAGAACTTTCCTTCTAAATTTCTCTTATTCTGTCACCTAAATATCCACACTGGTAAAAGTCCTTACGTTTGTATAATTTGTGGTATAAGATTTAAAAAAAGGAGTAATCTTTTAGCGCATAACAGAATTCATGCCAGTAAAAAACCACAAGTGGATAACCAATGCGGAAAAACATTTGATACACAGTCGAATATGCGAGAGCATTTGAATGTTCGCAGTGGTGAGAGACCTTTCATTTGTATGGTTTGTAATAAATCTTTTATTAACGAGACTAGCCTGAAGTATCATGAAAGAAATCATAGTGGTGAAAAACATTGTACTTGTAAATTTTGTAATAAATATTTTAGTGACCCTACCGAACTGTGGGATCATCAAAGAACCCATACTGGTAAAAAACCTTACACTTGTAAGGTTTGTAATAAATCTTTTGTTAACGTTACTAAACTGAAGTATCATGAAAGAACTCATACTGGTGAAAAACCCTATACTTGTAAAGTTTGTAATAAATGTTTTAGTCTCTCTAATGTACTGAAGGAGCATGAAATAATTCATACTGGTGTAAAACCACACGTGTGTAACGAATGCGGAAAAGCCTTTGCTAGAAAGTGGCAAATGACAATACATTTGAAAATTCACACTGGTGAAAAACCGTACACTTGTAAAGTTTGTAATAAAAGTTTTATTCAGGTTACTAGACTGAAGTATCATGAGAGAATTCACAATGATGACAAAACACTCGACTGCGAGATATGTCACAAGTTTTTTTTAAGTCCAAAAAAGCTACAAAATCACAAAAACAAATTTCACGATATTCAATGATTCAGACTTCTGAAATTATGTTTCAAGTATATTTTTACGGTATTTATTTTTCATGTTTACTGTCCTATTAATATTTTAAAAATCAATTAATTATTTATTTTTTAAATTTTATAATGAGTTTCCCAGTCACACCAAATGAGATTATTCAACGGCGTTTCGTTATATATGTAAGATATCATCATCAGGACATTATTCAAATTAAAAGTTAATTTATTTTGTTGAAAATGTTTGCCCAAACGTATTGGTAAAGTATTTGAAGTATCAAATTCGCTAAAGCGAACAGAATTGCTCGATCGTGATCATCATTCACATTGACAAATCACATTTTCACATTTGACATGTTTGTTTGACAGATCACATTCACAAATCACATTGAGATTATTCAACGGCGTTTCTCTAAGTAAGATATCATCATTAGAAGATTATTCAAATTAAAAGTTAATTTATTTTGTTGAAAATTTATACTCAAATCTAGTGGTGAAGTATTTGAAATATCAAATTCGCTAAAGCGTACGGAATTACTCGTTCGTGATTAAGTATTTCGATTTATACTGATGGCTCGATTGTTACCCGTAAAAATTAACCACATATCTTTTCAATTTTTCTATTGGAAGCTTCGGTGTAAAACACTAAACTCTAAGAGATTTACTACTAAAAACGAAATTACTTTTTGAAACTTCTCGACGCACGTTTCTTCTGATTCTTCGACGCAACAATCTTCTGATGATGCTAACATGGTTAGCGAAACGTGGGTCGAGAAATTTAAAGAAGTAATTTGGTGCTTAGTGGTAAATCTTTTCGAGTTTAGCATAATTCGTTTGACAACCGCAAGAAATTTTTCTACAAAATTCATTTTGAAACTGAGAAAAAGGAACTATGTAGTTGCCATTGAGCGCTTGGTACAGCAGCGAGAAACTTTCAGACGATTAAATTACTGTATCACATTGACTGAAAAATTGCCAGAGTGCGACTAGCTTTAGTTTTAATCATTTCTTGATTATGTTAACTTAATTACCGAAACGCAAGTCTAGTTATTTGGATGCGATTTAGTGTAAATGGATACTGATTTGGATTCTAATTTATAACCTCTGCACATCTGCAATTAACATTTTTCAAATATGGCTTATATGAATCTAGAGTGAAATTGATATTTTTTTATAATTAAATCTCCATGCTTCCCTTTCAAACTATAGGAAACAAAGGCCTGTAGTGTCGGTTTTATAACTTGTGGAGTGGCTCGTGCTAGACTTAAACCCTATTAAAATGACTAGCAGTGCCTTTCAGAAGAACGCCACAACACATGAGCTTACATTTAAGACACTGACCTGTGGGAAGGTATTTCAGATCCGATTTATATTCTAAAAAGAGATCAACCTGTTTCTAAAGGATTTATACGATTCTGTGAACTCCAAAATGTTGAAAGGTAATGGATTAAAAAAGGAGCCACTGTTGCCTACGGCTAAAACCAGTTTTAAATTTAGTATATTTTATTTTATTTTAAGTTGAGCATTTGCACACATTAATTTATCCAATTTTTTAATTGAAATGTAAAATTTCGGTTATAGTCATGTAAATAAATTAGTACATAAAATTAAAGTGATTTTTCTTACCTTATGTGATTATTCAACCTAATCATTTAGTCAAACCGTTGAGTTTTATGACGAAATTAGCTGTACACTTTAATTTACAACATGGGCTGTTTTCATGCATAAATGGGGATGATTAAGAACAAAAATTTCGTCATGATTACATTTGAAACGAAACGATGTGCCTGAAGGTAATTCCAAGAAGTAACCTCCCTTTATATGAACACGTTCATTTTAAAGAAATTACTGTGAAATACCATTAATTTTGCCATTTTCAAAATTCGAGTTTTATTACTACATGCAAATGAATTGAAATGGTTTTTAAAAGCAAAGATAACAAAGTATATGTTGAAAGTAACATCATCTACATCTGCAGCTTCGCATCTGCCGATATTCTTAGAAAAGTCTGAATCGAGTTGGCCGTTCCCCGGCCTAACCAGCTAACAGGCATTTCAGTGAATGAAGTGATCGTTGGTGTTTCAATGAAAGATTTATTCTGCTTCATTATTGGCAGTTTTCCTTATTAAGATGCTTGTTTAGGTTCATCCGAAAACAATATGTTTTCAAAGATGGTGAAGCGTTCCTATTAGATTAGGTTTAGGTATATTTTACGTACAACGAAATCATTGGGCTTTAAATCCTCAACCAATTTTATTCTGTTCCTAGTATCATTATTATGATTGTATATATTGTTCAAAATATGATTACGACATTGTACTTCAATATATTAATATATATTATTTGTTTTAGATTCGAAAATTCGTTCTATGAAATAAATTATTTAACGGATGAATTTCTTGATTCCGAAGACTCTTCTGAAGCGTACCTTGAGGAGAAAGTACTGTCAGATCTCAAGGATTGCATTAATTATGAATGTTCTATTGGGTTTCGTTCCAAACAAAACCTTTCTTTACACGAACAAAGTCATTCCGAAGGAAGTACCGTTAAATGTGAAGATTATTATGACGAGACACTGTTCTCACTTTGCAATGACCTCATCACTTATGTTTGTTCGATCTGTTTCACTGAGTTTAATTCCAAGCAAAACTTTTGGTTACACGAACAAAGTCATTCCAAGAAAATCACCATTAAATGTGAACGCTGTAATCACGATTTTCCATGTCTGAAAGATTATAGCCATCATCAAAAAGATATTCACAATATTATTAACCATCAAAGTGCTTGTTATATTTGCGATATTCTACTTGATTCTCGCATCTGTTTCTACAATCACATGAAAAATATTCACGATGAAGATTTTCCCTGTGAAATGTGTGGGAACACTTTTAACAGACCTTTAGATCTAAAAGAACATTTTATCACTTATCACAATAAGAATGCTAAACCATGCGACATATGCGGTCACAATTTTAAATCATTAAAAGTTCACATGAAGAGTCATTTGGAACTTAAAGCGTTTCAGTGCAAATACTGCAACGAAAAGTTTCGTTCTAAAATTCGCTTAATCAGTCATCTGAATATCCACACTGGTGAACGTCCTTACGTTTGTTCAATTTGTGGTTTAAGATTTACAAAAAGCAGTAATCTTTCAGCGCATAAGAGGATTCACGCCAGTAAAAAACCACACGTGTGTAACCATTGTGGAAAAGTCTTTGATACAAAGTCGAATATATCTGAGCATTTGAAAATCCACACCGGTGGAAAGCCTTTCACTTGTAAAGTTTGTAATAAATGTTTTAGTCAGGTTGCTACAATGAAGCGTCATGAAAAAACCCACAGTGGTGAAAAGCCGCATGTATGTAACGAATGCGGAAAAGCCTTTGCTAGAAAGTGGCATATGTTAATGCATTTGAAAATTCACACTGGTGAAAAACCGTACACTTGTAAAGTTTGTAATAAAGGTTTTATTCAGGTTACTAAACTGAAGTATCATGAAAGAATTCACAATAATGAAAAACCATACGAATGCGAGATATGTCACAAGTTTTATTTAAGGCCAGACAATCTACGATTCCACCAAAAGAAATTTCATGACATTCAATGATACATAATTAAGACATACAATGATCATAATTCTGAAACACAATTTGTGTTTCAAATACATTTCATGGTATTTATTTTTCATGTTTACTGTCGAATTAATATTTTATAAATCTATTATTTATTTTTTAATAATTTTCAGTTTGAAATATTAGGTGTTAAATAAAAACTATATTATTGATTGATTTGTCCGTTACTTTGCGATAGTTCATTTTTGAAAAAAGGAATCAAACATTTTTTTTTTCTTTGTCATCTATCACTTTTATTTTTAAACAAAATTTGTGTCACTATAGTTTCGGTTGTTTAACTATTCTATGTACTTAATTTTATACTTTTATTGTGATTAATTTTTTACAATATTTTAAATAGTGGGGAATTTCGGAGATCCGTCTGATCGTTTAATAACTGTCTAGGCGGATCTTTATTATATTTATAAATTTAATTAATTATAAAAAAAGCAAAAAATTAAACATTTTAGAAGCTATTGAAATTTATAAATATAATAAAGATCCGTCTAGACAGCTATGAAACGATCAGGCGGATCTCCGAAATTCCCCACTATTTAAAATATTGTAAAAAATTAACCCCAATAAAAGTATAAAATTAGGTACATAGAATAGATAAACAGCTGTAAAACCTTAGTTTTAAAGTAGTGTTTGAGAATGTAAAGTCGTTTACGAAACTATAGTCACACAAATTTTGTTTAAAAATAAAAGTGATAGATGACAAATTAAAAAATTGTTTTATTCCTTTTTAAAAAACTTTACTGTGAGTTTTCCACTCACACCAAATTACATTGAGATTGTTCAACGTCGTTTCACTAAGTAAGATATCATCATCAGTAGATTATTCAAATTAAAAGTTAATTTATTTTGTTGAAAATGTATACTCAAATCTAGTGATGAAGTATTTGAAATATCAAATTCGCTAAAGCGTACGGAATTACTCGTTCGTGATTAAGTATTTCGATTTATACTGATGGATCGATTGTTGCCCGTAAAAATAAACCATATATCTTTTCAATTTTTCTATTGGAACCTTCGATGTGAAACACTAAATTCGAAGAGATTTACCACTAAAAACCAAATTACTTTTTGAAACTTCTCGACGCACGTTTCTTCTGATTCTTCTACGCAACATGGTTAGCGAAACGTGCGTCGAGAAATTTAAAAAAGTGCTTTGGTGCTTAGTGGTAAATCTCTTCGAGTTTAGCATAATTCTGTTGACAACCGCAAGTAATTTTTCTACAAAATTCATTTTGAAACTGACAAAAAGGAACTATGGAGTTGCCATTGAGTGCTTGCTGCAGCAGCGAGAAACTTTCAGACGATTAGATTATTGCATCACATAGACTGAAAAATTGCCAGAGTGCGGCTAGCTTTAGTTTTAATCATTTCTTGATGATGCTAACTTAATTAACGAAACGCAAGTCTAGTAATTTGGATGCGATTTGGTATAAATGGATACTGATTTGGATTCTAATTTATAACCCCCCTGCACATTTGCAATTAACGTTTTTCAAATCTGGCTTATATGAATCTAGAGTGAAATTTATATTTTTTATAATTAAAACTCCACGCTTCCCTTTCAAACTATAGGAAACAAAGGCCTGTAGTGTCGGTTTTATAACTTGTGGAGTGGCTCGTGCTAGACTTAAACCCTATTAAAATGACTAGCAGTGCCTTTCAGAAGAACGCCACAACACATGAGCTTACATTTAAGACACTGACCTGTGGGAAGGTATTTCAGATCCGATTTATATTCTAAAAAGAGATCAACCTGTTTCTAAAGGATTTATACGATTCTGTGAACTCCAAAATGTTGAAAGGTAATGGATTAAAAAAGGAGCCACTGTTGGCTACTGCTAAAACCAGTTTTAAATTTAGTATATTTTATTTTATTTTAAGTTAAGCATTTGCACACATTAATTTATCCAATTTTTTAATTGAAATGTAAAATTTCGGTTATGATCATGTAAATAAATTAGTACATAAAATTAAAGTGATTTTTCTTACCTTATGTGATTATTCAACCTAATCATTTAGTCAAACCGTTGAGTTTTATGACGAAATTAGCTGTACACTTTAATTTACAACATGGGCTGTTTTCATGCATAAATGGGAATAATTAAGAACAAAAATTTCATCATGATTACATTTGAAGCGAAACGATGTGCCTGAATATAATTCCAAGAAGTAACCTCTCTTTATATGAACACGTTCATTTTAAAGAAATTACTGTGAAATACCATTAATTTTGCCCTTTTCAAAATTCGAGTTTTATTACTACATGCAAATGAATTGAAATTGTTTTTAAAAGCAAAGATAAGAAAGTATATGTTGAAAGTAACATCATCTACATCTGCAGCTTCGCATCTGCCGATATTCTTAGAAAAGTCTGAATCGAGTTGGCCGTTCCCCGGCCTAACCAGCTAACAGCCATTTCAGTGAATGAAGTGATCGTTGGTGTTTCAATGAAAGATTTATTCTGCTTCATTATTGGCAGTTTTCCTTATTAAGATGCTTGTTTAGGTTCATCCGAAAACAATATGTTTTCAAAGATAGTGAAGCGTTCCGATTAGATTAGGTTTAGGTATATTTTACGTAAAACGAAATCATTGGGCTTTAAATCCTCAACCAATTTTATTCTGTTCCTAGTATCATTATTATGATTGTATATATTGTTCAAAGTATGATTACGATATTGTACTTTAATATATTAATATATATTTTTTGTTTTAGATTCGAAAATTCGTGCTGTGAAATAAATTATTTAAAGGATGAATTTCTTGATTCCGAAGACTCTTCTGAAGCGTACCTTGAGGAAAAAGTACTGTCAGATCACAAGGATCGCATTAATTATGAATGTTCTATTGGGTTTCGTTCCAAACAAAACCTTTCCTTACACGAACAAAGTCATTCCGAAGGAAGTACCGTTAAATGTGAAGATTATTATGATGAGACACTATTCTCACTTTGCAATGATCTCATCACTTATGTCTGTTCGATCTGTTTCACTGAGTTTAATTCCAAGCAAAACCTTTGGTTACACGAACAAAGTCATTCCAAGAAAATCACCATTAAATGTGAACGTTGTAATCACGATTTTCCATGTCTGAAAGATTATAGCCATCATCAAAAAGATATTCACAATATTATTAACAATCAAAGTGCTTGTTATATTTGCGATATTCTACTTGATTCTCGCATCTGTTTCTACAATCACATGAAAAATATTCACGATGAAGATTTTCCCTGTGAAATGTGTGGGAACACTTTTAACAGACCTTTAGATCTAAAAGAACATTTTATCACTTATCACAATAAGAATGCTAAACCATGCGACATATGCGGTCACAATTTTAAATCCTTAAGAGTTCACATGAAGAGTCATTTGGAACTTAAAGCGTTTCAGTGCAAATATTGCAATGAAAAGTTTCGTTCTAAAATTCGTTTAATCAATCATCTGAATATCCACACTGGTGAACGTCCTTACGTTTGTACAATTTGTGGTTTAAGATTTACGAAAAGCAGTAATCTTTCAGCGCATAAGAGGATTCACGCCAGTAAAAAACCACACGTGTGTAACCATTGTGGAAAAGTCTTTGATACAAAGTCGAATATATCTGAGCATTTGAAAATCCACACCGGTGGAAAGCCTTTCACTTGTAAAGTTTGTAATAAATGTTTTAGTCAGGTTGCTACAATGAAGCGTCATGAAAAAACTCACAGTGGTGAAAAGCCGCATGTATGTAACGAATGTGGAAAACCCTTTGCTACAAAGTGGCAAATGTTACTGCATATCAAAACCCACACTGGAGAAAAATCCTACACTTGTAAAGTTTGTAATAAAGGATTTATTCATATTAGTGGTCTGAAGTATCACGAGAAAACTCATACTGGTGAAAAACCCTATACCTGTGAAGTTTGTAATAAATGTTTTAGTCTACCTGCTCTTCTGAAGGATCATGAAAGAACTCATACTGGTGTAAAACCACACGTGTGTAACGAATGCGGAAAAGCCTTTGCTAGAAAGTGGCAAATGTTAATGCA
This sequence comes from Cosmopolites sordidus, assembly GCA_031761425.1. Classification (NCBI taxonomy): domain Eukaryota; kingdom Metazoa; phylum Arthropoda; class Insecta; order Coleoptera; family Curculionidae; genus Cosmopolites; species Cosmopolites sordidus. The sequence continues at coordinate 345,360 of JARFXV010000918.1, forward strand.
TTTGAAAATTCACACTGGTGAAAAACCGTACACTTGTAAAGTTTGTAATAAAGGTTTTATTCAGGTTACTAAACTGAAGTATCACGAAAGAATTCACAATAATGAAAAACCATACGAGTGCGAGATATGTCACAAGTTTTATTTAAGGCCAGACAATCTACGATTCCACCAAAAGAAATTTCATGACATTCAATGATACAGAATTCTGAAATTGTGTTTCAAATACATTTCACGGTATTTATTTTTCATGTTTACTGTCGAATTAATATTTTAAAAATTAATTATTTATTTTTTAATAATTTCCAGTTTGAAATATTAGGTGTTAAATAAAACCTCTATTATTGATTGATTTGTCCGTTACTTTGTGATAGTTCATTTTTGAAAAAAGGAATCAAACATTTTTTTTTACTTTGTTATCTATCACTTTTATTTTTAAACAAAATTTGTATCACTATAGTTTCGGTTGTTTATCTATTCTATGTACTTCATTTTATACTTTTATTGTGGTTAATTTTTTTACAATATTTTAAATAGTGGGGAATTTCGGAGATCCGTCTGATCGTTTAATAGCTATCTAGACGGATCTTTATTATATTTATAAATTTAATTAATTATAAAAAGAAGCAAAAAATTAAACATTTTAGAAGCTATTGAAATTTATAAATATAATAAAGATCCGTCTAGACAGCTATTAAACGATCAGACGGATCTCCGAAATTCCCCACTATTTAAAATATTGTAAAAAAATTAACCCCAATAAAAGTATAAAATTAGGTACATATAAACAGCTGTAAAACCATAATTTTAAAGTAGTGTTTGAGAATGTAAAGTCGTTTTACGAAACTATAGTCACACAAATTTTGTTTAAAAATAAAATTGATAGTTAACATAGTAAAAAATTGTTTTATCCCTTTTTTAAAAAACTTTACTGTGAGTTTTCCGCTCACCCCAAATCGTATTGAGATTATTCAACGTCGTTTCACTAAGTAAGATGTCATCATCAGAAGATTATTCAAATTAAAAGTTAATTTATTTTGTTGAAAATTTATACTCAAATCTAGTGATGAAGTATTTGAAAATATCAAATTCGCTAAAGTGTACGGAATTACTGCATTAGCTGTAGTCACAGGAATTGTTGCAGACGACATTAATGCAGTACCTACTTCAGGAAAGCTGCATGACATAAAGTGATTCTTTATTGTTAATAAATCAACAAGTTCTCTAGTACACGAAGACTTTTTTATTTCGTCTGAAGGTGGACCGAAAACTGAGAATTTCTCTGGCAAATGATTCAGATATGTCTTTTATATATCAACAAATTTTAGAGATTTTTTAATAGTTCAGTCTCATTTAAGTTTTGCAAAGTGCCAGAAGAAGGCTTTACTTTGAACAAACTTTCCGGATCTTGAAGTCGCTCATCTTCGCAAAGTTCGTCAAAATGTCGTTTCACCTTCCTTTGACGAGTTTTAGAAAATTCAGGGTTGGTGGATAATTTTCCTGCTTCACTATTTGCTTCCTTTTTTAAATTTTCAAATGCATGTCTATACCTTTCTAATTCATCCAGACAGATTTTCAAATGGTTTAAGGCATTTGAAAGATCGGTGGCTTTAGACTGAAGTACTTTAGAGGCTGCATCGATAGTTTGTAGAATTTTGCAATGGAAAGCGAATAACATAATAAAATTATAGTTCTCGATCTTCTTCTTGAGTAAAATAGCTTCATTTTTTGCAAATTTGATTTGCAATTTAACAGAATTGTTTTCATTAGCACTTTTTGGACTTCAACAAACCGAACTTTTAAAGCAAAAATATCATCATAACGTACTGCCCATCTAGTAGGGTTCAATGTTTTTAATGTTATCGAAGTTGAAGACTTTTTTTTTGATACTATGCTCATGCTCATCTTTTGATACTATGCTCAAAAAAATTATAAATTTGTTAAACTGTTTCAAAAAATGTTGATCAATAACCTCTCTTACTGCATTATTAAATACCATATTTAAGTTATGAGCAGCACAGTGAATATATATCACATTTGGCTCGATATCTTTTATGAGTTTTTGAACTCCACCATAAGTGCCTTTCATTGTCTTAGCACCATCATATGCTTATCCTCGACAATTATTTAGAGGTATATTGTTGGCATTTATGGATTTAATAATTTGGTTAGACATTGCTAAGACAAGTAATGTCTGAATGATTGTGGCGTGTTCATATATTTTTTCTCCTTTATTTGGGTTTTCCGCCACTGCCTAAAAGTCAAAAAATATCAAAAATACCTGTTCTTATTTAAAGAAAGAATCACTGGGTAAAAACAAAAAACCAAACGGAGACAAATTTCTCAGTGATTCTTTTTTGTAATAAATTTGCCTAACGAACAAAATTTTAAAGATATAAAAATGTTATAAAAAAAATTACAAACTTTTAACGTTAACGATCCGGACGGTAATCTCCCCCCGTTTTCAAAACTGAACTAAAAAATAAATTATATTAATTTATAATATATAAAGTAACGAGTGAAAGTAAATATATTTTTTTTGTATGTCAACGATACTTACATTGACAACAATAAAAATAAATATAATAATAAAATAAATATGAATATAACAATAAATTGTATAAACATTGAAGCGTTCCGATACTGGGTCTAGTTATATTTTACGTAAAACGAAATGCTTGAGCTTTAAAAACTCAACAGGTTAGATCTTGCAAGTGTACAGTTTGATCTTGCAAGTGTTAACTTAATCTTTAAAATTCTTTATAAAATTTGTTCGTGGTATTACCAAAACAGCTAAGGGTCTGTGCGTCGATGAGTTCAGCTCATCTTCACATGATGATTATCTTTGTTACTTGCGCTTCGCGGCCGCCGAAAAATTAATATATTTTTTTAGATTCAAAAAATTATTTTGTGAAAGTATTTAAAAAATGAAATGTGAAAATATTTAAAAAAGTATTTAAAGGATGAATTTCCTGATTCCTAAGACTCTTCTCCGTGAGGAGAAAGTACTGTCAGATTGCAAGGATCGCATTAATTATACATGTTCTATTGAATTTAGTTCCAAACAAAACCTCTCCTTACATGACCAAACTCATTCCGGTGAAAGTACCGTTGAATGTGAAGAGTATCATGACGAGACACTATTCTCAGTTTGCAATAATTGCACTTATGTCTGTACGATCAGTTCCATTGAATTTAGTTCCAAACGAAACTTCTCCTTACACGGAGAAAGTAATTGTAAGAAAATCACTATTAAATGTGAAATATTATAATATTAGATTTAGAGAAAGATTATAGCCATCATAAAAAAAATATTACTAACCATCAAATCGCTTGTTATATTTGCGGTATTATACTTGATTCTCGCATCTGCTTCTACAATCACATGAAAGATTAACGGCGAAAACTTTCCGTGTGAAATTTGCGAAAAACCTTTTAACAGCCCTTTAAATCTAAAACACCATTTTGTCACTGGTCACAATAAAAAGGCTAATCCTTGTCAGATATGTGGTCGAAATTGGGAGTTACAACTTTGCAATGCAAATTTTGCACACAAAAAATCAGTTCGAACCATTACTTAAAGAATCGATATAAGCCACACGGGTAAACGTTTTTACATTTGTTTTTACATCGCAACAGTTTGCGATGGAAGATTTATGAGAGCGAATAATCTTTTAGCGCATCAGAAAACTCACACCAATGAAAAACCACATTTGTGTAACGTATGCGGAAAAAATCTTACTACAAGATGGAAATTGTCATAGCATTTGAAAACCCACACTGGTCAAAGACTATATGAGTGCATGATATGTTACAAATGGTTTTCACAGAAACACACGAGATGATTCATGAAATTTCTTGAATTTCATGAGAAATTTCATGAAATTCAATGATAATAAATTCTAAAATATTTTGTTTTGTCAAACTCATTTCACGATAAGTTTAAAGAGATTTGCCATTAAACACCAAATCGCTTTTTTAAAAGTTTAATATCTAAATTTCCACTATATTTAATAATTGTTTCGACACACAGTGTCTTTTTCAAATACACACTAAATTAAACTAACAGTAAGAAAAGCAGTTACTACCTAAACTAATCTAATAAAACCATAAATGATGATAGTGGGAATCCCGCGTCTCAATGTCTAGAGTAATATTATTTTCACAAGGGTGAACCATTCGAGTCTACCTGATCATTAAGTAAAAACCCATATTTTTTCTTTTATTAATTTCTAGGCTCTCTAAAAGATTTAGTTTTTTATATTTATTTTCGTTATGCAACATTTTGAAATTATCGTTGAAAGTGTGATTTTCTAACATTAAGTGATTGGCATAATTTGAATTATTCTGTTCTTTAATATAACTTCTTTTATGTTCATTAAGCCTGGTGGAAAAGGATCTTCCTGTTTGTCCAACATAGACTTTTGGACAAGAACCGCACTCAATTAAATAAACTCCTGATTTATGAAGTTTATTTGTTTGATTTTTATTGTTTGTTATTAAGCGTCCAAGACTATGGTTTGTTCTGAATGCAATATTTATATCGCTTGTTTTTGACAAATGTTTAGAAATTAATTTGGTGACTTTTCCTGTATATGTAATGGTTTTGTATGCGGTGTTCTTGACTTTATTGACAGGATATATTAAATTAATGGTATTATTATAACATTTTTTATTTATTTATTATTATTCACGTATGGGCCCTGGTGGACCACGCGAAGTGCAATTAGAGGCGTTTGTTGTTGTTAGCCTTCCTTTGAGCCCATACTAATTTCATTCTTTCGCTATGAGCTTTTTTCCTTTCGTCAGACCAAGTTGTTCCAGTCTTCCAACATTTTTCTCTCTGGCCAACCTTCCAAACGTTAACCTTGTGTCTGAAACAACCTCTATCCTGAATTTCACTTTGTGTAATATTTGCTGATCTTAGGTCCTCTTTAATTGCCGCAATCCATTTAATTATTTCTAATTTAGCTCTACTCTTATTTTCATAAAATTCGACTATTTGTCTAGTTAGCCTACTCGGATTCATCCGTTTGATGTGTCCGTAAAACTTAAGTCTTCTTTTTCTCATATCGCTATGTATATCTGTGTATTGTATGATTTCTTGGTTTTCTTGAAGTCGGTATGTTGTGCTATTTATTTGTTTGGGGCCTAGGATTTTTCTTATGATTTTTCTTTCCTTCTTTTCAATGTCCTCGATGTCCCTCTTTCTATTCAAAATGAGCGTTTCTGCAGCATATAGACATTCTGGCTTAATAACCGTGTTGTAATGTCTCAGTTTTGTGTTTTTAGATAGGCATTTTTTGTTGTAAATATTTTGTGTAAGTCTCAATGCCGTTTCCATTTTTTGACATCTACCCTTATTGGCCGCTTTTTCCAACCCATTTTCCATGATTATTTCACCCAAATATTTGAATTGAGAGACTCGTCTGATGTTACCATATTTTGTTTTTAGAAATGGTGTTCTTAGTCTGTTGCAGGTCATGTATTGTGTCTTTTCAAAGGATATTTGGAGTCCTACCTTTTCTGCTGTTTCTTTTAGGATTTCAATCTGTTTTTGAGCCGTTAATATATCTTGAGCTAAAATTGCTAGATCATCAGCAAATGTCAGACAATCAATTTTGATGATGGTTCTCCCCAGTTTAATGGGCTGGTCAATATTCAGTGCCGACTTTTTTTCACGCCACTCCTGTATTACTTTTTCTAGAACACAGTTAAATAAGAGTGGCGAGAGTCCATCCCCTTGTCTCATACCAGTTTTAATTTCGAAAGGTTCTGAGATGTCACCCATGAATTTAACTTTTGACCTCGTGTTAGTTAACGTTGCTTTAATAATTGCCAGCGTTTTCAGGTCTAGTCCTTGTTCTTTCAAGATTCGGAATAAAGATTCGCGGTCAATAGAATCATATGCTTTTTTGAAATCCACAAATGTACAGACGAGATTTTTATTGTACAGTTTTTGATGTCTTAGAATCAACTTTAGATTCAGGATCTGTTCAGGGCAGGATCTGCCCGGTCGAAAACTTGCCTGATATTCACCAATGTTCGGTTCGAATTGTCCCTGTGCTCTGTCTAGTAGACATTGAGATAGAATCTTGTAACAAACTGGGAGAAGAGATATTCCTCTATAGTTTACATCCGTTCTATTTCCTTTCTTATGTAGTGGATGGATTAAAGCATCTTTCCAGTCTTCCGGAATCCGTTCGGTTCGCCAAACTTCTTGTAGAATTTTGGTTATTTCCTTGATTGTACCTAGACCAGCGGATTTCAAAAGTTCAGCAGTGATTCCATCTTCACCAGAAGCTTTGTTATTTTTAAGCCGCTTGATTTGCCTAAGTATTTCCTCTTCATTCGGTGGTAATGAATCTGGGTTTGTTTGTTTAGGGTTTAGTGTTGGTAATTTGTTTAAGGGCTCAGGACAGTTTAGTATTTGTTATAACATTTTTTATTAATTATTTTATTTATAATGTTTGGGGCATAACCATTATTCACTGCGATCTGTTTGATGACATTCAATTCTTTGTTATAGTTATCTATTGACATTGGGGTATTTATTAATCTGTGTATGAATGAATTAAATGCTGCCATTTTTTGACAATAAGGATGACGTTAAATCTAAAAAGTTAATACCGTTATTTTGTTCTTCTTCAACTGTAAAATGAATGTTCTTATGTCAAGAGTTTATATAAGTTAGGGATTGATTTAATTGTCTGTCAGTACCCGTAAAACAAATTATAATGTCATCAACATATCTATACCAGTAAAGTGATGATTTGAATAGCTGATGTTGACATATCTTATCTTCTAAATTATCCATAAAAAATTCCATCAGTAAAGGACTTAAAGCGTTCCCCATTATCAAACCTTTCGAAAAATAAAATCTGTTATCAAACTCAAAATAATTCTGATCCAAAGTAATTGATAGTAGGTCTAAAATTTCTTGTTTTATGATTGAATTTACGTTATTTTTAATGAGTAATTTGTCCACTAATACAAGTAATCTCATTACTTCGTATGGTGGTATACTAGGAAATAAATTTTGTACATCGAAAGAAAGTAGTTTAGATTTTTTGGGTAAATTAATATCTTTAATTTTATTGATGAAATCATAAGTATTTAGAATGGCATATTTTCGTTTAAAATTAGTATATTGCAAAATGATTTTGATAAGCTTATTTGATAATTTAATTGAATGAGCTGTAACAAAGGAATCTACCGGTCTGATTGGATAATTATCTTTGTGTAATTTTATTAACGAGTATAACTTTGGGGCTTGAGGATTCATAATTACTAATTGTTGTTTCTCATAATCGTTAAAAATTGACGAATCTTTTAATATTTGTTTATTTCTTTTTTGAAAGGTATTCGTTGGATCAGAATCCATTTTGTGAAATTTCCCTGATTTAAAAAAATCATTAGTTTTTAATATGTAATTATCTCTAGATATCGCAACAATTGACTTTCATGACTAGAGCGGAGAATGGATTATCATGACGAGAGTGGACAAGGGTAAATCCATTGTTGCGTTAGAAAAGTTATATTAAAGAACAGAATAATTTTCATTATGCCAATCACTTAATGTTAGAAAATCACACTTTCAACGATAATTTCAACATGTTGCATAACGAAAATAAATCTAAAAAACTAAATCTTTTAGAGAGCCTAGAAATTAATAAAAGAAAAAATTTGGGTATTTTACGTAATGATCAGGTAAACTTGAATGGTTCATCCTTGTTAAACTTATATTACTCTAGATATTGAGACGCGGGACTCCCACTATCATCATTTATGGTTTTATTAGATTAGTTTAGGTAGTAACTGCTTTTCTTACTGTTAGTTTAATTTAGTGTGTATTTGAAAAAGACACTGTGTGTCGAAACAATTGTCATACGTACAAGTTTTAAATATAGTGGAAATTTAGATATTAATCTTGGTTTTAATTTAAAATGAATTTCCATCAAGTATCGGCTACCTCAGTTAAATATTTTTTAAAAGTTGTCTAAGTTTGTGTGTGATAAGTATGTGGGGTGATAAGTATCAAATTCCCTAAAGCGTATAAAATCGCAGACGAGTATGTGATTAAAGTAAACAAAGGACTGTATGGATTGGTCTTTCGTCCTTAATCAGATTTTTACATGTAGCCATTTCAATACATTCATATGCATCTAATAACCTCCTATCTTTGATATTGCAAATAAATTTTAAGTTGTTTAAATGGATATTGCGATTAGTTTCGTAAATATGTCGGTCAATTACATCTAGTTGTGATATATGCCCTTTAAATTGTCTTACTATCTTGTTTGGCCGATATATTTATGCTTGCAATCACTACAGTTTAAATCCCCGGCGTTTCATTCTTTGAAATTTTGTCTTTACGATTGCCCAATATTTGCTGTAGTTTATTACTGGATTTATATTCTAATTTTATAATAATAACATTAACTATTTTATTAAACTCGCGTTTAAATTGAAATTGTGTGGTGTGGTTGATACACATTTGTATTGTTTTCTGCTTGAAAAAGGAAGAGGATTTTTGAATCGATATATTTTCAAACATATTGTTACGTTCCAATTCTGTGTCGAACGAATATTTTACAAAAATAATACGAAATAATGGCGCTTTAAATGCTGCACAAACTGGATTTTGTAAAGGTAGATTTTAAAGTCAGTTAAAATTCCAAACAGTTGAAAGTCTTCAAGTCGATGAGTTCGGATCGATACCGTTGCTTTCTCCTTTAAATTAGAACCAGTTTTCAATTTTTTTCCCATTTCTGATTTAGATTCACACTGAACTAATAAAAAATGTAATTAACATTAGTTTCAAACAAGTTTGGCACAATTTTGATGTAGTAGTAAATAATAATACGTATTATTTTTTTAGATTCGAAAATTCACTGGATGAAATAAATTGTTTAAAGGTCGAATCTCCACATCTCGAAGATTGGTCTGAAATGTATCATCACGAGGAACTATTGTCCGTTAACAAGAACATCGTCAGTAAAGCCTGTTGCAACAGTTCTATTGAATCTAGTTCCCACCAAAACCTCACCTTACATGAACAATCACATGACAAAGACATCACCGTCAAATGTGAGGAGTGCAACCTTGATGTCGTTTGTGTTAACGATTACAGTCATCATCAAAAAAAAACTCATAAAAGTATTAAACAAAAAATCGTTTGTTACATTTGTGGTATTATACTTAATTCTCGTATCTGCTTCTACAATCACATGAAAGAGATTCACGGTGAAGACTTTCCGTGTGAAATGTGCGGGAAAAACTTTAACAGACCTTGTGATCTAAAAGAACATTTTATTACTTATCACAATGAGAAGGCTAATCCCTGCAACATATGCGGTCGGAATTTTAAATCCTTAAGCGATCACATGAGGAGTCATTTGGGAATAAAACCTTTTCAGTGCAAATACTGTAACAAAAACTTTCGTTCTAAAAGTTCCTTAACCGATCACCTGAATATCCACACTGGTGAACGTCCTCACATTTGTACAACTTGTGGTAGAGGATTTACAACACAGGGTAATCTTTCAGCGCATAAGAGAATTCACACTGGTGAAAAACCACACGTGTGTAGCCAATGCGGAAAAGCCTTTGGTACAAAGCACAAATTGTTCGATCATTTTAAAACCCACACTGGTGAGAAACCGTATGAGTGCAAGATATGCCATAAATATTTTTCAAGGACATGTACATTACGTCGGCACAAAAAGAAAGTTCACAAGATTCAATGATATCTTGATAATCTTCGTTTTAGAATAGTTGATGTTTCTCTAACCTTATCATAATTGGTATATTAATAAAACTAAATCGAAATTTATTTTGTTTACAATTTATACCTAAGCTTAGTGTAGTGTCATATTTGCTAAAACATTCAAAATTTGTCTTTGGTCCTTGTTCCTTATTTAGACTATTTTTACGTTTACCCATTTCGATACGTTCGTACATATCTAATACTCTCCTATCTTTGATATTTCTAGGAAATTGTAAGTTGTTTAAATCGACATTAATGGTTCTTTAAACTGTATTACTATCTTGTTTGACCGATACATGTATGCTTTCAATCACTACAGCTTAATCCCCGACATTTCATTCTTTGAAATTTTGCCTTTAGGATTACCCAATATCCGTTATAATTTATTACTGAATTTGTATTCTAATTTAATATTAATATTAGTAAATATTTTATCAAGCTTACGTGTAAATTGAAATTCATATATGATTGATGCAATTTTTATTGTTTTCCCCTTGAAAAAGGTAGATTATTCTCTTGAATCAATGTTTTTTTAAAAACAGTACGACGTTCCAATACTGTATCGAATTATGACGAATATTTTACGATAAACGAAATAATTTCACTTTAAATCCTGCACAAATTGGATTTTGTAAAGGTACAGTTTAAAGTCAGAAGTTAAGAAATTCAGAACAGTTAAAAATCTTCAAGTCGATTAGTTCAGATCGATCCCGTTGCTTTCTCATCTAAACTAGAACCAGTTTCCTAATTTTTTTCCGTTTCTGATTTAAATTTTCATTGAAACCAGTGGCGACTCGTGAGGGAGTGCGTTGGGGCGCCGCCCCACCAGTATTTATCACAGTAAACAATTTTTCAGAGCAAAACACCATATTTTATTTCCGCTCAGTTTCCTTCCTTTAACTCATTTTCCTAGTTCACCTTCTGTATAGGGTTTCAATGGCACGAAAAGTGAAAAGGAGGAAGGGGAAAGCAAACAAAATCTTCTATTTTCTCCTATGCCCTCCCACTTTAAAAACCCACGAGCCGCGAAAACGAGTTGAATTTTTCGAATTATTATATCGATGATTTTGCCCCAATGTTATAACAGTAGTAGTAGATAATAATACATATTATTTTTTTAGATTCGAAAATTCATTGGATAGAATAAATTGTTTAAAGAATGATTCTCCATATCTCGAAGATTGGTCTGAAACTTGTCAGGACGGAGGACTATTGTCAGTTCAAAAGGACTTTATCAGTAATGCCTCTTCCAACAGTTCTATTGAATTCAGTTTTAAACTTTCCTTGCAAGACCAATCACATGACAAAGACATTACCATCAAATGTGAAGAGTGCAACCTTGATTTTGGTTGTGTTAACGATTACAGCCATCATCAAAAAAAAGCTCATAAAATTAATAAACGAAAAATCGTTTGTTATATCTGTGGTATTATACTTGATTCTCGCACCTGTTTCTACAACCACATGAAATACATTCACGGTGAAGATTTTCCGTGCGAAATGTGCGGGAAAACTTTTAACAGGCCATGTGATCTAAGAGAACATTTTATCACTTATCACAATAAGAAAGCTAATCCTTGCGACATATGCGGTCGGAATTTTAGATGCTTAAGCGATCATAAGAGGAGTCATATGGGATTTAAACCTTTTCAGTGCAAATACTGTAACAAGAACTTTCGTTCTAAAGGTTCCTTAACTGATCACCTGAATATCCATACTGGTGAACGTCCTCACGTTTGTACAATTTGTGGTAGAGGATTTACAATACGGGGTAATCTTACAGCTCATAGGAGACTTCACACCGGTGAAAAACCGCACATGTGTGGCCAGTGCGGAAAACGCTTTAGTACAAAGTATAAATTGTCCAATCATTTTAAAACCCATACTGGTGAAAAACCTTACACATGTAACGTTTGCAATAAAGGCTTTAGTCAGGTTACTAAACTGAAGTATCATGAAAGACTTCACAATGATGAAAAACCATACGAATGCGAGATATGTCACAAGAATTATTTAAGGCCAGACAATCTACGACACCACAAAAAGAAATTTCACGACATTCAATGATTCAGACTTCTGAAATTATGTTTCAAGTACATTTCACGGCATTTATTTTTCAAGTTTACTTTCGTATTAATATTTTAAAAATCACACTGATGAAAAACCGTATGAGTGCTCAAGTATTTTTCTAGAACAAGTACACTACGACGGCACAAAAAGACAGTTCACAACATTCATTGATAGTTCCCATTTTGGAATATTTGATGTTTCAGTGACTAAGCTATCATCATCGGGAGATTAATAAAACTAAATATAAATTTATTTTGTTTGCAATTTATACCTAAACTTAGTGTAGTGGAAAGTATCAAATTTGCTAAAACATATTCAAAATTCTCCGTTTGTGACTAGAGTCAACAAAGGGCTGTATGGATAGGCCCCTCTGTCTTTATTTATACTATTTTTACCTTTAGCCATTCCGATGCGTTCATTCGCATCTAATATCCTCCTCTGACATATCTAAGAAATGTTAATTTGTCTAAATCTACAGTGTGGTTAGTTTCGTAAATATGTCGGTTAATCGCAGATCTAGTTGAACAATATGTCCTTTAAATTTTGTTACTATTACCCATCTTGTTTGACCGACATATTTATGATGACAGTCATTTCATTTTAAGTCCGCGACGTTTTATTCTTCGAAATTCTGTCTTTAGGATTACCTAATCTCTGATGCGGTTTATTGATGTATTTATATACTAATTTTATATTAGTCTTTAAATATTTTATCAAGCCCACGTGTAAACTGTAGTTCATATATAATTGATGCCAATTTTTATTGTATTCTCCTTGAAAAAGGTATAGGACTCTTGAACCGTGTTTCTAAACTTTTGTTTTTTAATAATTCCATCTCTTAAATTATTAGTGAATCCGTTAAAGTTAACCACATTTCTAATATAAGTATTTTCTTGCTCGAACCTCTTTTTCTTAAGAAGAAAATTGTGTAAAAGGCGAACAAATATCTTTAAACTTGCCATTTTGTGCTGTTTCGAATTATTTGAATTATTAGGAATTTATCAGTGCCAGTTTTTTATCCGAAAATACCAAATTCGATCCTTCTATCTTCATTTCTAATAACTAAAATATACTGGAACTGTAAAGTGACGATTTTTTAATTTGATATGTAAACTTTATTGATGGAACTGTATTGTGTAATATTAATAAAACATTTTCAGTTTTCATCATCAACCATCAGAAACCCACTGTTGGACGTAGGCCTCGCTGTGAGAGGTTCCACTGTGTTCGGTCCTGCGCCGCCTGCATCCAGTTTGTTTTGATGCGCGTTAGGTCATCAGTCTATCTGGTGGGGGGGACATCCTCTCTTTTTGAAGATTTTCGTTCTTGATCTCTATTCAAGGATTCGTTTTGTCCACCTGTCATCAATCGCTCTCGCAACGTGACCCACCCAGTTCCACTTCAACATGGCTATTCTTTCTATGGCATCACTCACTTTCGTTCGTGTGCGTATTTCTGTATTTGATATTGAATATCTGAGAGAAACTCCTAGCATTGTCCGTTTCTTTGCTGGTTGTGTTGCCCGTATCTTTCTAATTGTTTGTTTTGTTGAAAACTTTTCTTCTCCAACAAACCGGTCATCATAAATACCTGAACTATATTCTAGAGAAGCGATCAACTTGCAGACCAAAGTCGTTCTCGTAACCTTACCTACTTATTGCTCGTAGAATTCATTATTCAATTCAATTCTATCGACATTCACATTTTTTGTCAAATTTTATTATTTATGGCATTGAAACCAGTTAAGTTTACAATATAAGTGGACATTTTCAATCGGTCATGAATGGTCTGAAGACTTATTATAGTTAAATATTTTGACAGCGAATTCTTTGGTACATGTGATTATTTGAAGAATTATTTAAATACTCTCGTGAGTGAGGGTCTACACTAATGTTAAGCATTATGTTATATAGTTTTTTTTTGCTAAAAAAATAAATATAAGTATTATTTTATGAATTTGTACCGAATTTTTATATGAATAAATTTTATTTTATAATACATTGTTCATTATATTGATAACTGCCATATTCTTTTTTACATCTTCCTTATTGTTACACCAACCTCCATTTTTGGTCACATTGCAGTGCGTATTTTGGCTACGATTTATTAAAAAAACATAAGAACATCTTATTTCAAAAATTTCCAATTTATTTAAAACTAGTATGTTTTTATTAAAATTATTTTAATACGTTATACAGGTTTTATTCATTTCAAAAATTACAATAAAAATGTAAATATGAATACTCAAATATAAGCAAATACAAGCTGTTTAAATAAAAGTGCACAGTATGATTATTTTAAGTAAACGTTTATTTTATAAATTAGATTAATTTTGGTTATTCGAAGTAACATGAAGGTTTTTCGTGGATTTAATATCACGTGTGTAGAAAGACATTGTGAGTGGTAATTCCACAATATAGAGCCCGAAAGGACGATAAATATATATATATATATATATATATATATATATATATATATATATATATATATATATATATATATATATATATATATATAGTAGTGTGTTGTGAAAATATTCTTAACTAAACAACTTTCCCTGTATATACATTAAATACAAGTTTAAACCCACACTGTAGATTGAAAAATTTCAGAGAATGATTAAAAAAGGAATTCTGTTCAAAAAAAAAATATTGGTACCGTAAAGAGCATATTAGTAGCACTAGAGAAAATAAAAACATTTCGGTGAATCAGACGAGGGGTTCGCTCTGGTGGGCTAAAGGGTGAAGTGAGGAAGGGCCCCGTGGGAAAAAAACCCAATACATACAAATATCACGACAGATGTTTTACACTTTTCATGTGGACAGTTCGAGTAGAGAGTTCTAGATTGACGGAGAGAGTTCGAGGTGTAATTGAACCGTAACAGCAAGTAGAAGTATTGAGAAAAATTGTCGATTATTCGTTATAGTGAATTTCAAATAGTATTTTGTGAAATATTGGCAAGAAAACTAAATGAAATCTCGCAAGACTTAAAGATAAGCAAATAACTGATTGATTTGTCCGTTACTTTGTAATGGTTCATTTTTCTAACGAAATAAAACTTTTACTTTAAAACAGTGTTACATTATCAAACTGACTTAGTTTTTTTTTTTTAAGTCAGTTTGATAATGTCATATTGTTTACGAAACTATAGTCACAAAGACAAAAAATAAAAATAAGTGATAAATAATAAAGTTTTTTTTTAATTTAAGATAAGCAAGTGAAACTTAAAAAGCAAAAAAGTCTAGTGAAGTGACATACACAGTATGTCGGAAAAATACCGGAACTTTTTAAATTTAAGGAAAACTATTTGTGCCATCTATTGAAACAATAGATAATCTGAAAAATGTATATCTCCTCTGTAGAACGAGATCGCCATCATTAGAATCGCATCGTTATAGCGCTTAAATTATTTTTAATATTAATAATTTAATATTAATAATTAATTAATTATCTTTTGTCACCTCGTCACAAAAACACGATGGAACAAAGAGCAAATATTAAATTTTGTTTCAAGTTCGGGAAAACTTTAACAGAAACATTTGAATGGATGAAAACCATTAATGGTGATGATTACTTATCCCGTACACGTGTGTTCGAGTGTTATAAGCAATTCCAGAACGGTCGTGATGCTTTGAAAGACGACCCAAAGCCAAATCGTTGCTGTTCGTGAATTTTTAACGAAAAAACCAGATTGTGTGCTTTAACATCCTTCATATTCGTCTGATTTAACTTCCTGTGGCTATTTCCTGTTCACGAAACTCAAACTAACTATAAAAGGAACGTTTTATGGCAGTGTTACACAATTCCAAGATGCCGTGACGAGGGTTATTGAGGCGATTCTGAAAAACGACATAAAAAATTCTTGCTAGCATTGGTTGAATGTGCCCAACGATTTATTGAAGCGCCAATATATATTCCGGGTGTTGATCAGTTGATTCTATGAAGAGTTACGACGTTTTGCTTAAATCTCATTTGACATTTTCAAGTGTTGTCCGCTTCGACTGATAGTTGGACTCTTTAGTCGAAGCGGACAACATTTAAAAATGCCAAATGAAATTTTGGCGAAAGGTCCTGACTCTTCACAGAATCAACGGATCGACACCCGGAATGATTTAGAAACATATTGTTAGAAATAACGAAAAAAAATACAGTGAAAATTATTGTGCGGTTCAAGGTATACCGTTGATCGATTGGCTGCAATAAAATTTTAACAACCCCTGTCGTAACGAAACGTCAAGAAACGTAAACAGGGCCGGGCCTAATAAAATAACAGGTAAAGAGATAAAATTAATTTTATACCTGTTTTATTAGTTGCGAAATATTTTACTTTAGTTCGCATTATTTTCTTAAACGGTGCGGTTCTATAATTTCGATCCTATATTTTGTTATTCCAAACGTGCTAATAATTTAGCGTTCTTGGCAAAATAATGATTATTGTGCCTCCGGTAGTGCTAATCTTAAAAGAAAACATTTATTGTTCGATGCTAAGCAAATTGTTAAAAATGTGTATGTTTCTTTATTGAACAAGGGGTCTATTGTAAATGCAGCCGCACCAGAAACGTCTTCATTAACGAAAACTCCGTTGTCTACAGTTAAAGATATTGTGACAAAGCCAATTAAAGCCAAAAAAGTCCGTAGCGATTCAGGTAAGAGCTAAATGTGTTGACGAAGACTTAATTCTATGTAAAATTTATACTATGTATGAAGAGCAAACTCTGTCTACATTGCAACAGCGACTAAGGAAAGATGAAACCAACTTTGTTTGCAGCAGAACTAGCCTCCGGAGAATATTATCTCAAATGGGTTTTGCATATAGAACCGTTAATAAAAGTCAAATATTAATGGAATCACAACGATTGCGACAATGGCGGTTTAACTACTTAAGATCTTTATCTTAACTACTTAAATTAATTACTATGTTGTAGTTATTAACGATCTGTTTAAAAAAAAAGGTAGGCAGTCATGCATGGCAAACTTTGGAATAACTGTGTTTTTTAAAAATTTTTAATTGAATTATTCTTTAAATGCATAATTTTTTTTTCACGTAGGATCGAGGATCTAAACAAATATAGCAAATGGATATTTAGAAAAACTAATTATTTTACAATACTTTTTTATAAAGTTCTAATGGTGCAACTGAATGATATAAGTTTATAAATAATCATTTTGCAAAAAATAACAAAACACGTATTTTATTTCTGACAATTTAAACCAATAAACAATAATTTTGAGAAATTAAATTTATTATAAAATTTTAAAGAAGTTTTAATTTTAAAATCCGCAACAAAAATACCATCGAACAACTAAAAATCTGTTTTACTACGTTAGTAAGATAACTCCTAAGCCACTATGAAATATTAATTGCACGATGTATTGCAGAGCTTAAATATTAGAAAAATAAATAATATCAGATTTTTCAACGCAAATATATGTGGTATAAAATAAATGCTTTGTTTTTGTTATTCATTTTTCTAGCCTATTAAGTACTCACTCTTGTACTGCACAGTGATTCTACAATTAAACAATTAAAATAATGATTATCTAAAACACAATTTAATTTCAAACATCGTCGCCAATCTGGCGCAACATGTCACTAACATGTCGGTGACGCGAACCCATTTTCCCTACCAAAAATCGCTCAACGAGGCTAAAGAAGTTTTTACTTCAAAAATTATTGCCCAATACAGAGTGAGCCATTGATTTTTGCACTTTTCATAATACGATTTATTATTAACGGGTTTTTCAAATTGGCAGATTTTTTTTAATTCTTGGATAAAACACAAGTAGTGTTTGTGAATTTGTCTAGGTCTAGTCTTATTTCACAAGTGTAATGTATGACATTTATAAAATTGGAGTCGTACACAATACAACAACGCGTTAAAATTGTTGAATTATTTTATAAAAAATATGAAAAATATTTTTAGAAAATTACATGATATTTACAGTTTGCACAATCATCCATATGGAAGCACCATCAATCGAATTTTTCAAAAAAATTCAAAAGGCTGATTCGATGGATGATAAAAGATCAATTTATAGTCGTAGTGGTCGTTCACAAGAGCATAGTGATTGCTGAGGACCCAGAAATTTCTATAAGTCGAGGTTCACAACAATTTGGAAGGAGTAAATCCACAACAAGGCGTATTTTATAAAAGGATTTAAGCCACTGGATCATTCAAAACGTCATGCATTTGTCAAATGGATCAAAGAAGAAACAGATGATTTTTCTCAAAAAATCATCTATTCACTACAATCCACAATCGATTCCTGAACTAAAGGATAAAATGATTAAAATCATTGCTGATATAGATCAATAATTATACCAAAATATTATCCAAAATTTTGATAAAAAAGCGGACGTTTGTGGAGTTGCAAGAGATGTGGTCATTTGGCAGATATTGTGTTTGATGTTTAAATGTCATAAAGTTTTTGAAAATTAACGCAAATTCTGTTTTTTATTCAAGATTAGAAAAAACTATTCAATTTGAAGGACCCTTTATATGAAAATGAATGTTAATGAAAAGCAGATATAGGAAATTTTTGTTGAAAAAAATATCATCCAGATCTGCAGCTTCGCTTTTGCCATTATCTTCGAAAAAGTTTGAACCGACTATTCCTTTCGCTGGCTTAGCGATCTAAACGGCAATTTTCAGTGAATAAAATGATCGTTGATGCATCAGTTTCGGCAATATTGTTTACGGATATGCTCGTTTAGATGGAAGTAGGTTCTATCCGAAAATAATATTTTCAAAGATAGTTCAACGTTCCAATTCTGCGACGAATATTTTACAACAAGACGAAATAATTGCTCTTCAAATGATGGACAAATTGCATCTTGTACGGGTACAATTTAAAATCAATTGATGTAAAATCAATTAAAATTCGTTCTAGTTACTATATACTATAATTAAATTCACTGGAACTAATAAAAAAATTATGAAAATTAGTATTTAAATGTTTATAAAAAATTAGTATGTAAAATTAGAGATGATAATACATATTATTTTCTTTTAGGTCCGAAAATTCATGGTTTGAAATAAAATATTTAAAAGATGAACCTATATATTCTGAAGATTGTTCTGAAACGTATCATGACGAGGAACTACTGTCAGTTCATGAGGATCTATCAAACTGTTCCAACACGCCTAGTGAATTTAGTTCCAAACAAGATGAAAAACTACTGTCAGTTCGTAAAGATCTCATCGGATATGCCTGTTCTGTCTGTTCCATTGAACTTCGTTCTAGGAAGAACCTTTTATTACACGAAGAAACTCATTCGAAAAAAACCACCGTCAAATGTGAAGAGTGCAACATTGATTTCAAATGTGTTAACGTTTACAACTCTCATCAAAAAAAAGTTCACAAAATTCATAAATTAAAAATCGTTTGCTCTATTTGCGGAATTATACTTGACTCTCGCACCTTATTCTACAATCACATGAAAGCCATTCACGGTGAAGATTTTCCGTGTGAATCGTGCGGAACAACTTTTAACAAGCCTTGTGATTTAAAAGAACATTTTATCACTTATCACGATAAGAAGGCTAATCCCTGCGACATATGCGGTCGGAATTATACTTCCTTAAAAATGCACATGAAGAATCATTTGGAACTTGAACTATTTGAATGCAAAGTTTGCAATAAGAATTTCAGTTCAAAACAGTATTTAAAGAATCACCTGACTATCCATGCCGGTGATCGCCCTTACGTTTGTACAGTTTGTGATAGAGGATTTACAACAGGTAGTAATCTTTCAGCGCATAAGCAAACTCATACCGGTGAGAAACCACACGTGTGTAACTTATGCGGAAAAACCTTTGCTACAAAATGG
Source organism: Cosmopolites sordidus (assembly GCA_031761425.1). Lineage (NCBI taxonomy): Eukaryota > Metazoa > Arthropoda > Insecta > Coleoptera > Curculionidae > Cosmopolites > Cosmopolites sordidus. The sequence goes on from JARFXV010000918.1 coordinate 365,027, forward strand.
AATATATCAGAGCATTTGAAAACCCATAGTGGTGAAAAACCATACACATGTAAAGTTTGTAATAAATCCTTTATGAAGGTTACTAAACTGAAGTATCATGAAAGAATTCATACTGGTGAAAAGCCCTATATTTGTAAGGTTTGTAATAAATGTTTTAGTCTTGCTACTACACTGAAGGACCATGAAAGAATTCACACTGGTGAAAAATCACTGGTGTGTAAGGAATGCGGAAAAGCATTTACTTCAAGGCATAAATTGTCAGTGCATTTAATAACCCACACTGGTGAAAAACCAACGTGTAACGAATGCGGAAAACGCTTTAGTACAAAGTATAACTTGTCACATCATTTGAAAACCCAACATGGTGAAAATCCCTACACTTGTAAGGTTTGTCATAAATGTTTTAGTGAAGTTTTTAAATTGAGGATTCATGAAAGACGTCATACTGGTGAAAAACCATATGAGTGCAAGATCTGTCACAGAAATTTTTCACGGAAAGACACGCTACGACGCCACAAGAGACTATTTCATGAAATTCAGGGTGAATGAACACATTTCACAGCATGCTTACTGTCGTGTTAATATTTTAAAAAATGAGTTATTTGTTTTTTAATAATTTTCATTTTGAAAAAAGTAAAAAATCCATGAGCTTTCCACTCACACTAAATTAGATTGATATTAGTCGACGCACGTTTCGCTAACCAAAGTATCATCGTCACGGCATTATTAAAAAGTAAGTTGGATTTTGTTTCTATCATTATTTGTTAATTATTAGTTACATTTGCATAATTTTCTTGTGATTCTAATTTTTAACATTTACAATTATTAAACTTTCTCGAATTCAGTCGCTATTATACGCAAACACATTTAATCTGTACAGATTGCCTTCAAACGCGGGGTGTGGGTGAATCAAGAAAGGATGGATGGCTGAATGGACTAGTAAATAAAAATGTAATAATAATGTTAACATATATAAAATTGCTTGGAGTCTCCGACACATGCTTTGAACAAAATTGACAATATCAAGTTTTTAAAAAATAAATTTGTAGGTTTTTTAGTATTTCTGGTATTAGTTTACTATTAGTTCAGTACTCTTGAGAAAGGCTTGATAAGGCGAAACATATGTAGAGTAAAATCTATAATAAACATTAAAAAGCTACAAGTGTAATTTTTAAAAACCTAATATTTACAAAATGTTACACGAGTAACCAACTGCGGAATCCATAAATATTATTAAAATTGACAATGTATTTATAGTGCAAACATTTTAAACGCTTATATTTTGATGTACTTCCATATACTAAGCCAGTTGAAAAGTTCGCGAAGCGGAGCAGGTTACTAAAGTGAAGTAAAAGACTTCACAAGGATGAAAACCCATACGAGTGTGAGATATGTCACGAATTATTTATGAAGAATTATTTAAGGCCAGACAATCTCAAAAAGAAATTTCACGGCATTCAATGATTCAGACTTCTGAAATTATGTTTCAAATACATTTCACGGCATTTATTTTTCGAGTTTACTGTCGTATTAATATTTTTAAAATCACACATGAAAAACCGTTTGAGTGTGACATATACCATAAGTATTTTTCAAGGACAGGTACACTATCACGGTACGCAAAAATAGTTCAAAACATTCAAGCATAGTTCTCATTTTGAAATATTTGATGTTTCGCTAACCAAGCTGTCATCATCGGATATGATATAAATTTATTTCGTTTACAATTTATAACTTATTTATTAACTTTGCTAAAACATTCAAAATTCTCCGTTCGTGTTTAAAGTAAACAAAGAACTGTATGGATTGGTCTTTTGTCTTTATTTACACTATTTTTACGTTTCACTATTCCGATGCGTTCATTCGCATCTAATATCCTCCTATCTTTGACATATCTAAGACATGGTAATTTGCCTAAATCTACAGTGCAGTTAGTTTCGTAAATATGTCAGTTAATCGCAGATCTAGTTGAGCAATATGTCCTTTCAATTTTGTTATGAAAAACCATACCAGTGCGAGATATGTCACAAGAATTATTTAAGACCAGACAACCTATGACACCACAAAAAGAAATTTTACGACATTCAATGATTCAGACTTCTGAAATTATGTTTCAAGTACATTTCACGACATTTATTTTTCAAGTTTACTGTCGTATTAATATTTTAAAAATCACACTGATGAAAAACCGTATGAGTGCTCAAGTATTTTTCTAGAGCAAGTACACTACGACGGCACAAAAAGACAGTTCACAACATTCATTGCTAGTTCCCATTTTGGAATATTTGATGTTTCAGTGACTAAGCTATCATCATCGGGAGATTAATAAAACTAAATATAAATTTATTTTGTTTGCAATTTATACCTAAACTTAGTGTAGTGGAAAGTATCAAATTTGCTAAAACATATTCAAAATTCTCTGTTCGTGACTAGAGTCAACAAAGGGCTATCTGAATTGGACCTTTGTCTTTATTTATACTATTTTTACCTTTAGCCATTCCGATGCGTTCATTCGTATCTAATATCCTCCTCTGACATATCTAAGAAATTTTAATTTGTCTAAATCTACAGTGTGGTTAGTTTCGTAAATATGTCGGTTAATCGCAGATCTAGTTGAGCAATATGTCCTTTAAATTTTGTGACCATCTTGTGGCCATGACCCATCTTGTTTGACCGACATATTTATGATTACAGTCATTACATTTTAAATCCGCGACGTTTTATTCTTCGAAATACTGTCTTTAGGATTACCTAATTTCTGATGTAGTTTATAGATGTATATATATACTAATTTTATATTAGTCTTTAAATATTTTATCAAGCCTACGTGTAAACTGAAGTTCATATATGATTGATGCCAATTTTTATTGTATTCTCCTTGAAAAAGGTATAGGACTCTTGAACCGTGTTTCTAAACTTTTGTTTTTTAATAATTCCGTCTATTAAATTATTAGTGAATCCGTTAAAATTAACCACATTTCTAATATAAGTATTTTCTTGCTTGAACCTCTTAAGAAGAAAATTCTGTAAAAGGCGAACAAATATCTTTAAACTTGCCATTTTGTGCTGTTTCGAATTATTTGAATTATTAGGAATTTATCAGTGCCAATTTTTTATCCGAAAATACCAAATTCGATCCTTCTATCTTCATTTCTAATAACTAAAATTTACTGGAACTGTAAAGTGACAATTTTTTAATTTGATATGTAAACTTTATTGATGGAACTGTATTGTGTAATATTAATAAAACATTTTCAGTTTTCATCATCAACCATCAGAAACCCACTGTTGGACGTAGGCCTCCCTGTGAGAGGTTCCACTGTGTTCGGTCCTGCGCCGCCTGCATCCAGTTTGTTTTGATGCGCGTTAGGTCATCAGTCTATCTGGTGGGGGGACATCCTCTCTTTTTGAAGACTTTCGTTCTTGATCTCTATTCAAGGATTCGTTTTGTCCACCTGTCATCAATCGCTCTCGCAACGTGACCCACCCAGTTCCACTTCAACATGGCTATTCTTTCTATGGCATCAATCACATTCGTTCGTGTACGAATTTCTGTATTTGATATTCGATATCTGAGAGAAACTCTTAGCATTATCTGTTTCATTGCTAGTGGTGTTGCCCGTATCTTTCTAATTGTTTGTTTTGTCGAAAACTTTTCTTCTCAAACAAACCGGTCGTCATAAATACCTAACTATAATACCTAACCTAACCTAATACCTAAATAATACCTAATACCTAAATACCTAACTATATTCTAGAGAAGTGTTGAACTTGCAGACCAAAGTCGTAACCTTACCTACTTATTTCTCGTAGAATTTATTATTCAATTCAATTCTACCACATTCACATTATTTGTCGAGCTTAAACATTTTATTATTTATGACATTGATACCAGTTAACTTTACAATATAAGTGAACATTTTGAATGGGTGATGAATGGTCTGAAGACTCATAGTTAAATATTTTAACACCGAATTCTTTGGTCCATGTGATTATTTAAAGAATCATCTAAATACTCTCATGAGTGAGGGTGTATAATAATGTTAAGCATTATGATATTATATGGTTTTTTTGCTAAAAAAATAAATATAAATATTATTTTATGAATGTGAACGGAATTTTGAATAAATTTTATTTTATATTTATTAGATTGTTCATTATATTGATAATTGCCATATTCTTTTTTTAGATCTTCTTTATTATTACATCAACCTCCATTTTTGGTCACATTGAAGCGCGTATTTTCCTCATGAGTCATAAAAAAATGAAAAAAAACGCTGTAGATTGAAAATGGCATTACCAGAGAAAATAACTATCCGCATTGCAAAGAATCATTAAAAAAGGAGATCTTTTCAATAAAATTTATTAGTACCCTAAAGAGCATATTGGTAGCACTAGAGAAAATAAAAGCATTTCGCGGAATCGGTCGAGGGGTGCGCCCTTGAAGGGAGAAAGGGTGAAGTGGGGAAGGGCCCGTGGGAAAAACCCAATACAGATAAATATCACGACATATATTTTTTACAGTTTTCGTGTGGACAGTTCGAGTAGAGAGTTCTGGTTTGACGGAGAGAGTTCGAGGTGTGATTGCACGGTAACAGCAGGTAGATGTCTTGAGGAAAATTGTCGATTATTCGTTGTAGTGAATTTCGAATAGTATTTTGTGAAATATTGACTACAGTCAGTTTAATAATGTAAGATTGTTTACGAAACTATGGTCACAACGACTTTCAGAAGCTGTAACTGTGAATGGTGTTCGATATCCTGAGATGGTAACTGATTTTTATGGGCTGAATTGAATAATATTGATATGGGGGATATGTAGTACCAACAGGATGGTGTTACACATCATTTTGCTAATGAAACAATTGATTTATTGAGACAAACATTTCCTGGACGAGTTATTGCAATAAACGGTTAATTGCAAACGGTTAAAATTGCAAACGGTTAATTGACCACCAAGATCATATGATTTGGTAGTGGTTCGACTATTTTCGTTGGGGTTACATGAAAAACCAGGATTTTAAGCACAATCTATAATCGATTTCTGAATTAAAGGATGAAATTATTCGAATCATTGGTGATATAAATCCACGATTATACCAAATTATCCAAAATTTTGACAAAAAAGCGGACGTTTGTGGAGTTGCAAATGGTGGTCATTTTTTTTAAATATCTGTTTTTTGAAATTAACGCAAATTATGTGTTTTATTCAAGATAAACAAAAAACGTTCAATTTGAAGGACCCTTTATATAAAAATGAATGTTTAGGCCGAGATAAGAAATATTAATTATTAATTTAAAGAAATATCATTCAGAGCTTCGCGTTTGCCATTATCATCGAAAAAGTTTAAACAGATTATTCTTCTCGCTCACTTAGCTATCTAAACGTCAATTTTTAGTGTTTCGGCAATTTTCGGCAATTTTGTTTACGGATATGCTCGTTTAGAAGAAAGTAGGCTCCATCCGAAAACAATATGTTTTCAAGGATATTGCAAGGTTCCAATGCTGCGACGAATATTTTACGAAAAAACGAAATAATTGGTCTTCAAATGCTGTACAGACTGGATCTTGTACGGGTATAGTTTAAAATCAATCATTAAAATTCGTCCTAGTTACAATATACTCCATTTTTTACTCATCTCTTAATTAAATTCACTGGAACTAATAAAAAAAATAATGAAAATTTGTTTTTAAAAAGTGAATTTATAGCTGATACCCGAGAAAAAATTATATACCTTAGACTGGGCCAAAAAATCGACTATTTGTTTCTTAAAGGGATACAGAAAACATTATTTATGATGAAAAAAAAATGTTGTGTAAGTTCGAGCCTTCAATACTTGCATCTTTCGTCCAAATTCCTAATCGCCATTAATTTAAAATATATATATATATACATATACATGTATTTTTTTATCTAATTTAATAATATTATATGTAGATTATTAGATTATTATATATTTTATATAAATATATATAAGTATATATATACTTATACTTAAGTGTATATATATAAATATATACAATTTTGTATAAATCAGGAAATTTTGAAATTTATGATTATGTATTATTATATATTATGTATTAAAATATATAATTATATAAAATGATATCTGATTCCTCGCGTAAAATTATATATAATTATATTAATTTATACATTATAATATATGCTAATATATTTTATTAATATTATTATTCACGTATGGGCCCTGGTGGACAACGCGAAGTACAATTAGAGGCGCCTGTTGTTGTTAGCCTTCCTTTGCGCTCATACTAATTTCATTCTTTTGCTATGAGCCTTTCTCCTTTCATCAGACCAAGTTGTTCCAGTCTTCCTACATTTTTCTCTCTGGCCAACCTTCCAAACTTTAACCTTGTGTCGGAAACAGCCTCTATCCTGAATTTCAACGTATTATCAAATTAAATACGTATACGTATCAAACGTATTATCAAATTAAAATTCATCAACAGTTCAAAAAATGTTCTAGTTAGAAAATAAATATAGTAAATCCGTAATTTTCAGTTGAAAAATTGAATAATTTAAAATCTATAATCAATTATAAACAATAAAAATCTGATTATTTAGAAAAATTCCATTTCAATTTAAATAACTTACGATTCTTACGGAGTTTCGAAAATTGAAAGAAATGGAATGATATACAAGAAAGGTCTAATAACATTTTTCGATGAAATTGATTTCGTCCAAAAATTGAAAAAATGTAAAAATTTATTTTGCATTCAACTTTCGTCTCAAATAACTTTTGAAAAAGTAAATTTATCAAAAATTTTTAACATAAATTTTTGAAGAATGTTCAATTCCCTACAAAGATATGTAGTAGTCTTTTCGTAGTAAAGTTCCGCTGAAGAGCTATAACATTCCAATGTTAAAAAAATCCTATTTTAAAAAAATAGTCGATTTTTTTTAAATAGTAATATTTATATATGTTAGTTCGTAGTGTTTCGCGGATGGAAGAATACGCTAGACTATTAGTCCGGGAGTAAATCCGATCGTTTGTGTCCCGTTTGTTGGGAACGTGCAGACGCTTTGCCAAGGTCATACTTGGCATTCTCAATGCTTGTCTTTCAGTCTTCAGATAAGCATTGAGAATGCCAAGTGTGACCTTGGCGAAATGTCTGCGCGTTCCCAACAAACGGGACACAAACGATGGGATGTACTCCCGGACTAATAGTCTAGCATATATATATATATATATATATATATATATATATATATATATATATATATATATATATATATATATATATATATATATATATATATATATATATATATTATTTATACTGTGTATTAAACATTCTTATAGTAAGTTAAATTATTATTTTAATTGTTCTTAATCATTATTTGATTTGATAACTTGACAAATTACGTATATTTATCTTTTATATATAATATATATATATATATATATATAACTTTTGTTTGCACGTAGGTTTGTCCGGTTATTACCGTAGCATCTGGATCTTCATTATTCAATTTATATCTTTTTCTAGGCCTGGATGATGATTGTTCATTATTCAGTTGTGATATCAAAAACAAATTTTTATTTGTCTGTATTTTTACCGTCTTGTAAAAAGCAAAATATTTAAAAAATGACATTCATTTACACATATTTGTTTTTGATGGGATAAAGTAAAAGTAAAGTGTTTGGGTTAGAGGCGCATCAGCAACTAGGCTATTTAGCGACTGGACCTACCGCTTAACGTGGGTTCCGAACCACGGTCATCAGCTTCCGACAAACCCAGGCCAGCACCCCCCTCGGGCTATAATCCCTTGGTTATGTGCCTACCCATAAGTCTATCAGGAAACCTACCGACTGGCGAGTGACCAACGTAGAACACTTCTCAGAAGGCATCCGGCCTTACCCAGCCTTTAACTGGCGTGACTGAGGGGTAATTCATAGTCGGATTTTACACTCTTGCCTTGATGGGATAACAATAAAATATACAATAAATCGAATTAAAAACTCACTGAACGAATATTAACATTTTTTTAATAAACTTTCTTACCGATAAAGTTTTTTTCGAAAACTGTAGATATAATTTTAAATGTCAATGTGAAAATTATATATAATTATTTATTTTAATTATATCTATTTACGTTTTTTATTTCAATTTTTTAGGTTAAGTTTGTGTTAGTGATCACATAATATTCTAATCTAATTATAGCAGTAACATTTGAGATTTCTTAAAATGTTGCAATACAGCAGGTTAATAGCAGGTGCATTGTCGAATACAACACGTTAAAATAGGTGGACATATTAACAGTGTTTTTGTTCTATTATTGATTTATGAATTTTAAATATAGGTGAAACGGTTAATTAGATTCAGAATTTCTAAAATGTTTCTGATTCACTGTCACTGATGAGGAAAATATTCCCAAACCCGAAGAATTGGTAAAATTTTATTGGCAGAATCCTAAATATGTTGGAATAGTCATTATGCAATCAGATAATAAATTTATCATTGTTGAATAGTAAAAAGATGATTTTTCCGAAATAATCCGATTATTTTCTGATTTAAATTAAGGGAGTACATTCAAGAAATACATAGAATATAAAAAATAATATATATTAAAACTTTTTAGTTTATATTAATATAAAAACATATACTGATTAACATTAACTGGTTCTAATATAAATATTCTAATTCCCTCGTCAAACGCGGGGGTTACATTCCGTGTCCAGGGGTAGAAAATACCCCCAAAAAAGGGAAAAGTCTGGACCCGTTTCGGGTATAGTTAATTTTAGATAGGTCAAGGGCTACGACTTAACCTAAAAACCAGAGTGAAAAATTAGAGAGGGCCGCGGTTAGCGAGGAATTTTCTGGAGTTATACTTGAAAACAGAAAAATATACATATGAACATATGTAATAGCTTGTGAATAATTAATACGCTATATATAGCGTTATATATAGCGCTATATATAGCGTTATTATAATACGCTATGTTCTAAATATGTAAGTACATATTATATTTTATTATAAAGATAAAAATTATTTTCGGGAATAATGTAAAATTGTTGGCTGTTTCATTTTGGATCCTTTTTGGATCTCCGTATAAGGTTGTAGTAGCCCCTTCAAACCATTTGAAAACTTTAAGCTTCTTTCTAGTGAAGGATCTTCATCATTAACCAAATCTTGTAGCTGTTGTGCGGTTGATAAAATTTTATGTAAACAACTTAACTTTAGGGATGTGGTAGTCATCTTAGTAGTCGTTACCTCGTCGGGGATTTCGTCGTCTGTATTGCCATCGAGATCCGATGTATTTTCCAGAATTTGAAGTAGTTCTAATTCTGATAGTTAATTGTCGTAAGAAACTTCTTCAACGCCACTTGGTTGCAACTAGTCGAAACCATCGCCATAAATTTGGTGAAGGTTCTTACAATGTCTTCAATTTCTGTTGCTCTGTTGCGTCACAACCTCCGCCCATAACTTTCTCCAACAGGAATTCAATGTAGATGAACATCTTCTCCATTGCTTCTTTGATACATGTTATGGAATGGGCGATGTTAAAGCTTTCCAACTCTCAGTAACAATGAGAAAATTATTTTGTTCCATGCTATTCAGCACATAACTGAAAGTTCGCTTGACATAATATCTTTTAAACGCTGTTATTATTCCCTAATCAAATAGTAGTATCAGTGATGTAGTGTTAGGAGCAAAGCAAACTTCTTCATCAAAGTTTTGGGATTCAGAATGGCCGGGAGCATTATCAATAAGAAGTAGAGCTTTGAATGGCATCGATTTTGAAGCCAAATATTGCCCAACACTGGGTACGAAGCAGTTCAGAAACCAGTCTGTAAATTATGTTGCAGTCACCCAACCTTTTTGATTTACTCTCCAAAAGATCGACAGATCATTTTAGTTTTTATTTTTTAGAGCACTAACTACTCTTAATCCACACTTGGGTTAAGAGATTTGTATACGAGCAGTGGCTTTATTATGTGGTTACCTGAAGCATTAAAGCAAAAGAGAAGAGTAACTCTATCCTTTGAAGCTTTAAATCCTGCTGCGGATTTTTCGGTTTGAGACACAAATGATCAAGCAGGCACCCGATTCGAAAATATTGAATATATATATATAGAATATACTTTGGAATACGCTCATAGTAAAGGTTGAACCTTTACCAAACACGATAGTGCTCCATACAAATGGGCTGAGTTAAAACAAGCCACTACTCAGAGAATTGGAGAGATAAAAAAAAGCTTAACAAAAAATTTTGACCTAAAAAAGTAAATAATTTTTAGTCAGAGTGTATTTTAAGAAAAAAATTAGCATAAATAAAAAATTTCCATTTAATTTTCGATTTTTTTTTTGTTCATTGTGTATTATATAAAATTATATATTATAATGTATCATTTTATACAATAATATATAATTATATATGATTCTTTGAAACCAAACCTTAATATAAAGTTATATATATATAATTATATAAAAATTTGTATAATTGTATAAAATCAGATAAAATTATATCATGCCAATTTTGAGATATAAATATATATGATAATTTATATATAATTATATATGAGTATATATATATATATGTATATATATATATATATATATATATATATATATATATATATATATATATATATATATATATATATAAATTTTTTTTTTCCCGGGTAATATATATTATTTTCTTTTAGGTCCGAAAATTCATGGTTTGAAATAAAATATTTAAAAGATGAACCTTCATATTTTGAAGATTGTTCTGAAACGTATCATGACGAGGAACTACTGTCAGTTCGTGAGGATTTATCAAACTTTTCCAACAGTGCTACTGAATTTAGTTCGAAACAAGATGAAAAACTACTGTCAGCTCGTAAAGATCTCATCGGATATGCCTGCTCTGTCTGTTCCATTGAACTTCGTTCTAGGAAGAACCTTTTACTACATGAAGAAACTCATTCCAAAAAAACCACCGTCAAATGTGAAGACTGCAACATTGATTTCGACTGTGTTAACGAGTACAACGCCCATCAAAGAAATGTTCATAAAATTTATAAATCAAAAGTCGTTTGCCGTATTTGCGGAATTATACTTGACTCTCACACCTTATTCTACAATCACATGAAAGCCATTCACGGTGAAGATTTTCCATGTGAATCGTGCGGAACAACTTTTAACAAGCCTTGTGATCTAAAAGAACATTTTATCGCTTATCACGATAAGAAGGCTAATCCCTGCGACACATGCGGTCAGAATTATACTTCCTTACAAATACACATGACGAATCATTTGGAACCTTTTCAATGCAATGTTTGCAATAAGAATTTCAGTTCAAAACAGCACTTAAAGGACCACCTCACAATCCATGCGGGTAATTTCCCTTACGTTTGTACCGTTTGTGATAAAGGATTTAGAACAGGGAGTAATCTTTCAGCGCATAAGAAAACTCACACCGGTGAGAAACCACACGTGTGTAACTTATGCGGAAAAACCTTTGCTATAAAATGGAACATGTCAGAGCATTTAAAAACCCACGGTTCCGAAAAACCGTACACTTGTAAAATTTGTAATAAATCTTTTCATAATGTTACCAGACTGAAGTATCATGAAAAAATGCATACTGGTGAAAGACCCTATACTTGTAAGGTTTGTAATAAATGTTTTAGTCTGGCTCATGTACTGAAGCGTCATGAAAGGATTCACACTGGTGAAAAACCACACGAGTGTAACGAATGCGGAAAAACCTTTGCTTTAAGGCATAAATTGTCAGAGCATTTAATAACCCACACTAGTGAAAAACCAACGTGTAACGAATGCGGAAGAGTCTTTGCTACAAAGTATAACTTGTCACATCATTTCAAAACCCAGCATGGTGAAAATACCTATACTTGTAAGGTTTGTAATGCGCGTTTTAGTGAGGTTTATAAATTGAGGATTCATGAAAGAACTCACACTGGTGAAAAACCATATGAGTGCAATATTTGCCACAGAAAATTTTCACAGAAAGATACGCTACGGCGCCACACGCGGCTATTTCATGAAATTCAATGATAATGAATTCATTCTGAAATTATTTTTTTTGTAAAATATATCTCCCAGCATTGCATACTCTCGTATTAATATTTAAAAATACTTTATCTGTTTTTTGAAAATTTTCATTTTGGAAAGAAAAAGTTCATGAGCTCTCCACTCACAGCAAATTACATTGAAATTAGTCAATGGACTTTTCGCTAACCAATGTACCATCGTCAGGGCTTTATTAAAATGTTGGAATTATTTTCTTTTATTATTTGTTAATTATTAGTTACATTTTCATAATTTTCTTTTGATTCAAATTTATAACTTCCGTACATTTGGAATTAACTTTCTCAAATTTAGTCTCTATTATACGCACTGCGACACCGTTTGATAGATCACCATGAAAGGTGGTACATCTAAGTATTTTTTCACGGAAGTTTTTGTGCTATCCATTTTGTTGTAACTCGCCACTAGATGGTGTAACCGATCGCTATGAAAATTGGTATACATAGATATTTGAACACGGTGAATATTTTCGCGCTATTTACTTTGTTATACCTCACCACTAGATGGAGCTACACGTTAACTACATCTTTCTCTGCTTACAGTATTTAATTTTTAAAATGCTACCTTACAATAGACAATATGGCTCTATGGATATAGATAAAAGTGAAAGGAAATTTGTATACGGCAGGTAACTTGACTGGACAGAGTCTTATCCCAGTCCGAACTCCGAACTGAATTTTTTCTCAAAAAATTATTGCTTTGATTATTGGTTTGCTGATATTGCGAATGGAATAATAAAAAAATTGTTTGTTCCACGTGAATTATTAATAAAAAACATTATATAATTTATCATCAATTTATACTAATAAAAATAATAGAATCTTATCAATGTGAGTAATTTTTCATTTTTCCCCAATTTTCTATAACGCTTTATAGATTCTACATTGCATACAAACCATCCATTTTAGATATATAGAGGTATAGCTCATACAAAATAAAAACACTTGCCCGTCATTAAGCACGTGATTAATATTTTAACTGCCCAGGTGCCCAGATTTCGGTTAAACATCATAACCTTACTTTAGCGATTCATTTGTACAATTTAAACTTTAATAATAATTACAAAATTCAGCTTTAAATTAAATGCAAATGACAAAGTAGCTAACAAAATTATAGTAAATGTTGAAAGTCTTGCAAGTGTGGTTGATTTAGTACCTCTAGATAGATTCAGCACAGGTAAAATGCTTCGTTCAAAAACCATCGACAATATTTTTTTAATATTTGAATGGTTATTAAAATACAAACATTATATGATTATCAATGCCATTTTTTTTTATATTATATGCAAGTACAAAACAGGAAAAACAATGAAATATCTGCATACACCTATATTTTCATTAATCAGAACCTGAAAAGTACTGACTGGAATCACTGCTATCATCTGCAGTATTGTTAATTAACGGAAGTAGTTCTTTTCGATCAAGTATATGCTCTCTGTCATACCGTTTCATTATTTTATTTGATTCTTTTTTTCTTGATCAAAGCTATTTTTCTTTCCTTCGTATAACTTCTCAAAAAATCTATACGTTTTGGGGCAATTTCATAAGCCCTCGTCTTGGATCATCTTTTTCCCATTTAAAACCTACTTCTTTCAATACGTTACACACGGCATCCGTCAAACAGTTGTTTCTTTTTTAATTGCTCATGTAAAGAATTCAAAGTTACATGCTGTCCTGACAATGAAAATTAAACTATGAGTTGCTTACGTATAAACTACATATGGGTTTAAGAGCAGTATTTTCTGCAATTCTTAGGTTACTAATACTTACTGTGTTCATACATGTTATAAATGGTGAATGGCGAATAGAACTTGGATCCAAAGGTGCAGTATTGATAACCTTTTTAGTAAAACTAGGCTTTCTAGGAGATTTTAAAACTATTGTTTTTTACTTTTTTTGAAATAGTACTAACAGTGGACATACTCAACTTTAAGGTTGCTGCAATACGCTAAAAAAATATTCTTGTTTCTATAATCTATATGTCTTAAATTAAACATATCCAATTATTAGCGCTTAACTTAACATACCTCTCTGGCAGCCGGAAATGGGCAACAATGGACCATTATTGTCGCGTTCTTATTCAAAATAGAGTGTCAGAGATGTTATAAACTGTTGACAACGACTATTTAAATGATTTGGCATTTTACAGGTGCGATTTTGACAATTATAACACTGGTGGTTCTTAAAAGAACTGTTTTCGATCGTAAGGTAATAAATAGAAAGTAAATTTTCAGATAGAAATGGGATAACCTCCAAACGTGTTAATAAATATCAACAAGAAAAATGTGAAACCCGACAACGTCTACAACACATTTAATCCATACAAATTGCCTTTAAACGTGGGGTGTGTTGGTAATTCCTTTCTGGTTTTTTCGCTAAAGAAAACGCGTTATTTACAATGGATAGCTGAAATGTATTTATTCAAAAAATTGGCCATTTAATTCTATACATTTTACCCATCACTCAGGCAATTTATGGATAATATGTATTACTCGGGAATTTTTTCAAAATTGGCGAAGTGCTGCTCTGCAAGCGCGTGCCCCATCGATGCGAAAAGATGGTAGTCGGATGGAGCCAGGTCTGGAGAGTACGGCGGGTGCGATAAAACTTCCCATCCAAGTGATTTCAACCCTTCTTTAACTGGGTTTGCTATATGAGGCGACGCGTTGTCATGCTGCAAAATCGCCTTATATGAGCGTGTTGTGAACGTTTTTCGTATAATGCACAGTTTAAATTGATCATTTGTTATCGGTAGCGATCAGTATCAACTGTTTTCCAGGTTTTAACATTTCATAATATACGACCAACCTGGTCTCACCAGAGCATGGTCTTGCGACCAAAGCTATTTAGCCTTGCAGTCGATGAGCCTGCTTCGCCAGGTGACAACCATGATTTTTTTCGCATGGAGTTTTCGAAATAAATCCATTTTTCATCACCCGTTACTATTCGATGCAGAAATGACTTACTTTCATACCTTTGAAGCAGGCGTTCACTGACGATTTTTCGATTCTCTAATTGCCTGTCATTCAGTTCATGTGGCACCCATCTTCCCATTTTTTATGAATCTTTCCCATCATTTGTAATCATTCAGAAACTGCGACTCGGGTCACATAACTTTTCCGCCAATTGTTTTTGAATTTGTGTTGGGTCTTCATCCAATAACTCCTGCCATTCTGCATCTTCAAATGTTTTCGGCCTACCAGGACATACTTTGTCTTGAACGTTGAAATCACTACATTTAAATTGTCGAAACCGTTTCACATGTTCTTATGGCTAGAGCATGCTCACCGTAAGTCTCTACCATGTTCAATAAATTATAAATCTACAACGCTGTTATTTTGGCGGAACGTAACTTGTGTAGTTTTGAGATTAATGTCAGTAGAATTAAATGATATATGTATCAAATCATAACATTGCATACCTATGGCTAGTGAAATCTGTTACAAAAACCTGGTGTTTTTGGACACACTTTTGGTTCAAGTGGACACCTTTTCTGGTGTCACACTTGAAAACAGAAAAATGTACATATGTACATATGTAATATCGTGTGAATAATTACTACACTATATTATAAATATGTAAGTATATATTAATTTTATTATAAAGGTAAAACTTATTTTCGAAAATAATGCAAAATTGTTGGCTGTTTCATGTTTGATTTTTTTGGATCTCCGTATAAGGTTGTAACAACCATTTGAAAACATTAGGCTTCTTTCTAGTGAAATATTTTCATCATAAACCAAATCTTGCAACTACTGTGCGGTTGATAAAATTGTTTGTAAGCAACTTAACGTTAGGGATGTGGAGTCATCTTAGTAGACGTTGCCTCGTTAGGGAGTTCGTCGTCTGCATTGCCTACGATATCCGATGTAATTTCCAGAATTTCAAGCAGTTCTGAATCTGATAGTTAATTGTCGTGAGAAGTTGTAACTTCTTCAACGTCCTTGGAACAGGAATTCAATGTTGATGAACATCTCATCCATTGCTTCTTTGATACATGTTATAGAATGGGTGATGTTAAGAGCTTTCCAACTCTTAGTAACAGTGAGAAAAGGATTTTGTTCCATGCTATTCGACGCATAACTGAAAGTTCGCTTGACATGATATCTTTTAAACGCTGCTATTATTCTCCAATCTAATAGTTGTATTAGTGATGTAGTGTTAGAAGGTAGGAAGCAAACTTCTATGTTTGGATCAACAATGTTTTGGGATTTAGAATAACCGGGAGCATTATGAATTAGAAGTAGAGCTTTGAATGACAAAGATTTTGAGGACAAATATTGTCCAGCACTAAGGCAAGAAGCTGTTCAGAAACCAGTCTGTAAATTATGTTGCAGTCACCCAACCTTTTTGATTTGCTCTGCAAAAGACCAGCATATCATTTTAGTTTTTATTTTTTAGAGCAGCTCTTCGGTTAAGAGATTTGTATATGAGCAGTGGCTTTATTATGTGGTTACCTGAAGCATTAAAGCAAAAGAGAAGAGTAACCCTATCCATTGAAGCTTTAAATCCTGCTTCGGATCTTTCGGTTTGATACACAAATGATTAAGCAGGCATCCGCTTCGAAAATAAATCTGTCTCATCGGCGTTAAATACCTGATCTGGTTAACGCTTGCTTTCAACCAATTGTTTGAATTCAATCGGTCACCGATTAGCCGCCTCGTAATCTGTAGAAGCCGACTCTCCAATAATTTTTACGTTTTGTAGCAAAAAGCGTTTTTTAACATTTTCAAACCACCAACCTCGCTTGGAAGCTTAGAGTTCCCTCATCTGACTTTACAATCTCGAAAAGACGCCTAGTAAAAGTTGAACCTTTACTAAACACGATAGTTCTCCATACAAATGGGGAGACTTACAACAAGCTATAACTCAGTGAATTAGAGAGATAAAACGACCTTATCAAAAAATTTAGACTAACTAAAAAAGTAAATCATTATCAGTCAGTGTATTTTAAGACGAAAATTAGCATAAATAAAAAAAAATCTATTTAATTTTCGATTTTCCTTTGTTCATTGTATATTATATAAAATTATATAATTTTATACAATAATATAAAACTTTGAAACCAAACCTTAATATAAATTTATATATAATTATATAAAATATTGTATAATTGTATATAATCAGATAAAATTGTATCGTGCCAATTTTGAGATATAAATATATATGATATATATATATATATATATGACTATAAATATTTTTTCCCGAGTAATACATATTATTTTCTTTTAGGTCGGAAAATTCATGGTTTGAAATAAAATATTTAAAAGATGAACCTCCATATTTTGAAGATTGTTCTGAAACGTATCATGACGAGGAACTACTGTCAGTTCGTGAGGATTTATCAAACTTTTCCAACAGTGCTACTGAATTTAGTTCGAAACAAGATGAAAAACTACTGTCAGCTCGTAAAGATCTCATCGGATATGCCTGCTCTGTCTGTTCCATTGAACTTCATTCTAGAAAGAACCTTTTACTACATGAAGAAACTCATTCCAAAAAAACCACCGTCAAATGTGATGACTGCAACATTGATTTCAACTGTGTTAACGATTACAACTCCCATCAAAAAAATGTTCATAATATTCATAAATCAAAAATCGTTTGCTCTATTTGCGGAATTATACTTGACTCTCGCACCTTATTCTACAATCACATGAAATCCATTCACGGTGAAGATTTTCCGTGTGAATCGTGTGGAACAACTTTTAACCAGCCTTGTGATCTAAAAGAACATTTTATTACTTATCACGATAAGAAGGCTAATCCTTGCGACATATGTGGTCGGAATTATACTTTTTTACAAATGCACATGAAGAATCATTTGGAAGCTTTTCAATGCAATGTTTGCAATAAGAATTTCAGTTCAAAGCAGTACTTAAAGGATCATCTGACTATCCACGCGGGTGATCGGCCTTACGTTTGTACAATTTGTGATAGAGGATTCAGAACAGGGAGTAATCTTTCATCGCATAAGAAAACTCACACCGGTGAGAAACCACACGTGTGTAACTTATGCCGAAAAACCTTTGCTACAAAGTGGAGCATGTCAGAGCATTTGAAAACCCACAGTGGTGAAAAACCGTTTATTTGTAAAATTTGTAATAAATCTTTTCATAATGTTACTAGACTGAAGTATCATGAAAAAATGCATACTAGTGAAAAACCCTATACTTGTAAGGTTTGTAATAAATGTTTTAGACTGGCTCATGTACTGAAGCGTCATGAAAGAATTCACACTGGTGAAAAACCACACCAGTGTAATGAATGCGGAAAAGCTTTTGCCTTAAGGCATAAACTGTCAGAGCATTTAATAACTCACACTAGTGAAAAACCAACGTGTAACGAATGCGGAAGAGTGTTTGCTACAAAGTATAACTTATCACATCATTTCAAAATCCAGCATGGTGAAAATACCTATACTTGTAAGGTTTGTCATAAATGTTTTAGTGAAGTTTTTAAATTGAGGATTCATGAAAGAGGTCATACTGGTGAAAAACCATATGAGTGCAATATATGCCACAGAAAATTTTCACAGAAAGATACGCTACGGCGCCACACGCGGCTATTTCATGAAATTCAATGATAATGAATTCTGAAATTGTTTTGTAAAATTGATTTCACAGCATTGCTTACTCTCGTATTAATATTTTAAACATCAGTTACTGTTTTTTGATAATTTTCATTTTGGAAAAAAAAGTTCATGAGCTTTCCACTCACAGCATATTACTTTGAAATTAGTCAATGGACGTTTCGCTAATCAATGTATCATCGTCAGGGTATTATTAAAAAGTAAGTTGGATTTAGTTTCTATCATTATTTGTTAATTATTATTTACATTTTCATAATTTTCTTTTGATTCTAATTTATAACTTCCGCACATTTGAAATTACTAAATTTTTTCAAATTTAGTCTCTATTATACGCACTCCGACACCGTTTGACCGATCACCATGAAAGTTGGCACATCTCCATTTTCATGGAGAAAGTTTTTATGCTATCCAGTTTATTGTAACTTGCCACTAGATGGGGCTGCTTGGTATACAGATATTTGAACACGGTGAATATTTTCGTACTACCCACTTTGTTGTAACTCGCTACTAGATGGGGCTGTAGCGTATTAACTTCTACATTTTAACTACATCTTTCCCTGCTTACAATATTTAGATTTAAAAATGCTACCGTACCGATAGACAATGTGGCTCAATCGATATAGACAAAAGTGACAGGAAATTTGTATAGGGCGGGTAGACTGGGTTCAAGTCCCAGTCCGAACTCTTTTCTCAAAAAATATTGTTTATCTATTGCTAGATGCTTGAATTACTTTAAATTGGTTTGATTATATAGCGAATGGAATAGTAAAAAATATCGTTCGTTTATGTGAATTATTAATAAAAAAATGTATATAATTTATCATCAATTTATACTAATAAAAATATTAGTATAAAAATATAAGAATTATTGCTTTGATTATTGTTTTGATTATATAGGGAATGAAATAGTAAAAAAAATGTTTGTTCACGTGAATTATTAATAAAAAAAATTATATAATTTATCATTAATTTATACTAATACAAATAATAGAATCTTATCAATATGAGTAATCTTTCATTTTTCTCCAATTTTCTACAACGCTTTATAGATTCTACATTACATACAGACCATCCATTTTAGATATATAGAGGTATAGCTCCTATTAAACATCATAACCTTACATTTTTTTTCCTTTATTTGGGTTTTTCGCCACTATCTAAAACTCAAAAATACCTGTTCTTATTTAAAGAAAGAATCACTGGGTAAAAACAAAAAACCAAACGGAGACAAATTTCTCAGTGATTCTTTTTGTAATAAATTTGCCTAACGAACAAAATTTTAAAGATATAAAAATGTTATACAAAATTTTACAAACTTTTAACGTTAACGTTTCGGAGGGTAGTTTCCCTCCGTTTTCAAAACTAAACTAAAAAATAAATTATATTAATTTGTAATAGATAAAGTAACGAGTGAAAGTAAATATATTTTTTTGTATATGTCAACGATACTTACATTGACAACAATAGATTTTCATGACAGTGACATACAAGTGTCATACCACCAAAAAAAAAAAAAAAAAATATATATATATATATATATATATATATATATATATATATATATATATATATATATATATATATATATAGGTAATGTTTACTGTGTGATTGTTTATTGTACTGATTGTGTATTCAAATAATTTGTTTTAAATAAATTTAAATAATTATAATAAATTGTTTTTACCCAGTGATTCTTTCTTTAAATAAGAACACATATTTTTGATATTTTTTGATAGTGGCGAAAAACTCAAATAAAGGAAAAAAAAATATGAACACGTCACAATCATTCAGACATTAATCATAACCTTACATTAGCGATTCATTTTTAGAATTTAAACTTTAATAACAATTAAAAAATCAATTCTAAATTAAATGCAGATGACAAAGTAACTAACAAAATTATAATAAATGTTGAAAGTCTTGCAAGTGCCGTCGATTTAGTACCTCTAGATAGATTCCGCATATATAAAATGTTTCATTCAAAAACCATCGCCATTTTTTAATATTTGAATGGTTATTAAAATAAAAATATTATATAATACCAATGACATTTATTGTATAGTTACAAATATTTAAAACATGAAAAACATTCTGATCATATTATTTAAAAGCTTATTTAAGGTCAAGCCGGTAGAACGTTAAAAAATTAATATTAGAACACAAACAATTCTATATATATATATATATATATATATATATATATATATATATATATATATATATATATATATATATAAAAAGCTGGCTCCACACCAATAAAATTTGCGTGTGTGTTGAATTTACTGGAACAATTGTATGGATTATCCGGCGAACAACAAATGGTTCGTGTGGGTGGTGTGCGGCGATATTTGTATGTAACCTTGTGTGTCAGAGCGTCTACATTGCCGCGCACGCACACCACATACAACACAAATAGCAAGTACAACGCAAATTTTTATTGAAGTGGACCCAGCTTAAAAGAACTGATTCGACAAATTCGAAACATCTGCTAACCAATGACCATAGGTTTAATGATAATTTTGGGATTTTAGATGTAGAAAATGTAAATAAAAACTTTCATTGTTGAAATCTTTAGAAATTTATAAATTAAAAGGCTTAAAAATAATGTTAAATGATCAACATACAGACAAATAATTCACATTTTATTAGTGTTATTACATATTATTAAAGGAAATCTCAATATTTTTTGTTAAATTCAATCCTTCCAAATGTATTCAAGTGTATATTTTCATCGATAAAATATGTAATTTAAATTTCAAATTTGAAAAGTAAAATTGTAAAAACTGATCAATGTTCAAGGCACGATTACATGGAAATGGCTTGTTTGACGTAAATTTATAGTGTGATCTTTTTGGGAGAGAATTCAATTCCCTTTAAGAATATGTATGGCTCAAATTTTTCAAATTGATGGTTTAGGAGTTTTGGACGAAAGATGCGATTGCTTTTAAAAAATCGAAAGTCGTTATGATGCTTTCAAAAAAAATAGTCGATTTTTGTGACTATCCATTTATCAAAAAGAAAAGTAAAAAAGTTTGGGTCATGGTTGAGCTAGACCCAATAAAATAAAATTCAGGTATTGCCAATGTCATAATATAATTAATAATTTTTAAGTAGTATTGTAACCCTAATAGGTAGAAGTAATTTAGTTTATATTTAACGTCTGAAGAAGCCACTGTGTTGGCGAAACATGTAATAATATAATTCGGTTAAAATCGAATAACACGACAGTTTTATTTTGGAGTAATTTATTTTAATATATAGGTTTTATCAATCTCAAAGACGACACTGAAAATATAAACAGGACTAACTAAGAATATGCAAATAAAAGTGGATTAAATAAAAGTGTACAGCGTTTCGGAGAAATGGTTGGATGGATCGCTCTGGCGTGGGGGGAAAGGAGATAAGCGAGGAAGGACCCGTGGGAAAAAAAAGACAAAAAAACATGACAGTTTTTATATGGACAGTTTTACGGAGATAGTTCAAGGTGAGATTGCAGGGGAACAGCAGGTAGAAGTTTTGTGGAAAGTAACGAAAATTGGCGAATATAACGAATATTTTAGGAAACAGCCAAATAATTGCGCTTTAAATCCTTCACAAATTGAATCCTTCATGAATTGAATTGAATAGTTTAAAGTCAACGTTTAAAATTCGCTGTAAACTAGTTGGTTTTATTATACAGTCCAACGATGAAAAAACTTTTTTAATAATTATACCTAATTCCTATGTTTTTGGTATCCTGAGTCCGAATATAATAATAAAAAAGTCGTATCACCCACCAATATTTCATATTTTAATACTCAAAATGTGAAAAGTTAATTTTTTATTATTCAAATGTTATTAGATTGGCAATAAAATCAGAATGTTATAAGGTTGCCGGTAAAATCAAATGTTATTAGGTTGACAGTTCTGAGAAATGGCACAGCGGTTTGTTTTCTTCTAGTTAAGATAACCTCGCATTGCATTGTTTAACCCATGTGCTTTAACTCACACTCTGAGTATGGCTAATGGTGGCTGTAAAAACTCTCCTAACATTTTTTGTTATATATGTGGTAAGTTTGTAGTTCAAAGACATAAAATTTAAAAAATTTATGGAGAGAGCAAAAAAATCATTCAAATGATTGTTATTATTTTTGCGGCGTTGATATTTCTGGATATAACTCCAAAAATAAGAAAGTAGTTGTCTATCCTAACCTTACTTTAGCTAATCGGCCGGTAGGGCATGGACCGGGACCTCCTGTCCCTGGGCCACTTCAGTCTAGTGATGACGTTTTACAATCCAGTCCCGAATTTAATGAAAATCGACTGGGTGATGATGAGGTTCAATGTTCTTCAGAAAATTTAAAACCACAGTTGTTTACACAAGCTGAGTTAAATGATTTAGTCAGATATATGAGTTTGAATAAGGAAAAAAGCAGAATTGCTTGGTTCTAGACCGAAAGAAAATATTTATTGGAATCTGGAACATCTATTTACCATTATAGAACAAGAGATCAACAGTTTGCTCAGTTTTTTAGGCAGGAAAGGAATTTGGTTTACTGCCATGATATTGGTAGTCGAATGAACGAATTTGGTATTGAGTACAAGACGGAAGACTGGAGGCTTTTTATAGACCGATCAAAAACTAGTTTAAAAGGTGTTCTGGTAGACACAACGCAAATGCTGATCTGTTGCTCATTCAGTCCATATGAAGAAACTTACGAAAATCTTAACACGATTTTACGAAAAATTAATTATCCAGCTCAGAATTGGATGCTATGTGGAGATTTAAAAGTTGTCTCCATGATCCCTAGTCACAAAGGAATTTACAAAATTTCCATGTTTTATATGTAAGTGGAACCACAGAGTCAGGGATCAAAAATAAATAAGATTTAGATGTATTCGTTTAAAAAGTTTTTACAATTTTATTTTCGGTGGTTTGTGTTATTTTGAAAATCATCATTATCATCATTACAGTATATTTTTAATCATCTATTATTATTTGAAAATCTCAAATGAGATTCGAATCGATTCCGTTGCTGTCTGCTTTAAACCCAAAGAAGGAGACGATCAAGTCTCTATCACGGAAGGACATTAGCAGACATCCTCTCGACCAAAAAGACGTGAGGAAAAGAGAGTGCCGACGGCTTTGGGAGGAAGCCAGTTCGAATCTACTCAAGTACTTCGTCTACTCAACCAAAAGACCGACCAACGTGAAGGCAATACCACCAATTGCAGCCACGGGCAATCCCAAACTGATTATCCAGTTCTGAAAGCTATTAATAGCCGGAGGAAAACAAAAAAGAAAAGACGGACTAGTGCAATAGCCCGCAAGAAACGAAGGAAAAAATCCAACCCAACTATAGCTGCGAAGATATAATCTCCGCAGCACCAAAGTGAATCAAGTGAAGAAAATCCATCTCCGTCATTCTCTGTCAACCAACAACCAAATCTAACAAAATCTCAAGTCGACGGAAGAATGGAAGTTTCATGATCGAACCATTCCGCTCCGGATTCCAAAGTGCGCGAAATTTCTCGTAAATCTCGGCGGTTTTGTCTCGGCGATCCCGTAGCAGTAAAATAATTCATTTAATTTTCAATAACCCAAAATTCAATAGAAGAATTTTACCAACCTAAATAAAAGACGAATAGGTTACCAAGCAAGGTTACCTAGTCGCTACCTCCTGGGCTAGATAGAAGCCCTCAACCCCGTGGAAGCTTGCTGATAGCTTGCTGACACAAATCGGAATGAGAGGAAAGTTCAGTAGAAACTGGTAAGAGCCGTAAAATAGGGCTAGCCAAAAAACCTGGATAAATAAGTCGCAGTCGAAGTCTGCTTTAAACTAAAACCAATTTCCTCCATTTTTTACCCATTTCTTTTTATATTCAGCCGGTCGCGGTGGTCTGGTGGGTTAGTCGCCTGCCTGGCAATCCAGAGGTAGCTGGTTCGATTCCAGTGCTCGGATGGGTGTTTTTCTTTAATTCTTCTGTCCGTCTTACTTCCTCCCCTGCACACACAATTATATACACTCACCTACACACACACACGCACGCCCACACATATCTACACCTAAATGTCTGTGATTGTTTCTAGGCAAGAGTGTAAAATCCGACAATGAATTACCCCTCAGTTATGCCAGTTAAAGGCTGGGTAAGGCCGGATGCCTTCTGAGAAGTGGTCTACGTTGGTCATTCGCCAGTCGATAGGCTTTCTGATAGACTTATGGGTAGGTACATAACCAAGGGTTGATAACCTGAAGGAGGTGCTGGCCTGGGTTTATCAGTAGCTGATGACGCGGTTTGGAACCCACGTTAAGCTGTAGGTCCAGTCGCTAAATAGCCTTAGATGCTGATGCGCCTCTAAACGTAAATCATTTCCTTTTGTTTTTATGTTCACAATAGGACTGATAAAAAAGTAATGAAGATTAGATTTTACTGAGGTAGCCGATATTTAATACAAATTTATTTAAAATAATAGAATATTTATATCTAAATTTCCCCTAGTTTCGTATTTGAAAAAGACGCTGTGTGTCGAAATATTTTTTTAAATATAGTGGAAATTTAGACTTAAATCTTAATTCTTCCATTTAGTTTTTAGTTTTGAAAAATTAAATTTTTCGAAATATTACATCGATGTTTTTGCATCAATATTGTAGTAATAGATAATGATGCGTATTATTTTTTTAGATTCGAAAATTCATTGTATGGAATACATTGTTTAAAGGAAGAATCTCCAAATCTCGAAGATTGGTCTGAAAAGTATCTTGATGAGGAACTACTGTCAATTCATGAGGATTTTTCGTGCAGTTCTATTGAATTTAATTCTAAACAAGACATCTCCTTACCAGATGAAAAACTACTATCAGTTCGCAAGGATCTCATCAGTTATGCCTGCTCCATCTGTTCCATTGAACTTCGTTCTAGGGAGAACCTTCTATTACATGAAGAAACTCATTCCAAAGAAATCATCGTCAAATGTGAAGAGTGCAATATTGATTTCGACTGTGTTAATGAGTACAACTCCCATCAAAGAAATGTTCATAATATTCATAAATCAAAAATTGCTTGTTCTATTTGCGGATTTATACTTGACTCTCGCATCTTATTCTACAATCACATGAAAGACGTTCACGGTGAAGACTTTCCGTGTGAAACGTGCGGGAAAACTTTTAACAGGCCTTGTGATCTAAAAGAACATTTTATTACTTATCACAATAAAAACGCTACGCCATGTGACATATGCGGTCGGAATTATACATTCTTAAAAATTCACATGAAAGGTCATTTGGGACTTTTTCAGTGTAAATTTTGCAATAAGAATTTCCGTTCAAATAATTACTTAGAGAATCACTTGAATATACACGTGGGTGAACGCCCTTACGTTTGTACAGTTTGCGGTAAGCGATTTACAACAGGGAGTAATCTTTCAGCGCATAAGATAATTCACACCGGGAAAAAACCATACGTGTGTCACCAATGTGGAAAAGCCTTTGCTAGAAAGTCGAACATATTAAAGCATTTGAAAACCCACACTGGTAAAAAACTTGTTAAATTTACCAATCTGAAACATAATGAAATAACTCATACTGGTGAAAAATTACACGTGTGTAAAGAATGCGGAAAAGCTTTTGCTACAAGGCACCGATTATCTGTTCATTTTATAACTCACACTGGTGAAAAGCCAGTCTGTGACGAATGCGGCAGAACCTTTAGTACAAAGTCTAACTTGTCACAACATTTGAAAAACCAGCATCATGAAAATCCCCACCCTTGTAAGGTTTGTAATGCGCGTTTTAGTGAGGTTTATAAATTGAGAATTCATGAAAGACGTCATACTGGTGAAAAACCATACGAGTGCAAGATATGCCACAGAAATTTTTCACGGGAAGATACACTGCGACGCCACAAGAGAATATTTCATGAAATTCAATAAAGAACGGTAAATGTTTTCATGTTTATAAGGAAACTTTATCGATAGAACTGTGTTGTAAAATATTAATAAGATATTTTCTTTTGATTGTGTAAACAGCAAATATGTCCACCACGTATCTGGACTATAAGGTTTGTGGAATAGTTACACTTATATACAATGACATTACATCAAACGATACCAAAATCTCCTTCTCCAGACTATCTATCTTAACCTAATTAAATTTATGCAATTTTTATCAGCAAAATTATTATAATTCACCACTTTAAATTATAAAGGTGTAAAATGTAAACAGATTAGGTTAACGTTTGATTTTAACCATTTCTTGGCGATGGTTACTATTTGATAATTCGGTTAGTGAAACGCCTGTCGAACAATTTCATAAAATATTACAGTGTGCCAAGAAAGATCAAAGCGTATTAAAAACGATATTCGTCATTTACCTGCTCTGATTGGAGAAGACTCGGAGAAGTAACTTTTTATCATCCTAAACGACGAAACAAAGGTGAAGGGAAAGGTCAGTTTCCGGTAATTTTTCTTTAAAGCAGATCACTGGACGCGCAAACAGTCTGAGTTTTATCACTTTGGTAAAAGAAAAGTTATACCCTTGATTATTATATTATACGAAACATAAGTTTGCACAGTTGGGTTTACAATTTTTTGAGTGATCCCTGCGCTCTCCTAACTTAAGTTCTTTCATTACCTGACAATACCTCTCCGAGCAAGTCTACAAAAAGGAGATTACAATTCGAACACTGATCCATGGGGGCGAACTAAGGAAATTTTAGAAGCAGTCCAAATTCTGAAAGATTAGTCTACTAAAGATTTGTTGCTGTTCTGTGAATTCTGGACTGTTAAATATAATTTTTTAAAAAAAGTAGCTACTATTGTCTATGTATAATAAGAGTTTACATTTATTTAAATTTATTTAATGTTTACTTTAATTTAAGACAGGTGTACAGTTTAATTTAACCATTTTTTTATTGAAATGTAAAATTTCGGTTATGGCAACGTAAATAAAATGAATGTCACTTGATTTATTTTTGTTTAACTTTGTGTGTGTTTATTCGACATAATCATTTAGACAAACCGTTCAGCTTCATGACGAAATTAATAGAACATTTTAATTTGACCGGAGGTGTTTTCTTACATATATGTGATGTAACTATAAAGCTGGGTCCACACTCACACAATTTGGCGTGTGTGTTAAATTTACTGGAGCAATTTGTTTGAATTATCTGGTGGACAACAGATGGTTCGTGTGCGTGCTGTGCGGCGACAATATTTATGTGTCTGAGCGTCTACACTACACTACATACAACATATTCAGTCCACACAACGCAAATTTATATTGATGTGGACCCAGCTTTGCGTTGTGGGGGCTGTATGTGTTATGCTTGGTCCACATCAATACAAATTTGCGTTGTGCGGGCTGTATGTGGTATGCCTGCGCAATAATGTAGACGCTCTGACACACAAAGTCACACACAAATATTGTCGCCGCACAGCACGCACACGAATTGTTCCAGTAAATTCAACACACACGCAAAATTTTATTGGTGTGGACCCAGCTTTATATGTGGTGTCCGTGCATGGCAATGTAGATGCTCCAACACACAAAGTCACGCATAAATATTTTCGCTGAAGAGCATGCATACGAACCATCTGTTGTCGGTGTTCTCGCGAACGTCAAATAAATTTGCGGTGCACAGGATGTGTGTAGACGTATTGTTAAAGGGGAATTAATGTTTTAGTTTCAAGAAAAGACCTACAAGACGTGACTATAATAAAATGAATTATTTAGTAATTTATTATTTATTGAGTTATTATTATATTGAAAAAGAAGTGTGCTGAAAAAAAAATGCAAGAAAAAGCGTTATTGGATGAAAAACTTTTGTACCAAAACAGAAAAGCAAACTACAGAAAATAAGTGTAAACACTGAAAAATATAAACAACTTTATTTTTGACGTTTGTTGGATTAACCTAATCAAACATAACCCACATTTCACTGCACACACACACAGACGGAGAGGGGTGTACGGCGCGCATAACACAAATATTCATTGACCGCGTGTAGTAATTTTGCGTCGTAAATATTTTGGCAGCATAGTATATTTTCAACACACACGCAAATTTTTGTTGATATGGAGCTTTGAGTACAAAAATTCAGTCATGGTTTCATATGATACTATGCGATCTGCGCTCCATTGAATGCAATTCTAAGAAATTATCTCCTTTTACAGGAACGAATCTATTTTAAAGAAATTCCAGTTAAATACAGGGTCGACCATTATTTTTTGTTCTTTTTAAAATTCGATTTATTACTATATGAAAATAAATTTTTCAGATCTGTATTATTTGCAATTATCCTAAAAATAGTGCCAGTATTCCTCTTCAGTTGGATCTTGTAAAGGTGCAGGTTAAAATTAATCTTTAAAATTCGTTATAAACTTGTTCGTGGTATTACCAAAACGTCCAAAGGGTTGCGCGTCGATGAATTCGGATCGTCTTCACCTGGTTCGTCATTACCCGTGCTTCGTGACCGCCCAGTTTCTTTTGTTTCTAACCTAGCACCTCGATTTTTTTTACCCATCTTAATTAAAGTATGATCACGATATTGTAGTTCAAGGTATTAATATTTATCTTTTTTTAGATTGGAAAATTCACTTTATGAAATAATCGATTTAAAGGATGAATTTCTTGATCCCGAAGACTATTCTGAAACGTACTCCGACGAGGAACTATTGTCAGATCGCAAGGATCACACCAACTATGCATGTTCCAGTGAGTTTAGTTCCAAACAAAACCTCTCCTTACATGAACAAACTCATTCCGAAGAATGCACTGTTAAACGTGAAGAGTGTCATAACGAGACACTATTCTCAGTTTGCAATGGTGTCATCACTTTTGTCTGTTCGATCTGTTCTGTTGAGTTTAGTTCCAAGCGTAACCTCTCCTTACACGAACAAAGTCATTCCAAGGAAATTACCATCCAATGTGAAGGGTGCAACCTCGATTTCCACTGTCTGAGAGATTATAGCCACCATCAAAAAGATATACACAATATTACTAACCATCAAATCGCTTGTTATATTTGTGGTATTATACTTGACTCTCGCACTTTATTCTACAATCACATGAAAGCCATTCACGGCGAAGACTTTCCGTGTGAAGAGTGCGGAAAAACTTTTAGTCGACCTTGTGATCTAAAAGAACATTTTATCACTTATCACAATCAGAATGCTAAGCCCTGCGACATATGCGGTCGAAATTATAAATCTTTGAAAGATCACATGACGAGTCATTTGGGGCTTAAACCTTTTCGGTGCAAATTCTGCAACAAACACTTTCGTTCTAATACTACTTTAGCCAATCATGTAAATATCCATACGGGTGAACGTCTTTACGTTTGTACGGTTTGTGGTACAGGATTTACGACAAAGAGTAATCTTTTAGCCCACAAGCAAACTCACACCGGTGAAAAACTACACGAGTGTAACCAATGCGGAAAAGCCTTTGGTACAAAGTACGCACTGTTATATCATTTGAAAACCCACATTGGTAAAAAACCGTATACTTGTAAGGTTTGTAATAAATGTTTTAGTCTGGTTTCTGGACTGAAGCATCATGAAAAAACTCATACTGGTGAAAAGCTACATGTATCTAACGAATCCGAAACAGCCCTCGCTAGAAAGAGTAAATTGTCAGACTATTTCAAAACCCACACTAGTGAAAAACCACACGTGTGTAACGAATGTGGGAAAGAAGACTGTGAAGTGTGTGAAGACTTTCCGTGTGAAATATGCGGAAAAACATTTAACAGGCCTTGTGATCTGAAAGAACATTTCGCTAGTAATCACGATAAGAACGCTAAACCCTGTGACATAGGCGGTCGGAATTTTAAATCCTTAAAAATTCACATGAAAAGTCATTTGGGCCCTACATCTTATCAGTGCAAATACTGCGACAAAAACTTTAGTTCTACTCATTCCTTAGCAAATCACCTGAATATCCACACGGGTGAACGTCCTTACGTTTGTACAGTTTGTGGTAGAGGATTTACGAAACGGGGTAATCTTTTAGAACATAAGAGAATTCACACCGGTGAAAAACCACATAAGTGTAACGAATGCGAAAGAGCCTTTGCTACGAAGTCAAATTTGAGATTGCATTTGAGAACCCACACTGGTGAAAAACCCTACGCTTGTAAGGTTTGTAATAAATCTTTTTGCCTGATTACTAGACTGAAGTATCATGAAAGAACTCACAGTGATGAAAAACCGTACACTTGTAAGGTTTGTAATAAATCTTTTTGTCTGATTAGTGGACTGAAGTATCATGAAAGAATTCACACTGGTGAAAAACCATATCAGTGCGAGATATGTCATAAGTATTTTTCAAGGTCAAGCAATCTACGACATCACGAAAGGACAATTCACAAGAGTAAATGATACTGAATATTGAGGACTGTCGTACTTTAAGTATTGTAGTAAGTTACTTGAGTACTTTAAAAATCAATTGTTTCTTTCTTGGTAATTTTTATTTTGGAATCTTTGGTGTTAAATAAAAACTTTATGAGGTTTCCTTTCATACCAAATTACTCTGCAGTGTTTCGCTAACCAAATTATCATCCTCAGGAGATTATTCAAGCTTAAGGTTAATTTATTTTGTGGATATTTTATGCCTAAACCTAGTAGGGTAAAATATTTGAAGTAGTAATCTGTGATTGAAGTAAACAAAGGACTGCATGGGATTGGCCATTTGTCCTTATTTAGACTACTTTTACATTTATTTATTTGGATATGTTTCTACATATCTAATAACCTCCTATCTTTAACACTTTTAAGAAATTTGAATTTGCTTAAATCTACAGTGGAGAATCAGTACCTTTCCGAAGTCTCCGATGCCTCATTCTTTCAAATATTGCCTTTTGAATTACCCAATAACAGCTATGATTTATTACTAGATTTGTATAGTAATTTTGTATTAATGTCTTTACATATTTTATTAAGCCTACGTGTAAACTATGGTACATATGAGATGTGACTATTAAATAACGCGACTGACACTGTAAACCATTTTATTTTGATTTCATACATATTTACTAATTAACACCTTCAATATACATCCCTCCTCTATCCCTACAACGCTTTATACGAACCTTTCATTGTTCGAAACAGTGCTGCAGGCCTTCTTCTGCCAGCTCCTTCAGAAGGCGTGGCGCTTTCTCTTTCACAGTTTCATTGGACTCAAATATTGTTCCTTTTAATGCATATTTCACACTAAGAAACAGATAGAAGTCACACAGCGCAATATCTGCCAAGTAAGGCGGATGGTCTAACACTGGAATGTTGTACTTGGCTAGAAACCTCTTGACAGACAATGTCCTCTTAGTGGAGAACCGGCGCATTGTCTTGGTGGAGAAGCCATGACCTGTCCTTCCACAATTTGGATCGTTTTTTCCTTATTCTCTCACAGAGTTCAGCAAGAACATGAAGGTAGTAATGTTGATTAATAGTTTGAACCCAGTGAATGTATACAATGCCATGAATATCGAAAAAAACAATCATCATTGCTTTGAATTTTGATTTGCTCATTTGAGCTTTTTTGACTATCGGTGAATTTGGGCTCTTCCAGTGCATGGATTGGCGCATCGTTTCAGGATCATAAGTAAACAACCACGATTAGTTACATATTATCCTTTCCAATAAGTTTGGGTTATTTTCAATGGCATTCAAAGTGTCAGTACAAACATTTTTGCGAGGTTCTTGTTGTAACAGCGTCAGTCTCATTATTTAATAGCCACACCTCGTATATGATTGATACAAATTTTTGTTGTTTTCTAGTTAAAAAGATAGAGGATTCTTGAATGATCTTTCTGAACTTTTGTATTTTAGTAATCTCGTCTATTAATTTCTTTGTGAAATCATTGAAATTACCCACAATCTTAATATAAGGGTTTGCTTGCCTGTATCTCTTTCGTAAGAAGAAAATTATGTAAGCCGTTAACAAATATGTGTAAAATAGCCATTTCGTGTTGCTTAGAGTATGAATTATTAGGAATGTATCTATCCCTCTTCCGAAAATGCCAAATTTCGCTGGAATTGTGTTGTATAGTGTTACTAAGACATTTTTAATTGATTTTGTATTTATATTTGTATTTATAACCATTCTTTGCCGTTCCTTTTTGTTGCTCGTAGAATTCGTTATTGAATTGAAAAAAACTTTTGATTCATACATATTTCATACAATGTCATTCATCAAATGATATCAAAACCTCTTCTTTCACGCTATATCTAATCTTATTATATATATAGGGTGGTCGTTAAAAATGAAAATTTTTCCGACCCCCTAAAAAAAAACCTTCCCTTTGATGAGAAAATACGGGCGATTGTTTTTAACAAAAATAACACGTTCATTTTTTGATAAAATCGTAGTTTTTTGTGTATTTTTAAGTATCTCTTAAAGTATACGGATTTGAAAAAAAAATATAGAAGCAAATTGTAGGAAATTAAATTCTCTACAAAAAAGGTCCTTTTCATTTTCTTCATAAAATTCATACTTATAGAGATATTCTCGATAATAAATTAGCCAACATTTTAACACCTACAAACGTCATTTTTTCTGAAATAAAACACAAAAGTAGCTACTATTGTCTATTTATAATAAGAGTTTAAATTTATTTGAATTTATTTAATGCTTCATTTAAATTAAGACAGGTGTACAGTTTAATTTAATAATCTTTTTTAATTGAAATGTAAAATTTCGGTTATAGGGCAATGTAAATAAATTACTAAATAAAATATTTACTAATTACTAATGTCACTTAATTTATTTTTATCAAACTTTGGGTGTTTATTCGACGTCATCATTTAGACGAACCGTTGAGCTTTATAACGAAATTAACTGTGCATTTTTATTTGACCGGGGTGTTTTTATATATAAATGTGATGTGAACTATTAAGCTAGATCCACACCAAAAAAAATTGCGTTGTGCTGGCTGTATGTCACACAAAGTCACACACAAATATTGTCGCTGCACAACACGCACAAGAACCATCTGTTGTCCACCAGAAAATTCAAACAAAAAAAGAAATTTACGGCGCACAGGGGGTGTGCGGTTTTAGTTTCCAAAAGATATCTACGAGACGTGGCTATAGTGAAATTTATTATTTATTGAGTAATTAATTGTGATTAAAGTATGTCCCAACATATTATCATGTTGAAGAACAAGTGTGCTGTATTTATAATCACTTACACTAAAACACTGAAAAATATAAACTTTATTTTTGACGCTTGTTGGAATGACCTAACCCAACATAATCTACCAACTGTGCACACACAGACCAAGAGGGATGGACAGCACGCACAACACAAATATTTATAGACTGTGTATGGTAATTTTGCGTCGCAAATATTTTCGCCGCACAGTATATTTTCAACACACAACAAGCTTTAAGTACAAAAATTGATTATATATCGTATGATTTCAAATGATATTACGCGATCTGCGCTCCATTGGATGCAATTTTAAGAAATAACCTCCTTTTACAGGAATGAATCTATTTTAAAGAAATTCCGGCCAAATATAAGGTGGGCCATTATTTTTTGTCATTTTCAAAATTCGATTTTTTAATATATGAAAATAAATGTTTATTAAAATCATAAATACGAGATTATTTGTTAAATGTGACATCATCCAGATCTGTATTATCTGCAATTATCCTCAAAAAAGTGGGGACCGATTATTCCTTTTCGGTTGGATCTTGTAAAGATGCAGGTTAAAGTTAATCTTTAAAATTCGTTATAAACTTCTTCGTGGTATTTTCAAAACGGCCAAGGGGTTGTGCGTCGATGAATTCGGATCGTCTTCGTCTGGTTCGTCGTTAACCGCTCTTCGCGACCATCCCGTTTCTTTTCTTTTTAACCTAGCACCTCGAATTTTTTACTCATCTTAATTAAAGTATAATCACGACATTATAGTTCTAAATATTAATATTTATTTTTTTTAGATTAGAAAATTCGCTTTATGAAATAATTGATTTAAAGGATGAATTTCTTGATCCCGAAGACTATTCTGAAACGTACCCCGACCAGGAACTATTGTCAGATCGCACCCGGTATGCATGTCCTATTGAGTTTAGTTCCAGACAAAGCCTCTCCTTGCATGAACAAACTCAATCCGAAGGAGCTACTATTAAACGTGAAGAGTGTCATAACGAGACAGTATTCACAGTTTGTAATGGTCTTATCACATTTGTCTGTTCGATCTGTTCCACTGAGTTTAGCTCCAAGCGAAACCTCTCTTTACACGAACAAAGTCATTCCAAGGAAATTACCATCAAATGTGAACGGTGCAACCTCGATTTCCACTGTCTGAAAGATTATAGCCATCATCAAAAAGATATTCACAATATTATTAAACATCAAATCGCTTGTTATATTTGCGGTATTATACTTGACTCTCGCACTTTATTCTACAATCACATGAAAGCCATTCACGGTGAAGACTTTCCGTGTGAATCGTGCGGAAAAACGTTTAATCGGCCTTGTGACCTAAAAGAACATTTTGTCACTTATCACAATAAGAATGCTAAACCCTGCGACATATGCGGTCGAAATTATAAGTCTTTAAAAGATCACATGACGAGTCATTTGGGGCTAAAACCTTTTCAGTGCAAATACTGCAACAAATACTTTCGTTCTAATACTACTTTAGCCAATCACGTAAATATCCACACGGGTGAACGTCTTTACGTTTGTACGGTTTGTGGTACAGGATTTACGACAAAGAGTAATCTTTTAGCCCACAAGCAAACTCACACCGGTGAAAAACTACACGAGTGTAACCAATGCGGAAAAACCTTTGGTACAAAGTACGCATTGTCATATCATTTGAAAACCCACATTGGTAAAAAACCGTATACTTGTAAGGTTTGTAATAAATGTTTTAGTCTGGTTTCTGGACTGAAGCATCATGAAAAAACTCATACTGGTGAAAAGCTACATGTATCTAACGAATCCGAAAAAGCCCTCGCTAGAAAGAGTAAATTGTCAGATTATTTCAAAACCCACACCGGTGAAAAACCATACGTGTGTAATGAATGTGGAAAAGAAGACTGTGAAGTGTGTGAAGCCTTTCCGTGTGAAATATGCGGAAAAACCTTTAACAGGCCTTGTGATCTGAAAGAACATTTCGCTACTAATCACGATAAGAACGCTAAACCCTGTGACATAGGCGGTCGGGATTTTAAATCCTTAAAAATTGACATGAAGAGTCATTTGGGGCCTAAACCTTATCAGTGCAAATATTGTGACAAAAACTTTAATTTTTCTCATGCACTAGCGAATCATCTGAATATCCACACGGGTGAACGTCCTTACGTTTGTACAGTTTGTGGTAGAGGATTTACAAAACGGTGTAATCTTTTAGAACATAAGAGAATTCACACCGGTGAAAAACCACACAAGTGTACCGAATGCGAAAGAGCATTTGCTTCAAAATCGAATTTGACACTGCATTTGAGAACCCACACTGGTGAAAAACCCTACACTTGTAAGGTCTGTAATGAATCTTTTTATCTGATTACGCGACTGAAGTATCATGAAAGAATTCACACTGGTGAAAAGCCATATCAGTGCGAGATATGTCACAAGTATTTTTCAAGGGCAAGCAACCTACGACATCACGAAAGAACAATTCACAAGAGTCAATGATATTGACTGTCGTCTTAATATTTTAAAAATCAATTGTTTCTTTCTTGGTAATTTTAATTGTAGAATATTTGCTGTTAAATGAAAACTTTATGAATTTTTCTTTCACGCCAATTCACATTGGAATCCCTCTACGGTGTTTCGCTAACCAAATTATCATCATCAGGAGATTATTCAAGCTTAACGTTAATTTACTTTGTGAATAATTTGTTCCTAAACCTAGTATTGTAAAATATTTGAAGTAGTAATCTGTGATTGAAGTAAATAAAGGACTGCATGGGATTGGCCCTTTGTTCTTATTTAGACTACTTTTATATTTATTCATTTCGATATTTTTGTACATATCTAATAATCTCCTATTAGGACACTTTTAAGAAATCTGAATTTGCTTAAATCTACAGTGCGGTTAGCGTCGTAAATATATCGTATGTACGTACGTACGTACGTATAAGAATCGTACTATTTGTGCCATTTGTCCCTTAAATGTTGTTACTACTGCCCGTCTTGTTATTGTACCCAATAACGGCTATAATTTATTACTAGATTTATATACTAATTTTGTATTAATGTCTTAAAATATATTATCAAGCCCACGTGTAAACTATAATACATTCAAGGCGTGACTATTAAATAACGGGACTGACGCTGTAAAACATTTTATTTTGATTTCATACATATTTACTTATTATCATCTTCAATATACACTCCTCCTCTATCCCTACAACGCTCTATACGAATCTTCCTTTGTTCGAAACAGAGCTGGAAGTCTTCTTCTGCCAGGTTTTTCAGAACGCGTAGCGCTTTCTTTTTCACAGTTTCAACGGGCTCAAATCTTGTTCCTTTTAATGCAAATTTCATACTAAGAAACAGATAGAAGTCGCACGGCCCGATAAGATCCGGCGAATAAGGTGGATGGTCTAACACCGAGATGCTGTACTTGGCTAGAAACCTCTTAACAGACAATGTCTTGGTGGAGAACCCATGATTTGCCCTTCCATAATTTGGATCGTTTTTTTCTTATTCATTCACGGAGTTCAGCAAGAACGTGAAGGTGATAATGTTGATTAATAGTTTGAACCCAGTGAAAGTACACAATCTCACGATTATCGAAAAAAACAATCATCATTGCTTTGAATTTTGATTTGCTCATTCGAGCTTTTTTGGCTATTGGTGAATTTGGGCTCTTGCAGTGCATGGATTAGCGCTTCGTTTCAGGATCATAAGTAAACAACCACGATTGGTCACATGTTATCCTTTCCAATAAGTTTGGGTTATTTTCAATGGCATTCAAAGTGTCAGTACAAACATTTTTGCGAGCTTCTTGTTGTTCAAACATGACAATTTTAGGCACCATTTTGGCACATACTTTTGGCATGTTAAAAGTGTTATGTGAAATTTGCCGAACGCATTATTTGTCAATTCCTACAGTTTTGGCAGTCGCACGAATTCATAACCGACGGTCAGATCGAACCAGATTATCAATTTTTTTTGAAAACGCTTAAACTACTCAAAAACACCTGCCCGCGATAAACATTCCTTGTCATACACTTCTTTCAATAAATTATAAGTATTAGTAGCAGTTTTTCCAAATTTCAAGTAAAATTTCACAACAATTTCTTGCTCTATTGTTACACTTTTTTCCGGCAAAACAAAAATACAACTTTAATGCGAAAGAGGGCTAGGGTTATACAGATTTGTTTACAAAAGCGAGAGGTACTGCATTCGAAAGAGAAAGCTTCACGCTAAACACCTGTTTGGCCTATTGTTGGCCCTTTTATTTTGGCCCTTGTTTTGTCGCAGTGTCTCATTATTTAATAGCCACACCTCGTATATGAATAATACTAATTTTTATTATTTTCTCCTTGAAAAGGTAAAGGATTCTTCAATCATCTTTCTTAACTTTTGAATTTTAGTAATCTCGGCTGTTAAATTTTTTATGAAGTCATAGAAGTTACCCACATTCTTAATATAAGGGTTTTCTTGCTCGAATCTCTTTCATGTCATGGCTTCGTCGTTCCCTTCATCCGCTCTCCAGGCTTTCAGCCTGAGCCCAGCTGATGACGACTTAAGGCCAGAAATATATATATACAATATATATATATACAATACAATATATATATATATATATATATATATATATATATATATATATATATATATACAATATATATATATATATATATATATATATATATATATATATATATATATATATATATATATATATATATATATACACAATATATATATATATACAACATAGATTCGCTCATACTTCCTTAAGCCTCTAGTTTTAACCATTCCTTGGCGATGTTAAGTTGGTTAACGAAACGCCCGTCTAATAATTTCAATTCGGTTTTTCTACGTGGAGAACTCATATAAAATTTCTATCATTCTTTCAGTTGTTTTAAGATTTTTCGAATTACCTTTTTTGTTAAAACATTCTACAATTCACATTTTAAGGTTCTGTACCCATAATTCATTATAGTAAAAGTTGTTAATTTGCATAGCAGTTCCTAAAATTGACAACCACTAAATTATTAGTTACGTTTATATAGTTCTCGTATGATTTTGGTTTATAACTTCCACACATTTGCAATTAAAGTTTCTCAAATTTAATCTGTATTAATATTATACTTTATTTGGTATACTTTAATTTGATTAATTTATTAATTAAAATGTAAAAGTTTGATTATAGTAACGTAAATAAACTAGTAAATTAACTAAAACTAAAACGTGATTTATTGTTGTTTAATCTTGTGTGTTTATACGACATAAGCATTTAGAGGTAAACTGCGTTTCAAGCTATATCGTTGACCGATTGGCTGCAATAAACTCTTAACATCTTCTGTCGTAACGAAGCCCGGCAAAGTTGCAAGAAACGTAAACAGGGCTGGGCCTAATAAAATAACAGGTAAAGAGATAAAATTTATTTTATACCTGGTTTAGTAGTTTCGAAATATTTTAGTTTAGTTCGCATTCTTTTCTTAAACAGAGCAGTTCTGTAATTTCGATGGTATTTTTTGTTATTCCAAACGTGCTCCTTGGCAAGATAATGATCATTGCGCCTCCGGTGGTGCTAATTTTAAAAGAAAACATTTATTGCCCGATGCTAAGCAAATTGTTAAAAATGCGTATGTGTCTTTATTAACGAAAACTCTGTTGTCTACAGTTAAAAATATTGTGACGAAGCCAATTAAAGCCAAAAAAGTCCGTAGTGGTTTTGGTAAAAGCAATTATGTTGACGAAAGCTACAAAGACTTAATTTGAAGCAAAATATATGCTATGTATGAAGAGCAAACTGTGCCTACATTGCAACATCGACTAAGGAAAGATGAGATCAACATTCTTTGCAGCAGAATTTGCACCATTAATAAAAGACAAACATTAATGGAATCACAACGATTGCGACGATAGCGATTTGACTACTTAAACCAAACCAAAGCCAAAGAATAATTACAATGAAAAATATTTTATATGCTGGTTTCTTGGATGTATGGGTTCCAGATTGTTTACGGTTGTCCTCCAAAAATATTAAACATTTGTAGTTGTAACGGATAATGCTACTTATTATAACCACCAAAAAAAAAAAAGTTCCTAATGCAAATAACACTGAATCGGAAATTCAGAACTATATATTAAAAAACGATATATTAAAAGGGAATATGCATGTAATACCATTGCTGCCGATATGGGACATACGGTTTTACGCCTTCCCCCCTATTGCTCTATTTTCCGATTGAGCATATGTGGCATCAGGTAATTTCCGATAAGTGCTGCAACATTAATTAGGAAGGTTGTAGATAGTATTCCCAAAAAAAGTTGGATATATTCGATTAACCATGTTATTAAAACAGAAGATTCCTATGTATAATTTACTAATAATATAGAATCGCTTATACTTTATTTATTTATAAAAGTGATAGATAACAAAGTAAAAAATTGTTTTATTCCTTTTTAAAAAAATGAAATATCACAAAGTAACGGACAAATCAATCAATAATTTTTATAATTGACATCGCAGTGCCGCTCTTACATTAGAAAAACCGAGATGGAAAAATCCACAAAGTATGAAAATCTGGCATACGACTTGAAGAACCAGTGGAAACTGAGTAAGGTAGATGTAGTGCCCTTCGTTATATCCGCCGAAGGCTGGGTATCTCGAAATCGATTGCCATTGTGGTACGTTCGCAAAATACTATGTTAAGGTATAAGAGGAGCTGAATTGCTTTTTCATCTTGGCATTGGAATATCGACCAGCATGAGCTGAGATTCTACAGCAAAGATGAGCAGAATAATAATAGAAGATAATAATAATAAAAAACTAGTTCTAAGATAAATATAAGAAAAGAATAACGAATCGTCTTAATATAAAACTTTCAGGGGGAGTATATGTAAGGCCATCAACACATGGGCAGTACCGGTAACATATTCATTTGGAGTGGTCAAGTGATCAAACCCAGAACTGGAAGAGCTAGACCGCATGACTAGACGACTTTTAACAAAATTCCGTTGTTTGTATACTAAATCTTCAGTGTTGGGATTGCACATTCCTCGAAAATATAGAGGTAGAGGACTTACTAACATCAAAGAATTGTATCTTAGTCGGGAAAAGAAACTTCGCCAACATTTTCTAAGTTCGAAAGATCAACTTATGAGGCTCGCAACTTAGTTTGATCACAATTATATTCCACTAAAACTGAGCCATGTAAACTGCACTATCGAAACAGGGTCAATACAAAACAACATAAATCTTTGGGGACATAAATCAATTCATGGTAGATATGTAGAATTTTTAAATGGCAATAATATTGATAAGAAAGCTTCTCAGCTCTGGTTAGACGAGAATCAACTATATCCGGAAACTGAGGGTTTTGTTATTGCTATCCAGGATAAAGTCATCAAAACCAACAATTACAAGAAATATATCTTTAAAGAAAACACTGAAGATGTATGTCGAAAGTGTGGCAAAATAGGGGAGACTATTGAGTACTTAATTGGTGGATGTCCTACTTTAGAAAAAAACGTTTAGGAAAGCATAAGCAGCTTGTTAAGATAATCCACCAAAAACTGTTCTCCGCCGTATTATAAATACAGTCCTCAAGCAGTTCTGGAGTTTGACGATGTGCTGCTCTACTGAGATAGATCGATAATAACTGACGGCTGTCTACTACAATAGACCAGACGTACTCTTAATAAATAAAAAAGAAAAGCGGGGAACAAATATTGATATAGCCATACCACTGTATTATAATATACATAAAACGGGGGTGGAAAAAATTTCTAAGTATGAGAATCTTTCTTATGAATTGAAGAACAACTGGTAACTTGAAAAAGTCAACATCGAACCTTTTGTAATTTCCGCAGAGGGGTTAGTGAGCCACAGGTTCTCCAAAAGTTTAACAAATTGTGGACTAAATAGAAATATCATAAAAGTGGGACAACGGGCTATATTGTTGCAAACCTGCCACATAGTTCGAAAATGTTTGTCTTAATGCCAACGGAATACTGGGTTATAATGAAATTTATCCCCAGGCTCCGAGCCGAACTCCAACATCGCGAAGGAGGAATTGGTTTATGGTTTCCAGCTTTTTGAGCTGAGAGAGTGATACCAAGTCGATGAGAATAATAATAATAATAATTTAATCATAATATAACAATATTTTATTTTTCCTAAAATTATTCACATATTAAACCAGTCGGGCTATGGTGCCTTTTAAGAAACTAGGAATATTTTTATTGAGATTTATTGAGGCAATTAACATTTTGCCAAAAGGCAACGAAATATCTTGAAATGGATCTTAAAAACTGAAGAACTTAACTGGACACTTTAATTTGACAATGGGTGTTTTCATAATATAAATGAGCTATTAAGTATAAACATTTCGACATTATTCCATAAGATACGGAACAGTCTGCGCTCCATTGAATGTAATTTCGGGATATATTCTCTTTTTACAACAACGAATCCAGACACAACATCATCCAGATCTGCAGTTTCGCGTCTTTGACTTATTCTCGAAAAAGTAGGAACCGATTTTACCCTTCGCAGTCATAGTTGCCTAAACCATAATTTACAGTGAATAACGTGATCGTGGATGTTTCGGTTTGGACAATTTTGTCTATGGAAACATTCGTTTAGATTGAAGTATGTTTCACCCAAAAATGTTATGGTTTCAAAGATCCAATTTGAAATGAGCCGTTCCAATACTGTATCGAACTATGATGAATATTTTACGTAAAGCGAAGTAAGTGCGCTTTAAATACTGCACCAGTTGGATCTTGTAAGGGTACAATTTAAAATACATTTTTAAAATTTACC
Organism: Cosmopolites sordidus; assembly: GCA_031761425.1. NCBI lineage: Eukaryota > Metazoa > Arthropoda > Insecta > Coleoptera > Curculionidae > Cosmopolites > Cosmopolites sordidus. The sequence continues at coordinate 407,622 of JARFXV010000918.1, forward strand.
GTAAATTTGTTAGTTGTATTATCGATGAGTTGGGATCGATCCCATTTCAGTCCTCAGTTTCTTCAATTTTTTTTGTCTATTTCTTACTTAAATTTACACTGGGACAAATAAACATATAACGAAAACGTCACCATATTTGTAGTAATAGTAGATAATAATACGTATTATTTTTTTAGATTCGAAAATTCATTGGATGAAATAAATTGTTTAAAGGTGGAATCTCCACGTCTCGAAGATTGGTCTGAAACGTATCATGACCAGGAACTATTGTCAGTTCATAAGGACTTCGTCAGTAATGCCTGTTCCAACAGTTCTATTGAATCAAGTTCCAAACAGAACCTCTCCTTACATGAACGAACACATTACCAAGACATTACCGTCAAATGTGAAGAGTGCAACCTTGATTTCGATTGTGTTAGCAGTTACAGCCATCATCAAAAAACAGTTCATAAAATTCATAAGTCAAAATTCGTTTGTTATATTTGCGGTATCATACTGAACTCTCGCCCCGGCTTCTACAACCACATGAAAGATATTCACGGCGAAGACTTTCCGTGTGAAATGTGCGGGAAAACTTTTAACAGACCTTGTGATTTAAAAGAACATTTTGTCACTTATCATAACAAGAATGCTAATCCCTGCGACGTATGCGGACGGAATGTTAAATCCTTAAAAAATCACATGAAGACTCACTTAGGGGTTAAACCTTATCAGTGTGAATACTGCGACAAAAACTTTAGTTCTACACTTTCCTTAACGAATCATCTGAACATCCATACGGGTGAACGTCCTTACGTTTGTACAATTTGTGGTAGAGGATTTATAACAGGGAGTAATCTTTTAGCGCATAAACAAACTCACACCGGTGAAAAACCACATGTGTGTAACGAATGCGGAAAAGCCTTTGCCACTAAGTGGAAATTGTCGGATCATTCGACAACCCACACTGGTGAAAAACCCTATTCTTGCAAGTTTTGTAATAAATGTTTTAGACTGGTTTCTGGATTGAAGCATCACGAAAGAATCCACACTGGTGAAAAACCACACGCATGTAAAGAATGCGGAAAAGCCTTTGGTACAAAATGGAAAATGTCACTCCATTTAAAAACGCACACCGGTGAAAAACGCTATACTTGCAAGATTTGTAATAAACGTTTTAGTCAGAATGGTAGACTCAAGGATCATGGAAGGACACACACTGGTGAAAAACCATATGAATGCAAGATATGCCATAAATGTTTTTCCAGGTCAGACTCGCTACGACTCCACAAAAAGGGAGTTCACAAGATTCAATGATATTAAATTCTGAAACATTTTTTTTTTGTAAAGCACATTTCGCTATGTGTATTTTTCTTGTTTATTGTTGTATTAATATTTTTAAAAACAATTCTTTTTTGTTCTGATAATCATCATTTTGAAATATTTGAAATAAGTAATTATTTTGGAACAAGTAATTCAACTTCGACATTATAGGATATTAATGTATAAGTTTATCTATTTTTTTGTAAAAACCAAACCAGGATTTATAAAAGGTATGGAATAAATTGCTATAACAGTATTTCATTTTATTTTCATATATATATATATATATATATATATATATATATATATATATATATATATATATATATATATATATATATATATACATTGCCTATTCCTAGTATGCCTCGCCTAAGGTACTGGACGGGTCACGGGTGGTGGATAGTGAAAATTCCATTAGATATTTATGGACAGCTACGAAAATCCCAAAATAAGCAGCCCCAAACCAAGGCGAAATAAACTGAATTCACTTAGCATCTGATTTGTATGGTGCGGCTGATATTTAAATTCTGGAACTAACTCCTCCAGTCTTAACCTCTGAAGCGTCATGGTTCAAACCTTTAATTCAAAGTACAAGATAAAGTATTATAGTAATTACAAAATTACCCCAGGTGGTAGACAATCCTCTGCCAGCTTTACTGGTACAACCGGATTTTCGGATTCTGGGGCGTCCGGGATTAAACGCAAAATCTTTCAGCGGGAGAAAACTTTTAGGGGAAACCTCTGGTTTCTTTGGAACGGTAAATATCAATTCTCTTCTGCACCCAAGAAACCAACACGAATTGGGGCGAACCTTGTATCAGCAAAAAAACCCAAATTTTAGCTTTGCAGGAAACCAGATTGACAGATGATAACACCTTGGGATTCGGCAACTACAGTATTTTTAAAAGTAAAACTGACAAAAGAAAACTCAAAAATACACCACATATCGGTGTTATTTTCACTATCTCAAGAAACATTCTTGGTTCTATAACTAATGTCCAGCCAGTAAATAATCGACTTATGACACTATCCCTCAACTGTGCTAACAAAACTATACATTAATCAATGCACACCTCCCAGTTAACGAATAAAATAAATCTAATCCAGAAAAAGTAAATAAGTCCTGGGAAATTCTGGAAAAGACTATCTCTAAAATTCCCTCTAACCACGTAAAAATCCTATTGGGTGATTTCAATGCCAAACTATGGAAAGAAAGAGAGTACAGGAAAACAGTCGGCAGTTTTCCAGCTTATAAATGGACTAACCATAATGAAGATTGGTGGAACTATGTTCGCAGTTTAATCTAAAAATAATGTCAACTCATTTTAAGAAGAAAATAACAAAACAAAATACTTGGATGTGCCCAAACACGTACATGGGTGAATTTCAAATTGACCCTGTTGCCATTTCGTACCCCAATTATAAAGAGATTTTGAATGTTTAAGTCAGGAAAGGAGCTAACATAGACACATATCACTACTTGATTAGACTCAAACTTAGCTTAAAACCTCAAAAGTTAATTCAAAAGAGACTGCTAATACCAAAGTTCAACCCTATGAAAATAAAACCAACCCTTACAGAAGAGCTTGATAAACAACCAGCACAGAACTGACAAGAATTGAAACAAAAAATTATTAAAACAGCCTTAAAGTTGGACCTTTACAAAAACGTAGAAAATATCTGTGGAGGGACAACAGTCAAAAAACAGTAATAAACTATAACATCTTTTTGGAAGTAAGAAAAGAAAACATCGAAGCTAATTAGACAATCAAAAAAAATTTGAAAACAATCAACATAATAAAATAGAAAAAGATTTTCAAAAAAATAACACTCGAAATTTTTACAAAACATTTAAAACTAAATTAACAAGCTATCAACCCCCAAGTCTTTGCTTTCAAAAGGAAAACGGACAATTAGCTCTAAATAACCAAGACAATTGCAAAGAACTTGCGAAATATTTTGATCAACTACTAAACTGTCCTGAGCCCTTAAACAAATTACCAACATTAAACCCTAAACAGACAAACCCAGATTCATTACCACCGAATGAAGATGAAATAATTTGGCAAATCAAGCGGCTTAAAAATAACAAAGCTTCTGGTGAAGATGGAATCATTGTTGAATTTTGAAATCCGCTGGTCCAAGTACAATCAAGGAAATAACCAAAATTCTACAAGAAGTTTGGCGAAGCAAACGGATTCCGGAAGATTGGAAAGATGCTCTAATCTATCCACCACACAAGAAAGGAGATAGAACGGATGTAAACAACTATAGAGGGATATCTCTTCTCCCAGTTTGTTACAAGATTCTATTTCAATGTCTACTAGACAGAGCACAGGGACAGTTAGAACCTAAAATTGGTGAATATCAAGCTGGTTTTCGACCGGGCAGATCCTGCCCTGAACAGATCCTGAATCTAAAGTTGATCCTAAGACATCAAAAATGTACAATAAAAATCTCGTCTGTACATTTGTGGATTTCAAAAAAGCATATGATTCTATTGACCGCGAATCTTTATTCCGAATCTTGAAAGAACAAGGACTAGATCTGAAAACGTTGGCAATTATTAAAGCAACATTAACTAACACAAGGTCAAAAGTTAAAATCATTCAAGGGGATGGACTCTCGCCACTCTTATTTAACTGTATTCTAGAAAAAGTAATACAGGAGTGGCGTGAAAAAAAGTCGGCCCTGAATATTGACCAGCCCATTAAACTGGGGAGAACCAACATCAAAATTTATTGTCTGGCGTTTGCTGATGATCTAGCAATTTTAGCTCAAGATGTATTAACGGCACAGAAACAGATTGAAATCCTAAAAGAAGCAGCAGAAAAGGTAGGACTCCAAATTTCCTTTGAAAATACACAATACATGACCTGCAGCAGACTAAGAACACCATTTCTAAAAACAAAATATGGTAACATCAGACGAGTCTCTCAATTCAAATATTTGGGTGAAATAATCATGGAAAACGGGTTGGAAAAAGCGGCCAATAAGGGTAGATGTCAAAAAATGGAAACGGCACTGAGACTTACACAAAATATTTACAACAAAAAATGCCTATCTAAAAACACAAAACTGAGACATTACAGCACAGTTATTAAGCCAGGATGTCTATATGAAGCAGAAACGCTCATTTTGAATAAAAAGAGAGACATCGAGGACATTGAAAAGAAGGAAAGAAAAATCCTAGGCCCCAAACAAATAAATAGCACAACATGCCGACTTCGAGAAAACCAAGAAATCAAACAATACACTGATATACATAGCGATATGAGTAAAAGAAGACTTAAGTTTTACGGACACATAAAACGGATGAATCCGAGTAGGCTAACTAGACAAATAGTCGAATTTTATGAAAATAGGAGTAGAGCTAAAGTAGAAATAATTAAATGGATTGCTGCAATTAAAGAGGATCTAAGATCAGCAAATATTACACAAAGTGAAATTCAGGATAGAGGCTGTTTCAGACACAAGGTTGTCGTTTGGAAGGTTGGTCAGGGAGAAAAATGTAGGAAGACCGGAACAACTTGGTCTGACGAAAGAAAAAAAGCTCATAGCGAAATAATGAAATTAGTATGGGCGCAAAGAAAGGCTAACAACTACAAACGCATCTAATTGTACTTCGCGTGGTCCACCAGGGCCCATACATGAATAATAATAATAATAATAATAATAATATATAGATAGATAGATAAAACTTAATAAATGATCTTATGGTAATACAACTAACAAGTAATTAGAAGCAGAACAGTTAGTACAATTAGTAAACAAAACATATACATATATCCAATATAATAAATAAAAATAAATCAGTATCAAATGTTTTAAATGTTAATATTAAATTTAATATCTTATACCATATATTTTGTTTTCCATAACAACTCTAGATGTTGACATCTTTCCAAAGATATCGATTTTCATGTTTGCTGTACTACTTCGTATAATTCGTTCAATTCGTTCAAAAGGTCTGTATGGTTAATGTCAGGGCTATATGAGGGCCATTCGATTACTGCTACATTATTATCGCTGACCCACATTTTCACAGATTTGGCAGTGTGCTTGAGTCACCGACCAATTTTCGTTAGCAAAGGGCACCATATGATTTTGCAGAATGTTTTTGTATTTTATTGGTTAAGGGTACCTTCAATTTTCACTAAGGGATCAACACCGCGCCACGAAAAACATCCCCAACGTTTTAGATTTCCTCCGCCATATTTCAAAGTGCTTGTTGTATATCTAGGGTCATTTTCTGTACATCTTGGTCACCTTACAAATAATCTATCATCACTTCCCATACGATTTATCTTTGTTTCGTCATACCACAACACCTGCTTCCAGTCGTTTATGCTCCAACTGACATGCTCCCTAGCAAATGTGTACCTAGCTAGCTTTAACCTAGCGATTTTTCTTTTTTAGAAATGATCTCTTTCGAGATACTGTAATCAAACAACTTGACTTCATTGAAACGTCTTCTGATAGTTCTCGAGATAATAATGTGGGCTATCTCTGGAGTCTGCCTTAAACTATGTTGACAATATATTTGTGCTACAAAGACTTTAAAACATTTAAATTTTGATGTTCTTCCACGCACTCGATATTGTGTTCGCTGATATATTAGTCTTCCTGCAGGATTCAGTCCCGGTTTTCTTGATGAATCAACTTTCGACAGTCTGTAACCAAGCTTTCTTGCTATTATCAAGCATATTAATGTTAGTAAATTCTGTATTGAGGTGGAGCAGCCCTAAAACACATTTACTCCATATTTAATACTTTCTGCAATATTTCAGATAGTGAAGCATTCCGATACTGGGTCTACGAATAATTTTACATAAAACGAAATTATCGAGTTTAAAACTTGAATCGGTTGGATCTTGTAAGGGTGCAGTTTAAAGTGAATCTTTAAAATTCGTTATAAACTTTTTCGTGGTATTACCAAAGATCAAAATGTCGAGTTTGGATCGTCTTCACTTGGCTCGTCGTTACCCGTGCTTCGCGACCGTCCCGTTTCCTTTGTTTTTACCCTAGAACCAGCTTCCGCGATTTTTGTTACCCATCTTAATTAAATTCATACTATTTGACGTATAATAGCGATATTGTAGTTCGAGATATTAATATTTATTTTTCATTTTTAGATTCCAAAATTCGTTTTGTGAAATAAACTGTTTAAAGAATGAATTTCTTGATACCGAAGGTTGTCCTGAAACGCACGAGGATCGCATCAATTATGCATGTTCCATTGAATTTAGTTCCAAACAAAACATTTCTTTACACGAACACCGACATGCCGAAGAAAGTACTGTTAAATGTGAAGAGTATCATGACGAGAGACTATTCTCAGTTTGCAATGGACTCATCACTTATGTCTGTTCGATCTGTTCCATTGAGTTTAGTTCCAAGCAAAACCTCTCTTTACATGAGCAAAGTCATTCCAAAAAACTCACCATCAAATGCGAAGGGTGCAACCTCGATTTCCACTGTCTGAAAGATTATAGCCATCACCAAAAAGATATTCACAATATTAATAACCCTCAAATGGCTTGTTATATTTGCGGTATTTTACTTGATTCTCGCACCATCTTCTACAAGCACATGAAAGACATTCACGGTGAAGACTTTCCGTGTGAAATGTGTGAAAAAACTTTTAACAGGCCTTATGATCTAAAAGTACATTATGTCACTTATCACAATAAGGATCCTAAACCCTGTGACGTATGCAGTCGGAATTTTAAGCCCGGTGAAAAATCAGACATGTGTAACGAATGCGGAACAGCTTTTGCTACAAAGTGGAGATTGTCAGATCATTTCAAGACTCACCCTGGTGAAAAACCGTATACTTGTAAGGTTTGTAATAAATGTTTTGGTTTGCTTTCTACACTGAAGCGTCACGAAAAAACTCACACTGGTGAAAGACCGCATGTATGTAACCAATGCGGAAAAGCCTTTGGTAGAAAATGGGAATTGTCAAAGCATTTGAAAACCCACACCGGTGAAAAACCGCACACTTGTAAAGTTTGTAATAAAAGTTTTCTTCAGACTACTTCACTGAAGCGTCATGAAAAAATACACACTGGTGAAAAGCCCCATGTATGTAACGATTGCGGAAGGGCTTTTGTTAGGAAATCAGATATGTTACTGCATTTGAAAACTCACACCGGTGAAAAACCGTACGCTTGTAAAGTGTGCAGTAAAAGTTTTATTCTGGTTACAAAACTGAAGTTTCATGAAAGAATTCATACTGGTGAAAAACCATATGAGTGCAAGATATGTCGCAAATGTTTTTCAAGGCCATACTATCTGCGATCCCACAAAAAGAGCGTTCACAATCTTCAGTTATAAGATGATATATTGGAAGAGGTAATATAATAGAAAATTATATCAAATATTTTAAATTTAATGTATTTATGCCCACAACACGGCTAGTTCGTTGTAGATTCCTGATGTAATTTGTGCCACTGGCCTACTTTCCTTTTTGGGGGCCACCAAGTTTCTATTCGACGACTACGTGTGGTTATCAGTTTGTCCAGACCTAAACTTCAAAGTGGCCTGGGCAAGAGTGAAGTTATAATTGAACCCAGAGGGTGTTTTTAGGGTGATTGGTAGTGGTGATACTCTTAATAAATATTTATTAAAATATATATTAAAATAAAATAAGAAATTTATAGATATATCGTACAGAAAATAGATAATGAAATATATAATTTTCATACAGGACGTACAAAAATAAAATGCGTTACATATGATGAGCAAAAATAGCCAGATGAGTACAGTACTAGCAGAACATTGTTAAAAACAGTTATTAATCTGGCCCTACAATGCCGGCTCGCAATTCACTCAAAAAATTAAAATAAATATAACTACTATAATTCTTAAATACATGTACTCGTGTTTTGAAGAATTATGGTGGCCTCTCTTTGCGGCCGCAATAAGGGGCTAATTGTCTTGGGAGAATGAACGGTCGAATGGTGACTGATGATTGGCGATTGAAGGGTGGCGTAGCTCGTTCTCAGCTTCTTCTACCAAGACACCGCTGCCCCCATTTTTAGATTCCAAAATATTAATCTACTTACTACGAAAAACAACCGATAGCAGCCCTGCGTTATCAGATCTGGAATGCAATCGTCTTAGTGGGACTTCTGCAGCCGCATGGGACTCCGTTATCAATACTGCACCAACTGAAGAGAACAGCAGATCAAAGCCAGTCTAGTTGCCCTTTTCGCCATTTTATACATCTTCGAGAGGTGAGGAAAGCTAGAAATCTTCGAAAAAACTCTTAAAATATACAAACCGTACAGCCATTGTCGTAAATATATTTTCAACCAAAATAATAATACATTTTATATCGTAATAACCTTTTACGGTATTTATTTTTCATGTTTACTGTTGTATTGATATTTTAAAAATCAATTATTTGTTTTTTATTGATATTGAATTAAAACTTTATAAATAGTTGTTCGTTCATACCAAATCACACTGAAATTACTCAAACTCAAGGTTAGTTTATGTTGTGGACAATTTATACCCAAACAAAGTGTACAGAATTACTCGTTAAAAAAGGACCGTATGGGATTGGCCCTTTGTCCTTATTTGGACTACTTTTACATTTAGGTATTTCGACACTTTTGTATCGGGCTAATAACCTTCTAGCTTTGACACTTCTAAGTAATTTTAATTTGAGTAAATGTACTTTGTGCTTAGTTTCATAAATATATCAGACAACCGCAGTCCCAACTATACGTTCTTTAAATCTTATCCTATTGTCCTTCTGGGTTGACTAATATATTTATGATTGCAGTCATTACATTTTAAGTCTCCGACGTTTTATTCTTTGAAATATTGTCTTCCCACTAACTGCTGAAATTTATTACTTGGTAAAAAGTAAATGTCTGGGTCTGTCCAGATATTCTGGGAAACCACATAGTTGGGCCAATATTTTGGAACAGCAACTTAACAAATCCGGGAAAGCTTACCTGGAGATGTTAGAGACTGCGATTGAGCCGCTAATTCTCGAAATTCTGGAAGACAATCCAGATGAATTTGGTAAGTTTGAAACGGAGCTCCTCCACACTATTGTGCTGCGGTAAGGGGGTAAGACATTATTTGGATCAGGGATATCCTGGTAGATGAATTGGGCGACGTGGTTCGATAGAATCGCCGGTTCGGTCCCCGGAGCCTACACCTTTGGATTTTTTCCTGTGGGGGGTACCTTAAATCTAAACTATATGCTACAACCCCTGACAGTATAGATGTTTTAAGACAACGAATTATTAAGACTGTAGAGCAATTTCTGCTGAAACATTTGAACAATGCGAAAAGAGTTTACCATTAGAATGTTTTACTGCCAGGACGTAGGTGGAGCATATTCTGAATATTTACTGTAAGGGCGGACTTGCGAATTGTGTATTTATTATACTCTAAACAGAAATTTTAGTATTTATTTATTTTATGCTTCAAAACTACCTTGAACCCAAATAAAATTAGTATTGTTGAATAGGTCTTTTAAATACCTTTCAAATGAGGTGTCACTTGTCATACGATCCTATTGAAAATTATTGGTCACAATGGCACTGTGGCACCATCTCTATATGAGTTTACGTCCAGTCATTTTCGCATTCCAAATTTCCGTTCAAAAGATAAAAGGGGTGGAGGGGAGTTTTGGTTAGCATATATATATATAATATATATATATATATATATATATATATATATATATATATATATATATATATATATATATATATATATAATATATATATATATTCCGTTCCAAGTTTAGGTATAAAGGCGTTAGTGTGAACAAACTCTTGATGATAACGTGGTTACCGAAACCCACTTCGAGTAATTTTATTGCAATTTGTTGTGAGAGGAAAATGCATATAATAAACTTTTTATCATTGATATTTCTTTATGAAAAATTCCACATTTTAGAGTTTAGTACCTACAATTCACTATAATAAAACTTGTGTAAAGACGTTCATAAAATTAGCAACCACCAAATCATTAATTACATTTCTATAAATATCATTTGTTACGAGGTTGTTTTACTCTTTCTACTCGATACGGAGTTTGCTGAGCTATTTTAGATAGTCTTCCTGCAAGATTAAGTTCTGGTTTTCTTAATAAACCAACTTTCGAAAGTCTGTAACAAAGCTTTCTCAATATTATTAAGCATCTTAGTGTTAGTAACATCCCGTACTGAGAAGGAACAGCTCCAAAAATACACCATTACTCTATGTTTAAGGCATTGTAATATCAATGTGTTGATAGAGGCTGATGAGGTTCGTCTCCAAATTGTAGCTTCATTCAAGAAAATTGTATGACTCTTTCAGTGGCTAATATTTTTTTTTGCCCACGTCTGTTTTGAATTGAAAGAAAGTTAAGTTTGGAGGAGGATTTATATATTCAAGAACTTTATGAGGATATCTTCCATTCTAAAATGAGTGTGTGAAGAAAGAATCTGCCAAAACTATACCTCTTACTAAAACTAATTTTTATTAATCCTATACGACAAAATAAAAGTGGGTAAATAATTAGTTAGGGTGTAATAAATTTTGATTTTTTTCTGGAACGGATCACTGGACGAGCGAACGGTAATAATTATGATAGTTATGATATTGGTCGAACCAAAGGTATACCTTTGATGATTTTATTGTTCCATCATGGATATTTTTATTTATTCCGCTCCATTTATAATCCATGCTACTGTTCATAATATCGGAAGCAAAAGCCTGCAAAGTCAGATTACAATTTGATGAGTAATACAATTTTTAAATCAATACAATATTATTGAGTATAATAAAATAAACCGTATTAAAAATTACTGGTAGTGTCTAGCACTGATCCGAAATTGATCAACATGAGTGTCTAAAGAATTTATGAACTCTGTTTATCCATCTATCTATTAACTCTAAGCAAGTGTACATTTTAATCTGACCAATTTATTTACTTGGATTGAAAAATATCTGTTAAATTAGTAAATAAAATTATGTTTTGTCAATAAAATTGTTTTGATACGTAATTTTTTCCTTCAACCTTTTGTGTTTATTCGACATAATCATTTAGATGAACAGTTGAATTTTATGACGAAGTTAACAGAACACTTTAATTTGGCCCGTGTTTTCATACATAAATGTGAACTATAACCACAAAAATGTTGTCATTATTTTATTTGATATAATACAATCTTCGCTCTATTGTATATAATTCAAAGAAATAACCTCTCTTTACAGGAACGAATCCATTTTAAAGGAATTATCGTCAAATACATAGTGGACACCTAATTTTTGCTTCTTTCCAAATTCAATTTATTATTATATATACAGGGTTAGTCCAATAAGTATCGGAACTGATTTATTCCTGCCAAGGAGAAGGGGTGGAAGGTGGCTTTGATAAGTGATGTCGGAGGTGCCTGATGTCAGGTAACCTAGGAAATCTGGCTTAGTTGTCTCCGAAACTTTGGAGTGCGTAGATCGTGGAAGAAGTGAGGGTGTGTTTAAAATTTAACACATCTACTATGGGGACTTTTTACATGATTCGTGAGGTTTACGAGGAGAAAACTATGTCCAGAACGCGTGTTTTTTTTGAAGTGAAAACTTCTTTAAATGTATGAAAGTGAACCGTCACGCTTGGGTCGGTGACCCTTAATCGGGTTTACTCGTCTCTACTCGACATCAAGCGCGCTCGGGTCGGCGACGCACTAAATCGTGTATAGTCCACCCCAGTCGTCATCAGCTACGTTTTGCATGTAATCTGTGTATTATTTTAATATAATACGCGTGTCTTATTGAATATGATCTGTGTAATATTTACAGTGCTTACAATTTGGGCTGCATTTTACGAATAGCGAAAAATGTATAGAAATATGTATAGAAATGTATAGAATAATGAATAGAAAAAATAACTAATATTACTTCACAGATATAAGAATAAATAATTATATATAACAATATTAATATCACCTTGCTGATTCACCTAACTAATCAATTGTTACCTCTAATATTTTCACGGATGGTAGATAATGTTTCTAAATTATTCCGGGTGTCCATCCGTTCATTCTGTGAAGAATCCCGACGTTTCGCCAAAATCTCATTTGACATTTTCAAGTGTTGTTCGCTTCGAGTGAAGAGGCCAACTGGCGTGCACAGGTCGTTGCACTGGCTCTTGTAGGCAGCCGGCGACTGTGCAGATTGTATATCAACATCCAAATGTTCTGAATATAGTAATAACTAGTCACGAAACTTGAATCTTGGAGTATGATTCGGAGACCAAAAGGCAAAGTTCTGAGTGGAACACAAACGCATCTCCTCAACAAAAAAAAAGCTCACATTAACAAATTTAAAAAGATTGTCTAGAGTCATTGTCTTCTTTGATGCAAAAGGTGTGATCAACAAGGAGTTTGTGCCCCTGGGGCCAAACAGTCAACGGCAAATTTTACGCTGAAGTGCTCGAATATTTGAGGATGAGGGTCCACCACATGGTTTCGGGACTATTGAGACGGGAGTGCTTGAATAGCCTTACAGCTGCAGATTTCCAGAGGGTGTATGAAGACTGGAAAAACCGCTCGAAAATATTTTGCTAAATGACCAGCTAGACTTGAATGGTTCACCGTTATATTACCCTCCTAGACGTTGACAAACAATGGGTTTCCCCACTATCATGTTTTATGGTATTATTATGTCGATGAACAGTTTAGGTTGTAATTACTTTTCTCACTGTTAGTTTGGCATAGTTAGTCTTTGAAAAAGGCACTGTGTGTCGAAACAATTATTATGCATACAATTTCAAATATGGTGAAAATTTTTAGATATTAATTTTTGCATATTTATTTTAAATGAATGTCTATTAAATCGGTTAAATTTATACATCTTGACAAAATTTGACATAATTTGACCGAGGATATTGGGGGTCATGATTTCATATGAAACGAAACCATCTGCACTCCATTTTTGCCAACCTTGTATATTTACTCAACAGAATCATTTACATAAACTATTTAGTTTTAGGACAAAATTAACTGTACACTTTAATTTGACCGGGTTTGTTTTCATTATAAATGCGAACTATTAAGTACAAACATTTCGTCATAATTTCATATAATACAAAACAATTTGCGCTACATTGAATGTATTTTCAAGAAATAACCTATCGAATCAATTTTAAATAAATTACCGCCAAATACATGGGGGGTTCATTAATTTTTGCCATCTTCAAAATTCGATTTATTACTATATGAAATATAAATGTTTGTTAAAACCAAAGATAGGAGATTATTTGTTAAACGTAACGTCACGTCTTCCATTATCCTCAAAAAAGTGGGGACCGATTATTCTTCTGTAGTTTGATCTTGTAAAGGAGGAGTTTGAAGTTAATCTTGAAAATTCGATATAAACTTGTTCGTGATAATTCAATCAATAGTGATTAGTTCAGGATATTAATATTTATTTTTTTTTTTAGATTCGAAAATTCGTTTGGTGAAAGAAAGTATTTAAAGGATGAATTTCTTGATTCCGAAGATTGTTCTGAAAAGTACCGTGAGGAGAAAGTACTGTCAAATAATGAGGATAGCATCAACTATGCATGTTCCATTGAGTTTAGTCGCAAACAAATCCTTTCCTTGCACGACCAAAGTCACGCCGAAGAAAATGCCGTTAAATCTGAAGAGTGCCATGATGAAATACTATTCTCAGTTTGCAATGACCTTACCACTTATGTCTGTTCGATTTGTTCCATTGAGTTCAGTTCCAAACAAAATCTCTTCTTACACGAACAAACTCATTCCAAGAAAATTGCTATTAAATGTGAACAGTGCAACCTCGATTTTCACTGTCTGAAAGATTATAACCATCATCAACAAGATATTCACAATATTGCTAACCATCAAATCGCTTGTTATATTTGCGGTATTATACTTGACTCTCGCACCTTATTCTACAATCATATGAAAATCACTCACGGTGAAGACTTTCCATGTGAAATATGTGGAAAAACTTTTAACAGGGCTTGTGATCTAAAAGAACATTTCGTCACTTATCACGATAAGAACGCTACGCCATGTGATACGTGCGGTCGGAATTTTAAATCTTTAAAAATTCACATGAAGACTCATTTGGGTATTAAACCTTACCAGTGCAAATACTGCAATAAAAAATTTAGTTCTGCTTATTCCTTATCGAATCATCTGAATATCCACACGGGTGAACGTCCTTACGTTTGTACAGATTGTGGTAGAGGATTTAAATCTGGAAATAGTCTTTCGGCGCATAAGAGAAATCACACCGGTGAAAAACCATATGAATGTAACGAATGCGAAAAATCCTTTGCTACAAAGTATAACTTGTCACATCATCAGAAAACCCACACTGGTGAAAAACCGTACACTTGTAAAGTGTGTAGTAAATCTTTTAATAATGTTACTAGACTGAAGTATCATGAAAGAAGGCATACTGGTGAAAGACCCTATACTTGTAAGGTTTGTAATAAATGTTTCAGACTGGCTAATGGTCTGAAGCGTCATGAAATAACTCACACTGGTGAAAAACCACACAATTGTAAAGAATGCGGAAAAGCTTTTGCTACAAAAACGCTAATGTCACTGCATTTGAAAATCCACACTGGTGAAAAACCGCACATTTGTAAAGTTTGTAATAAAGGTTTTATTCAGACTACCAGTCTGAAGCGTCATGAAAGAACTCACACTGGTGAAAAACCAAAGCCAAACCAAACCCCAAGTGGAAAAGCTTTTGCTACAAAGACGCACATGTCACTGCAATTGAAAACCCGCACTGGAGAAAAGCCGTATACTTGTAAAGTTTGTAATAAACGATTTATTCATATTACTAGTCTTAAGTGTCATGAAAGAACTCACACCGGTGAAAAACCATATATGTGTAACGAATGCGGAGAAGTCTTTGCTACAAAGTGGAAAATGTCAGTGCATTTGGAAACTCATACTGGCGAAAAACCGTACACTTGTAAAGTTTGTAATAAAGGTTTTATTCAGGTTAGTAGTCTGAAGTATCATGAAAAAACTCACATTAATCAAAAACTAGAAAAGCCACACCTGTGTAATGAATGCGGAAAGACCTTTACTACAAAGTCGAATATGTCACAACATTTAAAAATCCATACTGGTGAAAAACCGTACACTTGTAAAGTTTGTAATAAAAGTTTTAGTCTAGTTACTAGTCTGAAGTATCATGAAAGAAATCACACCGGTGAAAAACCACACGTGTGTAAGGAATGCGGCAAAGCCTTTGTCAAAAAGGCGAATATGACACTGCATTTGAAAATCCACACTGGTGAAAAACCATATGAGTGCAAGATATGTCACAAGTATTTTTCAAGAGCCGACCATCTACACAGACACTACAAAAATCACAAGATTTAATGACACAAGTAAAACACATTTCAAGGTATTTATTTTTAAAGTTTACTGTCGTATTATTATTTTAAAAATTAATTATTTGTTTCTTAATATATATAAGTTTTCATTATCAAGAGATTGTCCAAGCTTAGGGTTAATTTATTTTATGGACAATTTATACCTAAACTTAGTGAGGTAAAAGATTTGAAGTAGTAACATGCGAATGAAATAAACAAAGGACTGTATGGGAGTGGTCCTTTATCCTTATTTAAGCTACTTTTACATTTAGTTATTTCGTCATATGTTTAACTTTTGTTGACCCATAAAAAAACCCTTCAAATCTACAACGTTTCACTCTTTCAAATATTATCATTAAAATCAACCAATAACCATTGTCATTTATTATTAGTAGAGTTATTGGGTAAGTTAGATTTGTCTCTTAATTTTTTATCAATTTCTTTAAATAGTTTATCAAGCGTACGTGTAAATTTAAGTTTATATATAATTAATGCAAATTTTTATTCTGTTTTCTCTTTAAAAAATGTAGAGGAATCCTGAACCATTTTTCTAAAATGTTGTTTGTTAATATCGCATTTATTATATATTTATATATTCAGATAAATCATTGATGTTACCAGCATTTCTTCAGCCCATCTCCATTTCAATTGATTTACTCTTCCAATGATGTCACATACTTTTATTTGTTCCCTGATTCATGCGCAGGACTTTCTGTCTCGTCTTGTAATGCCAAGCATACATCTTTCCAGTCCCCTCTGTGCCACCCGAAGTTTTTGAACTGATTGCGATGTGAGTGTCCAAGTTTCACTTCCGTTTGTCATAACGGGTAGAACGCACTGATCGAAGACTTTTCTTTTCAGACAAAGTGGGAGTCTGCTCTTAAACACTATGTTGAGCCTGCCAAATGCCCGCCAGCCACATTTAACACGCCGTTCCACCTCCCGGGCGGTATTCCCGTCCATTGAAATAATCTGCCCAAGATATATGAAACTGAAATTCTTCTGTTCTGAGCGAAGTTATTGGTTCCCCAGCCCTTTGCAGTTCTTGTATGCGTCTTTGCAGCTCTTCTGGGTCTTGTGAAAGGAGAATAATCTGCAAATCTAAGATGGTTTATGTTTGCGCCATTGATCTTTACACCATCCTGTTCCCAATCCAATTTACGGAATACTTCTTCAAGGCCAGCCGAGAAAAGAATAGGCGATATTGCGTCGTACATGCTGCCGTACACCTCGTTCTACATTAATTCCCACGTCAAGACCATCAAGGTGAATTCTGGCTGTAGCTCCATCATATATCGATCCTAATAGGTTTACATATGCTTTATCTACCCCTTGGCTAATGGCTTTATCTACCCCTTATCGCATGCTTTGAGATGGAGTCAAATGCTTTTTCGTAGTCGATAAAAGCCAATCACAGTGACATGGTGTATTCGTTGTGTCTTTATATGGCCTGCTGTACAACCTGGATGTGATCCATTGTACTGAATCCACTTCTGAATCCTGCTTGTTCTCTTGGTTGTGTCATTCAGTTTTTTTAATATTCTTTTAGAAATTATCTTAGTGAAAACTTTGTACATTATTGATAGGAAGCTTATTGGACGGTAGTTCTTTAAATCGTCCTGTGTTCCTTTTTTATGTAAAAGGATCACTTTTGCATTTTTCCATAAGTCAGGTACTTTTTATTCTTTGAGGCATTTTGAGTATAATTTTACCAGTGTTTTGTGTAACGTCCGACCATCACCGGCTTTTAGCATTTCGACAGTTACACTGTCCTATCCTGGAACCTTGCCGTTTTTCATCGATTCTGTAGCATTTGTTACTTCCTCCACTAGAATATCTGGCATTTGTTCTTCCGTGGCTATTGTTGCCTTTGATTGGTTCTGATCTTCATATAACTGGGAGTAATATTTTCTGACAATATCTAACATTTGGGTACGCGCCCTGCACAGTGTTCCATTCTCTCGCCTTAAGGCATATATTTGCTTTCTTTTGTTTCTCAGCTTCTGTTTAGCCTTGTTAATTCCTTTGTTTTCTTCCAGGGTTTTTTGCACTAGCTGCATGTTGAAACGGCGCGTGTCCTCTCTGATACGTTTCCTTATAGTTTTGCAGAGTTCCGTGTACTCGACTCTGCCAAAAGGACTATCTGTAAGTCTCATTGCCCGCCGTTTCTTCATTAAATCAATGGTCTCACTGGAGATTTTTGTTTGTTTGAGACATTTTTCTTCTGGTGCTATTGAAGCAGCCGTTTGAAGCACATTGTTGACGATTTCTTCATATTGAACTGATATTTCCACCTCCTCTGGATATTGTAACGCAGCAAACCGGTTTGACAAAGTAATCTCAAAATCGCTTCCTCTCTTGAGCACTTTCCCAGAATCCACTTTGCCCTTCTTTGACCTTACCACTTTTTCGCTCTCTCTTCGACAGTCAATTCGAACCCTTGCTCGTACCATTCGGTGGTCACTTCCAACATTAAAATTGTTAAGTACAATTAACAGTACAATTGGTAAATATTGTTTTATTGTTGGTCATGATGTAGTCAATTTCACTTGTGAGCCCAGATGGACTTTCCATGTCAATTTTCTGCTGATATTTTTCTTATAGAACGAATTCATAATATATAGTTCTTGTCCTTCAGCAAAATCAACCAATCTGTCACCTCTATTGTCTCGCTCACCAGTTCCATATGGGCCAGTTGCATTTTCGTCAGTTCTTGTTGTGCCAATTCTGGCATTAAAATCACCCATCACTATATTGTACCTACATTTCTCCTTGTATAAAAGCTGGGCCACATCATCATAAAATTCCTCAATTTCCTCATCCTTGATGGCTTATAGTTGGTGCATAAGCTTGGACGATTTGAAGCCTAAACTTTTTATTCAGCTAAATGACGCATTGGGCTAATCGGTCGGATGTACTTTCAAATTTTACCACACTGTCCTTCAGCTTTCGATTGATGAGGAATCCTATTCCGCCACATCGGCCATTTTCCGTACCTCGAGTGTAGAGTACGTGTCCAGTTGGTTCCAGTTTGATTAACTCTTCACCTTTTCTTCGTGTTTCACAGAGCCCAATAATATCCCAATGTATGTTGTCAAGTTCGATTAACAGTTCTTGCAATCGGGCCTCTGTTTTCATAGTCCGTATATTTAGCGTTGCAATGTCAAAAGTCCAATGGCAGCCTGATCTAACCCGGTGATTCTTAGCACCCTCTGCCTTAGGGCAGGTCTTCCCGCTGCCGTAGGTAGTTGCCCCTTGGCCTCCGGGGAATGAGGGCCGTCTTTGAGGTTGTACTGTCATATTGAAACATATTGAAATACCATGTTGAAGATATGGACCGTAATCTGCCACGTTGATCCAATGCGGGTTGGCAAATTTTGGATCATATTAGTCTGAGGCCTCTGCCTTGACCTGTCCGCCAGGGGTGACCCTCTCAGGAGTGTAAACTCCAGACGGCATAGCTCAAAACTCGATTACCCTACTCAAACCCCTTTACCACGTCAAGGTCTGATCCACATATATATATATATATATATATATATATATATATATATATATATATATATATATATATATATATATACTGGTTGACCTAGATATTTTAACTTATGCAGGTTGTATGCAAATACTCCATGACCCATTTTGATCCTATTTAGAGTTACCGTGTGCGCCTTGGAAGATTAAAGCCTTGTGGTTTTTCCCCTGATCCATTGACATCAGCTATTTCGTTTGGGACATTTTCAGGTTGAATATTGTGTCATTTGGAATGATTATTCAAATTTTCCGCTTTTAATTGTTGGGTCAGTTGTAGCGGTGGATTTCTAGAAAGTATTCTATTCAGAGCTAAGTATGGGACATTGTCATGGATGGGCAATGTAGGATATTTGAATATTTTTGTATGCTCGTTCATGAAGGCGTCTAGTCTGCGCAATTCAGGAGGAGCTATATGACTAAGTCTGGAGAGCCAGTACAGAGGGGCAGTCCTAGTACAGCCAATGATTAATCTCATATATGTGAACAATGAACAAAAAGGTTAAAATTTGGCATTTTGTTTTGTTTAGAATGTTATCAATTATCTGGAATGTGTGTATAAGTGCTAGTATGTTCTCTGAAAGTGTCAGCTTCTAACCTGCTATATTTATTCTTATAACTGAAATAAACAAGAACGATAAAAAGCCAAAACTGTTTAATGTTAATAACAAATCTTCAACTGATTTTGAAAAACAGCAAATATGTCATCCAGATACCTGAACTATATTCTAGGGAAATGGCCAGCTTGCTCACCAATATCTTTCTCGAACCTCTTTGTAAACAAGTTGGGAATAAAAGGAGACGACGAATTATCCTTTGCCGTACTGTTTTGTTTCTCCTAGGATTCGTTATAAAATTGAAAATCATTTTATTTAGTAATTAATTCGTAACTATTTCTGATTCTAACATTACATCGAACGAAACAAAAACCTCCTCATTCGCATTATATATATATATTTAATTTTATTAATTAATTATATGACAATTTTGTAGCAATTTTGGTTTTGTTGCCGCTTTAAGTTTAGGTATAAACTTCAAAACAAAATAGCTTACGCTTTAGTTTTAATTATTTCTTGAAGATACTAACTTAATTAACGAAACTGACATTACAATATTGCTACATGAAAATAAATGTTTATTAAAAGCAAAAGTATATGAATATTTGTTAAAAATATCATCATCCAGACCCGCAGCTTCGCGTTTGTCGGTATCCTCCAAAAAATGGGGACCAGTTATTCCTCTCGCTGCCGAAACAATCATCTTCAGTGAATAAAGTGATACTTTAATGAAGGATTTATCCTGCTTCAATATTGACAGTCTGTAACCAATTATTTTCTCTTTGTAAACAATTAAAAAATATTGGCCACAACGACTGCAGCTGTTTGCTGGGAGCACCGGGGAAAAGGTCCTGGACAGGATGAAACTGCACGTCAAAAGGGCGCCACCCAGTTCGTTAATATATCTTATGTTATAGAAGATCCTTAAACTGGAAAGGCATCTATTTTAAAAAGAATATTGATTTGATTTTATACTTTAATACACGTAAGCACACCAAAAAAAAAACAACACAAAATACATTAAAAGGTAGAAAGAATAAAACTCTAAAAAAACACACCCAGAAAGGCTTAGGGACTATAATTCACCATACCTTACCATGAAAAATCAAAAAAAGAAAGCTGAACAAGTTCCTCTAGCTTACACCAGCTCGTCTCTAGTTCCCTGTACTTATAAATTAGATGGTACTAAGTCTACCCCAACAATATTAAGAAATAAAGATAATTTAAAGCTGTTGTTGCAAAGACGGATCTAGATAAAGGTTATTTTTTGATTTATTTTTGGCAATTAATATGTCTTGCCAGACTTCAAAGTATAGGAAACAAGAGGCTGAAGAGTCGGGTCTAAAACTTGTTGACTAGCTCGTGCGCTCTCCTGACTTATATCTTATGACTGACTTAAAAATTGCTAGCAGTGTCTCTCCGAAGAAGACTACCAAGTAGGAACTTACAATTCGCACGCTGACCTGCCGAAAGGTGTTTCAAAACCGACTCAAATTCTGAATAGCATTAAACTGGGTTACTAAAAGGATATTTAGCATTCTGTGAATGTTAACGCTAATTTATTACCTAGAATGTTAAAGGTTATTGATTCAAAAAGGAGCCACTGTTCACTATTAACAAAACCAATTTAATTTTTATAATTTTGTTTTTACTTTAAACTAAGCATCCGTTCACTTTAATTTATCCAATTTTTTATAATTTAACTGTAACATTTCGGTTATGGTAACGTAAATAAATTAGTAAATAAAATTAATGCCACGCAATTTTTTTGTTTAATCTTATATGGTTATTCGATATAATCATTTAAACAAACCTTTGAATTTAATGACGACATTAACTGAATTTAACCTGCGCTGTTTTCATACATATATGGGAACTTTTAAGAACAAAAATTTCGCCATGATTCGATGCAATCTTCGCTGTATTTAATGTGTTTTCAAGAAATAACCTCTCTTTTACATGAACGAATCCATTTTAAAAAAATTACCGCCAAATCCAGGGTCGACCAATAATTTTTGTCTTTTTCAAAATTCGATTTATTACTAGATTAAAATAAATGTTTATTAAATACAAAGAGAGGAGTTAATAAACTCCTCTCTTTGTATTTAATAGGATATTAAATACAAAGGATATATTGTAGACCAAAATATTAATATTTTTTTTTTTTAGATTAAAAAAATCGTTTTGTGAAAGAAATTATATAAAGGATGAATATATTGATACTGAAGACTCTTCTGAAACGTACTGCGAGGAGGAGCTACTGTCAAATCGCAAGGATCGCATTAGTTATGCATGTTCCATTGAGTTTGGTTCCAAACAAAACCTTCCCTTACACGGACACACTTATGCCGAAGAAAGTGCAGTTAAAAGTGAAGAGTATCACGACGAGGCACTATTCTCTGTTTCCAATGATCTCATCACTTACGCCTGTTCAATCTGTTCCATTCAGTTTAGTTCCAAGCAAAACCTCTCCGTACACGAACAAACTCATTCCAAGAAAAGCTCCATCAAATGTAAAAAGTGCAACCTCGATTTTCACTGTCTGAAAGATTATAGCCATCATCAAAAAGATATTCACAATATTACTAAGCGTCAAATCGCTTGTTATATGTGCGGTGTCGTACTTGGCTCTCGTACAGGCTTTTACAATCACATGAAACATATTCACGGTGAAAAATTTCCTTGTGAAATATGCGGAGAAACATTTAACAGGCCTCGTGATCTAAAAGAACATTTTGTCACTTATCACGATAAGAACGCTGAACCCTGTGACATATGCGGTCGGAATTTTAAATACTTAAAAATTCACATGAAGGTTCATTTAGCTCTTGAACCGTATCAGTGCAAATACTGCAACAAAACCTTTGTTTTTAATATTTCCTTAGTCAATCACCTGAATATCCACACTGGTGAACGTCCTTACGTTTGTACGGTTTGTGGTAGAGAATTTGTAACAAGGAGTAATCTTTTATCGCATAGGCAAAGTCACGCCATTGAAAAATTACACCAATGTAATCAATGCGGAAAAGTCTTTATTACAAAGTGGAAATTATCAAATCATTTCAAAACCCACACTGGTGAAAAACCGTACGCATGTAAGGTTTGTAATAAATCTTTTTATCTGTCTGCTAAACAGAAGCGTCAGAGAAAAAATCACAGTGGTGAGAAGCCACATATATGTAATGATTGCGGGAAACCCTTTGCTACAAAGAGCGAATTGTCAAAGCATATTAGAACCCACATTGGTGAAAAGCCACACGTATGTGACGAATGCGGAAGACTCTTTGCTACAAAATGAACTTTGTCGGCGCATTTGAAAACCCACACTGGTGTAAAACCGCACACCTGTAAAGTTTGTAATAAATCTTTTATTAAGGCTACTAATCTGAAATATCATGAAATAACTCATACTGGTGAAAAACCACACGTATGTAACGTATGTGGAAAAGCCTTTCCTTTAAAGTCGAGCCTTTCAGGGCATTTGATAACCCACGTTGGTGAAAAACCGCACACCTGTAGAGTTTGTAATGAATCTTTTATTAAGGCTAATAATCCGAAATATCATGAAATAACTCATTCTGGTGAAAAACCACATGTATGTAACGTATGCGGAAAAGCCTTTATTAAAAATTCGAATATGTTATTGCATTTAGAAACTACACTAGTGAAAAAATCCTACACTTGTAAGGCTTATTATAAATAAATATGTCAAGGACAGACTCGCTATGATAGTACATCAAACTATACCAAAGCCTGTTCGTCCTCACTCACTATATATTTTTCATTTTATTAATTGGATTAATAATCTTAAATCTTATTAATGTAGAATTTTATTTGCGAATTTGATACTTTCCACCGTTCTATAAGTTTAACTATACCACAAACCGTGAACAAAATAGGTTCAGTTTTAATTTGGATTATTTCTTGGCGATGCTAATTTGGTTAACGAAACTTGCGTCGAGTAATTTCAATGCTATTTAGCGTGAGAGGAAAACACATTATAGTTTTATTTATTGTTGTATTTTGAGATTTCTTAAATTAATTTTTTTTCTTCATAAATTCTCAAAGCTCATTTTATGGTGAAAGCTAGATAAAGGTTATGTTTTGGATTCATTTTTGGGAATTAATACGTCTTCCCGGGCTTCAAAGTATAGGAAACATTAGACTGAAGAGTCGGGTTTACAACTTGTCGACTAACTCATGCGCTCTCCTGACTTAAATCTTATGACTGACTTAAAAATTACGAGCAGTGTCTCTCCGAAGAAGAGTACCAAGTAGGCACTTACAATTCGCACGCTGACCTGCGGAAAGGTGTTTCGAAACCGACTCAAATTCTGAAATGGATTAAACTGGGTTACTAAAAGGATTTGTAGCATTCTATAAATGATAACGCTAATTTATTATCTAAAGTCTTAAAGCTAATTGATTAAAAAAGGAGACACTGTCGACTATTAACAAAACCAGTATAATTTTTTTTATTTTGTTTTTATTTTAAACTAAGCAGGCGTTCACTTTAATTTAGCCAACTTTTTTAATTAAATTGTAACATTTCGATTATGGTAACGTAAACATATTAGTAAATAAAATTAATGTCACGCAATTTTTTTGTTTAATCTTATATGGTTATTCGATATAATTGTTTAAACAAACCTTTGAATTTAATGACGACATTAACTGAATTTAATCTGCGCTGTTTTCATGCATATATGGGAACTTTTAAGAACAAAAATTTCGCCATGATTCAATGCAATTTTCGCTCTTTTTAATGTGTTTTCAAGAAATAACCTCTCTTTTACATGAACGAATCCATTTACAAAAAAATTACCGCCAAATCCAGGGTGGACCAATAATTTTTGTCTTTTTCAAAATTCGATTTATTACCAGATTAAAATAAATGTAGATAATATATTGTAGACCAAAATATTAATATTTTTTTTTTAGATTAAAGGAATCGTTTTGTGAAATAAATTATATAAAGGATGAATATCTTGATCCTGAAGACTCTTCTGAAATGTACCGCGAGGAAGAGCTACTGTCAGATCGCAAGGATCGCATTAGTTATGCATGTTCCATTGAGTTTGGTTCCAAACAAAACCTTTCCTTACACGGACACACTTATGCCGAAGAAAGTTCAGTTAAAGGTGAAGAGTATCACGACGAGGCACTATTCTCTGTTTCCAATGATCTCATCACTTACGCCTGTTCAATCTGTTCCATTCAGTTTAGTTCCAAGCAAAACCTCTCCGTACACGAACAAACTCATTCCAAGATAAGCTCCATCAAATGTAAAAAGTGCAACCTCGATTTCCACTGTCTGAAAGATTATAGCCATCATCAAAAAGATATTCACAATATTACTAACCGTCAAATTGCTTGTTATATTTGCGGTGTCGTACTTGACTCTCGTATAGGCTTTTACAATCACATGAAAAACATTCACGATGAAAAGTTTCCTTGTGAAATATGCGGAAAAACATTTAACAGGCCTCGTGATCTAAAAGAACATTTTGTCACTTATCACGATAAGAACGCTGAACCCTGTGACATATGCGGTCGGAATTTTAAATACTTAAAAAATCACATGAAGACTCATTTAGGGCTTAAACCGTATCAGTGCAAATACTGCAACAAAAGCTTTGTTTTTAATATTTCCTTAGTCAATCACCTGAATATCCACACTGGTGAACGTCCTTACGTTTGTACGGTTTGTAGTAGAGGATTTGTAACAAGGAGTAATCTTTTATCGCATAGGCAAAGTCACGCCATTGAAAAATTACACCAATGTAATCAATGCGGAAAAGCCTTTGCTACAAAGTGGACATTATCTGATCATTTCAAAATCCATACTGGTGAAAAACCGTACACTTGTAAGGTTTGTAATAAATCTTTTTATCTGTCTGCTGAACTGAAGCGTCATGAAAAAGATCACAGTAATGAAAAGACACATGTATGCAACGAATGCGGAAAAGCCTTTGCTAGAAAGTGCAAATTGTCAGAGCATATTAAAACCCACACTGGTGAAAAGCCTCACGTATGTGACGAATGCGGAAGACCCTTTGCTACAAAATGGAATTTGTCGGCGCATTTGAAAACCCACACTGGTGTAAAACCGCACACCTGTAAAGTTTGTAATAAATCTTTTATTAAGGCTACTAATCTGAAATATCATGAAATAACTCATACTGGTGAAAAACCACACGTATGTAACGTATGTGGAAAAGCCTTTCCTTTAAAGTCTAGCCTTTCAGGGCATTTGAAAACTCACGTTGGTGAAAAACCGCACACCTGTAAAGTTTGTAATGAATCTTTTATTAAGGCTACTAATCTGAAATATCATGAAAGAACTCATACTGGTGAAAAACCACATATATGTAACGTATGCGGAAAAGCCTTTGTTAAAAATTCGAATATGTTACTGCATTTGGAAACCCACACTAATGAAAAAACCCTACACTTGTAAGGCTTGTTATAAATAAATATGTCAAGGACAGACTCGCTATGATAGTACATCAAACTATACCAAAGCCTGTTCGTCCTCACTCACTATATATTTTTCATTTTATTAATTGGATTAATAATATTAAATCTTATTAATGTAGAATTTTATTTGCGAATTTGATACTTTCCACCGTTCTATAAGTTTAAGTATGCCATAAAGCGTGAACAAAATAGGTTCAGTTTTAATTTGAATTATTTCTTGGCGATGCTAATTTGGTTAACGAAACTTGCGTCGAGTAATTTCAATGCTATTTAGCGTGAGAGGAAAACGCATTATAGTTTTATTTATTGTTGTATTTTGAGATTTCTTAAATTAATTTTTTTTCTTCATAAATTCTCAAAGCTCATTTTATGTTGAAAGCTAGATAAAGGTCATATTTTGGATTTATTTTTGGGACTTAATATGCCTTTCCGGGCTTCAAAGTATAGGAAACATTAGACTGAAGAGTCGGGTTTACAATTTGTCGACTAACTCATGCGCTCTCCTGACTTATATCTTATGACTGACTTAAAAATTGCTAGCAGTGTCTCTCCGAAGAAGACTACCAAGTAGGAACTTACAATTCGCACGCTGACCTGCCGAAAGGTGTTTCAAAACCGACTCAAATTCTGAAATGGATTAAACTGGGTTACTAAAAGGATTTGTAGCATTCTATAAATGATAACGCTAATTTATTATCTAAAGTCTTAAAGCTAATTGATTCAAAAAGGAGACACTGTCGACTATTAACAAAACCAGTATAATTTTTTTTATTTTGTTTTTATTTTAAACTAAGCAGGCGTTCACTTTAATTTAGCCAACTTTTTTAATTAAATTGTAACATTTCGATTATGGTAACGTAAACAAATTAGTAAATAAAATTAATGTCACGCAATTTTTTTGTTTAATCTTATATGGTTATTCGATATAATCGTTTAAACAAACCTTTGAATTTAATGACGACATAAACTGAATTTAACCTGCGCTGTTTTCATACATATATGGGAACTTTTAAGAACAACAATTTCGCCATGATTCGATGCAATCTTCGCTGTATTTAATGTGTTTTCAAGAAATAACCTCTCTTTTACATGAACGAATCCATTTTGAAGAAATTACCGCCAAATCCAGGGTGGACCAATAATTTTTGCTTTTTTCAAAATTCGATTTAATACTATATTAAAATAAATGTTTATTAAATACAAAGAGAGGAGTTTATTTGTAGAGAAAATATTGTAGTCCAAAATATTAATATGTATTTTTTTTAGATTAAAAAATTCGTTTTGTGAAATAAATTATATAAAAGATGAATATTTTGATCCTGAAGACTCTTCTGAAACCTACCGCAAGGAGGAGCTACTGCCAGATCGCAAGGATTGTATCAATTATGCATGTTCCATTGAGTTTAGTTCCAATCAAAATCTTTTCTTACACGGAGACACTCATGCCGAAGAAAGCGCAGTTAAAGGTGAAGAGTATCACGACGAGACACTATTCTCAGTTTCCAATGATCTCATCACTTACGCCTGTTCAATCTGTTCCATTCAGTTTAATTCCAAGCAAAACCTCTCCGTTCACGAACAAAGTCATTCCAAGAAAAGCTCCATCAAATGTGAAAAGTGCAACCTCGATTTCCACTGTCTGAAAGATTATAGCCATCATCAAAAAGATATTCACAATATTACTAACCGTCAAATCGCTTGTTATATTTGCGGTGTCGTACTTGACTCTCGTACAGGCTTCTACAATCACATGAAGGATATTCACGGTGAAAACTTTCCTTGTGAAACATGCGGAAAAACATTTAACAGGCCCGGTGATCTGAAAGAACATATTGTCACTTATCACGATAAGAATGCTGAACCGTGTGACATATGCGGTCGGAATTTTAAATCATTAAAAATTCACATGAAGAGTCATTTAGGGCTTAAACCCTATCAGTGCAAATACTGCAACAAAAGCTTTACTTCTAATACTTCCTTAGTCAATCACATGAATATCCACACTGGTAAACGCCCTTATGTTTGTACCGTTTGTGGTAGAGGATTTGTAACAGGGAGTAATCTTTTATCGCATAAGCAAAGTCACGCCACTGAAAAATTACACCAATGTAGCCAATGCGGAAAAGCCTTTACGACAAAGTGGACATTGTCAGATCATTTCAAAACCCACACTGGTGAAAAACCGTACACTTGTAAGGTTTGTAATAAATCTTTTTGTCTGTCTGCTAAACTGAAGCGTCATGAAAAAATTCACAGTGATGAAAAGCCACATGTATGTAATGAATGCGGAAAATCCTTTGCTAGAAAGTGCAAATTGTCAGAGCATATTAAAACCCACACTGGTGAAAAGCCTCACGTATGTGACGAATGCGGACGACCCTTTGCTACAAAATGGAATTTGTCGGAGCATTTGAAAACCCACACTGGTGTAAAACCACACACCTGTAAAATTTGTAATAAATCTTTTATCAAAGTCACAAATCTGAAATATCATGAAAGAATTCACACTGGTGAAAAACCACACGTATGTAACGTATGCGGAAAGGCCTTTCCTATAAAGTCAAGCCTTTCAGGGCATTTGAAAACCCACGTTGGTGAAAAACCGCACATCTGTAAAGTTTGCAATAAATCTTTTATAAAGGCTACTAATCTGAAATATCATGAAAGAACTCATACTGGTGAAAAACCACACGTATGTAACGTATGTGGAAAAGCTTTCGCTAAAAAGTCGAATATGTTGTTGCATTTTGAAACCCACACTAGTGAAAAAACCCTACACTTGTAAGGTTTGTAATAAATAAATATATCACCAGTACTTTTCAAGGACACACTCGCTATGAAAGCACAAAAAACAATTCATAGCATTCCGTGATTCCGAATTCTGAAATCATGTTTCATGTAAAGCACATTTCACGGTATTTATTTTTCAGGTTTACTGTCGTATTAATATTTTAAATAACACTTAATTTTTTTAATGTTCATTTTGGAACCGTTGATGTTAAACAAAAATTTTATAATGGCTTTTCCATTCACACCAAATCACATTGAAATCATTGATTAGCGAAACGCGGTTATTTCGCTAATCAAGTTATGCTCATCAGGAGAGTATTCAGGCTTTATTTTAAATCTCCGACGTTTCATTTTTTGAAACATTGTCTTTAGGATTACCCAATAACTGCTGAAATTTATTACTAGATTTATATACTAATTTTATAATAATCTCTTGACATATTTTATCAAGCCTACGTAGAAATTGGAGTTCATAAATGATTCGTGCAAATATTTAACGTTTTCTCCTTGAAAAAGGTAGAGGATTCTTGAACTAACTTTCCATCAGGAAAATTTTTTAAGCGCCGCACAAATGCCTTTAAATTCGTAATGTTTTATTATTTAGGTATAAATAATTAGGAATGTTTCTATCAGTGCCAGTCTCGTCTCTGAAAATTCCAAATTCCTATCCTACTAGCTGAAATATTCTGAAACGGTAAAACGTCAATGTTTTCAAGTTCATATCTAAACTGTATTGATGGAACTATACTATATAAATTGTATAAGACATTTGCAATTGATTTTGTAAAGTGAATGTGTCATTCAAATACCTGAACTATATGCTAGGGCAGTAATCAAAAGGAGACAAAGGATTACCCATTGCCGTACCATCTTAGTCGTTGCATCCATCATTAAACTAAAAACAATTTTGTTTCTGTTTTATTCTGTTTTTCTGTTTTCAATTCTAGAAATTTTGTAAAATTATCTAAGGTTTGTGCAATAGGTCCACTTATTATCTTATCTTAACTAGATAAATTTAATCTAATTAATGTCTTAGCGATGCTAATTTGGTTAACGAAACGTGTGTCCAATAAATTCAATGCAATTTGTTATAAGTGGAAAATACATATAAGTTTGTCATTCATAAACACATCTTGGTATCACCAAGATATGTTTTATTTATCATTCTTTGGGTTGTTTTGAGATTTCTTAAATTACTTTTATTTGTTCAAAAATTCCACACATTCCATTTTTTTTAATTTTGTATCTTTAATTGACTATAAGAAAAGCTGTTGTATTTTGTAAAGAAGTATATAAACTTGACAAGCAGAAAATTATTAGTTACATTTGTGTAACTTTTTCCTTAATTCTAGTGTATTTGCAATTAAAATCATTTTTCACATCTGGGGTATATACAGATTTTTATTATTTGCAATTATATTGTTTACAACTTATTGGTGGCCCGTGCGCTCTTCTGACTTAAACCCTATTAAAAATGACTGCCTCTCTGAAGAAGACTACAAAACAGAAAACTATGGAAAGGTTTTTCAACATCGACCCAAATTCTGAAAAGGATCAACCTGAGTATCTAAACATTTATACGTTTCTGTGACCTCTAGAATGTAAAGGTAAATGATTCAAAAAGGAGCCACTGTAGAGTATTAAACAGTTTAAATTAATTTTATTTTATTTTTACCTTAAATTAAATAAGTGTAGCCTTTAATTTAGCCATCTGTAGTGAATGTAGTCAACATGTTTTAATTGTAATGTAAAATTACTGTTGTGGTAAATAAATGAGTAAATTAGTTGTGGTAAATAAATTAGTAAATAAAATTGTGTTTTTTTTTTTGCTTAACCTGTGTGTTTATTCGAGCCTTTGAGTTTTATGACGAAGTTAACTGTACTCTTTAATGTCATTGGAGTTGTTTTCATACATAAATAGGTATATAATAATACTAAACGGTTTTTTTT
Organism: Cosmopolites sordidus; assembly: GCA_031761425.1. NCBI lineage: Eukaryota > Metazoa > Arthropoda > Insecta > Coleoptera > Curculionidae > Cosmopolites > Cosmopolites sordidus. The sequence continues at coordinate 438,614 of JARFXV010000918.1, forward strand.
TCTCCTTTATTTGGGTTTTTCGCCACTGTCTAAAACTCAAAAATACCTGTTCTTATTTAAAGAAAGAATCACTGGGTAAAAACAAAAAACCAAACGGTGACAAATTTCTCAGTGATTCTTTTTTGCCTAACGAACAAAATTTTAAAGATATAAAAATGTTATAAAAAAATTTACAAACTTTTAACGTTAACGTTTCGGAGGGTAATCTCCTCCCGTTTTCAAAATTGAACTAAAAATAAATTATATTAATTTGTAATATATAAAGTAACGAGTGAAAGTAAATATATTTTTTTGTATGTCAACGATACTTACATTGACAACAATGGATTTTCATGACAGTGATATACTACCAAAAAAATATATATAGGTAATGTTTACTGTGTGATTGTTTATTATACTGATTGTGTATTCAAATATTTAAATGTTTTTAATTGTATTCTTTAGAATCGGGAACCATATTGAATTTAAATCTACCGAAGGCATAGCAATACAGTTATTTTTATTTAAATTAATTATAGCGGTTTCTTTTAATCTTCTGTATTTTGTTACCGATTCTTTTAATACCGTTTTGGAATTATTCCAATTGATTTTATGACCCGATTCCCATGCGTGTTGACAAATTCTAGATTTATTAAAATCTTTCTAAGAAGGTTTTTATGCTCTTTTACTCTAACATCTAACGGTCTAGATGTCTCACCTATATAGAATTTGCCACATTCGCAGGGAATTTTATAAACCAGATTTTTGGTATTTTGTTTTATATTGTTTGGTTTAGTCTTTGTTAATAGAGACCTAAGAGTATTTTTTGTTTTAAATGTCGTTCTTATGTTGTATTTATTTCCTACTCTTTTAATTGTGTAAGAAATACCGCGGATATAAGGGATTGCGAGTTTGATTGTTTGAGAGTTATTATTATTGTTATTAATAACTTGTCTGTTTTGTCTAGTATCAAAATTTTTAAGCGATTTATTTATAAAATTTTTTGGGTAATTGTTTTTTATTAAAATGTTTTTTATGTGATTTGTTTCTTTTTATAGTGTATCACTGTCGGTACAAACAAGTTTTGCTCTATCATATAAACTTTTAATTACTCCTATTTTGACCGATTTTGAGTGATTTGAAAAGAAATTGAGATACCTATCTGTGTTTGTCGGTTTTCTGTAAACTGTAGTTTTTAATTTGTTGTTTTGTTTTATTATTAAAGTGTTTTATTATTAAAATTTTATTATTAATTTAAATAAAAATAACTGTATTGCTATGCCTTCGGTAGATTTAAATTCAATATGGTTCCCGATTCTAAAGAATACAATTAAAAACATTTAAATATTTGAATACACAATCAGTACAATAAACAATCACACAGTAAACATTACCTATATATATTTTTTGGTAGTATATCACTGTCATGAAAATCCATTGTTGTCAATGTATCCTTGACATACAAAAAAATATATTTACTTTCACTCGTTACTTTATATATTACAAATTAATATAATTTATTTTTTAGTTCAGTTTTGAAAACGGGGGGAGATTACCCTCCGAAACGTTAACGTTAAAAGTTTGTAATTTTTTTTATAACATTTTTATATCTTTAAAATTTTGTTCGTTAGGCAAATTTATTACAAAAAAGAATCACTGAGAAATTTGTCTCCGTTTGGGTTTTTGTTTTTACCCAGTGATTCTTTCTTTAAATAAGAACAGGTACTTTTGATAGTGGCGAAAAACCCAAATAACGGAGAAAAAATATATGAACACGCCACAATCATTCAGACAATACTAAACGGTCACGAAAATATATATATATATATATATATATATATATATATATATATATATATATATATATATATATATATATATATATATTATATTTATGTTATATAGTGGATTAGTTCGGTAAATCATCAACAAGGTGATATTAATATTGTTATGTAAAATTATTTATTCTTACATCTCTAACTGTGCAGTAATATTAGTTACGAAATAAATAATCATATTTGTGAATGAATTATATTATTGAATTTTGCTCTGATTAGACTTCTTCATTGCTATTATATTGTAAGAATGAAATAATAGGCTTATGGAAGCTAAAATATGTTATAAATACTTTAGATTTAAGTTTAATTAAATATATAAAATAAAAATAGTGAAATGCATAACAAATTGTAAGCACTTTAAATATTATACAATAAGACACCCGTATTATATTAAAATACACTGATTACATGCAAAACGTGGCTGATGACGACTGGAGCCGACTAATTCAGTGCGTCATGGACCCGAGCGCGCTTGATGTCGAGTGGAGCCGATTAAACCCGTTTCAGCGTCATCGATCCGAGCGTAACGGTTCACATACATTCACTCCTCAGCAAAAACGCGCCTAAAGAAGTTTTCACTTCAAAAGAAAGCAATATTATAAGAATATTGAAAGTTATTACTTACACGAATAGTTACACATATACCCGTGTCGGTCCCACAGACCAAATGGCGCGAAATATAGCGACACGTGTTACTGGCGTCAACGCACTTTGCCTACTGTAGTGAAGGTAGCTATGAATCATGCAGCTAACACAAAGTACAAACTATGAACGTACAAAATAAAAGAAAAAACAAAAAAAATATTTTGTATGTCTCACTCACCAACGCGCGGGTATAGGAAAATTAAGTACAAACTTCGCCATGATTCAATACGATCTACGCTCCATTGAATGCATTTCCAAGAAATATTCTCTATTTACATGAACGAATCTATTTTAAACAAATTACCCCCAAATACATGGTAGACCACTAATTTTTTGGAGAGAGGAGATTATTAGTTAAACGTAACATCATCCAGACCATCATCCTCCTCTCGACCGATAAACCGCCTAAACAGTCACTTACAGTGAATAAAGTGATCGCTACACTGAAGGGTTTATTCTGCTGCAGTTTAGGTCCATCCTTCGAAAACAGTATGTTTTCAAAGATAGTAAAGCATTCCGATACTGGATCTACAAACATTTTACCTAGAGAGAAAATAATGGACTTTAAAATCTCAAATGATTGATTCTTATAAGGTCGCAGTTTAACGTCAATCTTTAAAATTTGTTATAAACATGATATAAACTTGTGATATTACCAAAATGGCTAGAGGTCTGCGCATCGATTAGTACCGATTGTCTTCATATGGTTCGTCGTTATCCGCACTCCGCGGTAGCCCCGTTATAAAGTGTTTGTTATAACTCAATTATATTCGTAATATTTGAAATATGATCACGACATTGTAGTTCAAGATATTAATATTAATTTTTTTTTTAGATTAAAAAATTCGTTTTGTGAAATAAATTATATAAAGGATGAATATCTTGATCCTGAAGACTGCTCTGAAACTTACTGCAAGGAGGAGCTACTGTCAGATGGTGAGGATCGCATCAATTATGCATATTCCATTGAGCTTAGTGCCAAACAAAATTTTTCCTTAGACGAACAAAGTTATGTTGAAGAAAATGCCGTTAAACGCGAAGAGTGTCATGACGAGACACTATTCTCAGTTTGCAATGGTCTCATCACTTACGTCTGTTCGATTTGTTCCACTGAGTTTAGTTCCAAGAAAAACCTCTCGTTACATGAACAAAGTCATTCCAAGAAAAGCTGCATCAAATGTGAAGAGTGCAACCTCGATTTCGACTGTCTGAAAGATTATAGCCATCATCAAAAAGATATTCACAATATTACTAACCATCAAATCGCTTGTTATATTTGCGGTATTATACTTGACTCTCGCACCAGCTTCTATAATCACATGAAAGACATTCACGGTGAAGATTTTCCGTGTGAAATATGTGGAAAAACTTTTAACAGGCCTTCTGATTTGAAAGAACATTTTGTCTCATACCACAATAAGAACGCTAAGATATGTGACATATGCGGTCGGAATTATAAATCCTTGAAAATTCACATGAAGAGTCATTTAGGGCTTAAACCTTATCAGTGCAAATACTGCAACAACAACTTTAGTTCTACTCATTCCTTAGCGAATCACGTGAATATCCACACGGGTGAACGTCCTCACGTTTGTACAATTTGTGGCAGAGGATTTAGGACATCGAGTAATCTTTCCGCGCATAAGCAAACTCACACCGGTGAAAAACCCTACACTTGTAAGGTTTGTAATAAATGTTTTAATCTGGCTACTGGACTGAAGCATCATGAAAAAACTCACACTGGTGAAAAACCACACTTGTGTAACGAATGCGGAAAAGCTTTTGCTACAAAGACGCAAATGTCACTGCATTTGAAAGGCCACACTGGAGAAAAACCCTACACTTGTAAGGTTTGTAATAAAAGTTTTATTCAGGTAACTAGGCTGAAATATCATGAACGAACTCATACTGGTGAAAAACGACACGTATGTAACGAATGCGGAGAAGTCTTTGCTACAAAATGGAAAATGTCAGTGCATTTGGAAACCCACACTGGTGAAAAACCTTACACTTGTAAGGTTTGTAATAAATCTTTTTTTCAGGCTAATATACTTAAGATTCATACAAGAAATCACACTAGTGAAAAATCACACGTGTGCAATGAATGCGGAAAAGCCTTTGCTAGGAAATGGCAAATGTCACTGCATTTGAAAACCCACACTGGTGAAAAACCGTACACTTGTAAAGTTTGTAATAAAGGTTTTATTCAGATTACTAAATTGAAATATCATGAAAGAACTCACAATGATGAAAACCCATACGAGTGCAAGATATGTAACAAGTATTTTTCAAGGATAGACACGCTACGACACCACGAAAAGACAATTCACAAGATTCATTGATACAGAATTCTTAAATTAGGTTATTTTAAAAATTTATTTGTTTTTAATAACATTCATTTTGGAACCTTCGGTGTAGTGTTTCGCTATCCAAATTATCATCATCAGAAGATTACTTGTTCGCGATTGAAATAATGGGATTGCCGCTTTGTCCTTATTTAGACTACTTTTAGATTTAGCTATTCCGATACTTTTGGAAATCACTAATAATCTCCTAAATTTGACACTTTTAAGAAATTTTAATTTGGTATCATTTGTATTAATCTACAATGTGTTTAATTTTACATTTCTCTACAAGAATCTCAAAAAAATCGCGAATCGCTGCCAATCTATCAACAGACTTTCTAGCTTCGAGAGTTGTAAATGTCGCAGTAAGTGTTGAAACCTTTGTAGAGACATAGTAAGCCGAAATATCTCGATACCAGTGCAATCTACACCCCAAAGATATTCAGTGTTCAAGTGATTGATTTTCATTACCCCAGTCAAATACAAGACCCCAAACAATGCTTGAATTTCAACGACGTCAGTTGTTTTGGCATCACGTTCTCGAGAATATGGATCTTCAGCAACCTGTATATGTTTATTTGTATTCTCTACAATAATTTGTAGTAAATTTTCTGGAAAAAATTATCGCCATATTGATAAAGAAGTTTTTAGTGTTTTAACAATTTCTTGGACCGGGTAAATGGGTAACTAAATCTTCTAATCGGGTTCTCACATATTTTGGCTTCCTGCAAAACTGATATATCTTGTTAACTACCTGTTTCATATATATATCCAGTTCAATGGCATCTTCTTCCTCTTCATCACATTCATCAACGGGTAATTCCTCTTCATCAGAGAAGTGGAAACATTGTTCCATTAATTTATATAGTCACTCTTGTTTTTTTTTATAGGACGCCATTCTGAAAACGTATATGTGTAACAGTGACAACAAAAAATAGCGAAAACAAACTTCCGTATCAAGAGAAAAATAGATTAATATGTTTATATTACGTTAATGGTCGATGCAGATTCTCAGTCCGCAATCTCGAATTATTCATCAAAGCCCGAATCTACTCCTTTGCTCACTCAAACGCCTACTAATAGACGCTCTTCCCAGAAGGTATTGAGAAGCGTAACAGTTGGAGGGAAGTGCAATGGAAATTATTGTTGAAATGTTAATAATGTCCCGTATTGAGAAGGAACAGCTCCAAAAATACACCATTACTCTATGTTTAATGCATTGCTGTATCAATGTGTTGATAGTGGTTGATGAGGCTCGTACGATACTTACAGACCTCCAAATTGTAGCCAAACCAGTTTAAATTTATTATATTTTATTTATACTTTAAATTAAGTATATCTACATTTTAATTTGGCTAATTTCTTTATTTGAAATGTAAAATATTCGTTATGGTAACGTAAATAAATTAGTTAATAAAATTATGTTATGTGCCTAAAATTATTATGATTTTTCTATTTGAACCTGTGTGTTTATTCAACGTAATCATTTAGAATTGTTTTGATTGATTGCTACTAATGATTACAATACTTTGATTTGGTTCGGCCTTGCGATCATTCTCAAAGGGAGTTATGTATAAACAACTATTTTTAACATGTCAGAGAATATCTCGAATATTTTGTGAAATAAATACCAAGTGTTTTAATTATTATCCTAATCATTTAGAACATGGGTCTTCAACCTTTTGTTATCCTAGAATATATATATATATATATATATATATATATATATATATATATATATATATATATATATATATATATAAGTGGTAAATATACGGAAGCATCACCTCATCTTCTCATCCGTTTTATCCTCTCATTCGTAACTTGACTAGTGTGGTAGCGCATATATAAATATATATATATATATATATATATATATATATATATATATATATATATATATATATATATATATATATATTATAAATTAAACATAAAAATTTAAAGTAGCTTAAGGTTTTAGGTAGGAAATAAATGTGACATATTTTTAAGACGTTTATTAAGAAAATCTTTTAATGAGATTTTTGACAAATTTCTCAATATCTGGTCTTATCTTGGATATAGCAATATGAAGACTATTTTACAGATACGAGTGCGTTATTAAAATTGCCAACTGATGTATTTATCATATCAGTACTTTCATTAATCGCGACAGAGCAAAAAAACAAATTTAGATACTCGATTTTTAAGGGAATTTTCTATATCTTCTAATAACCCAACTCAATTATTCTAGCAACTGTTACTCCTGATGGTCTAATTTTAGAGAGAAGGTGTTTTTGTGATTGACATTAAACTTCTGCAGCTGATTCCATGCGATCTTTTATAAATTCGCCATCCATGAAAGGTTTTGATTTGGATGTATTTTTTCCAATATAAAAATAATATCCAAGAAAAAGATTTTGTTAAGGACCTTAATTATCGCAATAACAAAATATCAGTTAACTTTAAACGGAGCTTAAACTGTAGGTATAGTACCGCCCATTAATGCGATCAAATGGTTTGCCTTTACACGCTGGTTCGCTGTCTATATTTGGTCTCTACAATGTATATTGCTGCAACTGTAGTTTCTTCAAGTCTTTCACTTTATCATTCCACATTTAATCCTCAATTCCGTCAAATTTGACGGCGTGCTTTGTCTCATATTTTCTTTTTAAATTGTATTCTTTTATGATAACAACCTTCTCACCACATACCAAACACACGGGCTTTTCTCAAATGTTTACAAATAAATACAAGTTTGTCCACTTTTCTTGAGAAACTCGCGACTCGTCAACGATTTTGCATTTTCGATTTATACTGACTATATCGCCATCGAAATAATTTGCGAAATAATATTGTTGCCAAAACTGCCGATGACGATCGCGGGAGTTGTTTATATACCCCTGCCGCTTAACTTCCAGAATCTTCTCAAAGAAGCCGCGAAGTGTCCAGCGGAACACTGTAGTTTTCGCACGACCATCCGCTATTCGCTTGGAGCACTCGTGACAAAGTCAATAACACGCAAGTCGTTATCGATTATTATTGAATGCCTGCATCACAATAATTTAAATGCCTAACGACAACTGCATGAGTGTAAGCCAGCATTACATGAAGTCAACTTTTGTAAACGAAGTTAAAGACAATTTTTTATTCTTTTTAACAAAAATAACACGTGCGTCAAAACGATTTAAGTTCATTTTTTGATTAAATCGTAGTTTTTTGTAAGTATGTCTTAAAGTATACGGATTTGAGAAAAAGATGTAGAAGAAATTTTGTAGGATATTACAAAAAAGATTCTTTCCATTTTCTTTATAAAATTCATATTTATGGAGATATTTTCGATAATAAATACATTAATTCTATATAGCCAATATTTTAAAACCTGCAAACGTCATTTTTTCTGCAATATAAAAAATTTTGTAACTTTTTTTGTAATTTTAAATAAATAATTCTAAATTCTACTTATGTTTAATGTTATGTATAATGTTGACTATATCGAGTTAATGAATTTATTATTGAGAATATCTCCATAAATATGAATTTTATGAAGAAATTGGTAAGGACCTTTTTTATAGATAATTTAATTTTCTACAAAATTGCTTCTACATCTTTTTCTCAAATCTGTAATCTTTAAGATATACTTACAAAAAACTTCGATTTTATTAAAATGTGAGATTATTTGTTAAAAGTAGCATCATCCAGATCTGCAGCTTCGAGCTTGCTATTATTCTCAAAATAGTGGGACAGGTTATTCCTCTCGCTGACTTAGCCGCATTTTCGGGAACAAAGTGATCGTTGATGTTTCAGTAAAGGATTTATGCTACTTCGGTATTGACAGTTTTCTATATTGAGATGCCCGTTTAGGTTTATCCGAAAACGATATGTCTTCAAAGATAGTTATAGCGATTTGATTCTGTGTCGACAAATATTTTCCGTAAAACGAAACCATTGGATTTTAAATTCTAAACCAGTTGGATCTTGTAAGGGTGCAAGTTTATAATTAATTTTTAAAATCCATTAAAAATGTATTCATAGGATTACCAAAACTAAGTTCTTTTCTTTTAATCTCGTACCACCAATCTTAATTATTTTCGTATCAAGTATGATCGTGATCTTGTAGTTTAAGATATTAAGTTATTATTTATTTTATTTTTTTAGATTCCAAAATTCGTTTTGTGAAAAAGGTTGTTTAAAAGATGAATTTCCTGATCCCGAAGATTATTCTGAAAAGTACAGCGATGAGAAGCTACTATCACATTGGGAAGATCGCATCAAATATGCATGTTCCATTGCATTTAGTTCGAAGCAAAACTATTCCTTACACGAACAAACTCATTTCGAAGAAAGTACAGTTAAATGTGAAGAGTATCATGACGAAACACTATTCTCAGTTTGCAATGATCTCATCACTTATGTCTGTTCGATGTGTTCGATTGAATTTAACTCCAAACAATACCTGTCCTTACACGGACAAATTCATTCCAAGAAAATGACCATCAAATGTGAAGGGTGCAATCTCGATTTCCAGTGTCTGAAAGATTATAGTCATCATCAAAAAGATATTCATAATATTAGTAACCATCAAATCGCTTGTTATATTTGCGGCATTATATTTGACTTTCGCACCGGCTTCTACAATCATATGAAAGACGTCCACGGTGAAGACTTTCCGTGTGAAATGTGCGGAAAAACTTTCAACAGACCTGGTGATTTAAAAGAACATTTTATCACCTATCACGATAAGGATGCTATGTCCTGTGAACACCTAAGTGATCACATGAAGACTCATTTGAAGCTTAAACCTTTTCAGTGCACATACTGCATCGAAAACTTTTGTTCTAAAACTTCTTTAACCGATCATCTTAAATACCATAGTGGTATGACAAAGCGTAATGTTTTAGAGCATAAACAAACTCACATCGAAGAAAAAGTACACGAGTTTAACCAATGCGGAAAAGCTTTTGCTATAAAGTCGACATTGTCAGATCATCTCAAAACCCACACTGGTGTAAAACCGTACACTTGTAAGGTTTGTAATAAACGTTTTGATCTGGCTACTAAACTGAAGCGTCATGAAAAAAATCACACTGGTAAAAAGCCACATGTATGTAACGAATGCGGTAAAGCCTTTGCTACAAAGAGCAAATTGTCAAATCATGTCAGAACCCACACTGGTGAAAAACCATACGTATGTAACGAATGCGGAAAACCCTTTGCTACAAAATGGAAATTGTCGGACCATTTGAAAACCCACACTGGTGAAAAACCGCACACCTGTAAAGTTTGTAATAAATCTTTTCTTAAGGTTACTAACCTGAAATATCACGAAAGAACTCATACTGGTGAAAAACCACACATATGTAATGTATGCGCAAAAACATTTCCTGTAAGGTCGAGCCTATCAGTACATTTGAAAACCCATACCGGCGAAAAACCGCACACTTGTAAAGTTTGTAATAAATCTTTTATTAACCTTAGTAATATGAAGTACCATGAACGAATTCATACTGGTGAAAAACCACACGCATGCAACGTATGCGGAAAAGCCTTTCCTGTAAAGTCGAGCCTATCAGAGCATTTGAAAATCCACACTGGTGAAAAACCGTACGCTTGTAAAGTTTGTAACAAATCTTATATCAAGATTACTAATCTGAAGTATCATGAAAGAACTCATACTGGCGAAAAGCCATACGGATGTAGCGAATGCGGAGAAATGTTTGCTTCAAGGTGGAAAATGTCAGTGCATTTGGAAACTCATGCTGTAGAAAAACCTTACATTTGTAAAGTTTGTAATAAATCTTTTGTTCAAGCTAATATGCTTAAGATTCATGCAAGAACTCACTCTACTGAAAAACCACACGTTTGTATCGAATGCGGCAAAGCCTTTGCTGGAAAATGGCAAATGTCACTGCATTTGAAAACCCACTCTGGTGAAAAACCGTACATTTGTAAGGTTTGTAATAAAAGATTTTTCCAGGAAATTCAATTGAAGTATCACGAAAGAACACACAATGATGAAAAGCCATACGAGTGCGAGATATGTCGCAAGTATTTTTCAAGATCAGATAATCTACGAAATCACAAAAAGAAATTTCACGACATTCAATAATACAGAATTCTGAAATTATGTTTCTCGCAAATTATTTATTGTTCACAGTATTTATTTTTCATGTTTACTGTCAAAAATATTTTTTTTTTTAATTTTCATTTTGGAAGTGGCGATATTAAATAGAAACTTTATCACACAAAATCACATTGAAATTACTTGACGGCGTTTCGCTAACCAAATTATTATCATCTGGAGATTACTATTCCATGATTGAAGTAAACAAAGAACTGTATAGGATTGACCCCTTAACCTTGACCCCTTGTTTACACTACTTTTACATTTAGATACTTTTGGACATATCTAATTAAAATTAAATACAATTAAACTGCTTTTATTAATAGTCAACTGCGGCTGGCTTTTAATTATTTCCTTTTACATTGTGGTTAGTTGCGGCATATTCTTGATGGAAATTCATACTAATTTGTATAAATAAAACAAAATTGTCAATTTTCCACTTATATAGCTGTATATAAGTGTATATAAGTATAAGTAAGTAAATATAAGTATATAAGTCAGTGTATAAGTACAGTAGGGCCTCGTTAATCCGGAGAAGCAAAAACAAGACCCTTTCCGGATTATCGAGGCGTCCGGATTATAGTATGCCATATTTAATGGTAATAAAACACATGTTTAACCGTAGTTTCTTTAATCAATTTATAAATTAAAGCATAAAGACAAAAATGTACATGTTCAAAATTACAACCAAGTAAGAAAAACAGTAAGTTAAAATAAAACATTAGTTAATTCTTCTTGAAAAAGTCTGTAGTACCCTTCTGTTTATAATTTTCGCATTTCATTTCAAAAGCCCGGTCTCTAAATCGGCGGAGAAACATAATTTCGTTGCTATCAAATTCGTTAGCTTCAACCCATTTTAAAGCAGTGTTTAAGCTCCTACTGCCTCTGAATTACCAACTTTTTCGGAGGCGAGAACTTCGACGCTATTGTCCTCATCTTGCTCATCGTCCTCACACATTGCCGCTCGCACAATCTCCTCATCAGTTAACACTTCATACGTGGCGGTGCCATGATGTTATCGAGCGCGCTAAATTGACACTGTAGACGGAAGGCGATAAACAAACGACTGACGACGGATTGGCTCTTGGCAGCCCGCACCTACACCCGCCTCCCCCGCGAATCAATTGCCCGACCGAATTACAGCGATCACCGAACAAGCGGGAGTCCGGATTAACGAGGCCCTACTGTGTATATATATATATATATATATATATATATATATATATATATATATATATATATATATATATATATATATATGAAAAACAGTAATTTTTCATCCGTACTTCCACGTACCTCTGCTCGTCTCAAATCAGTCGCCGTCACCATGCCGAGACAAGTACCTCCCAGGACCGGTTTCTAGCCTCACAGCCGTCATCAGCTGGGCTCGAGCTCAACGCAGTGACACAGCTGAAACGAAACGAACAGAGCAAGACCAAGTCATATATATATATATATATATATATATATATATATATATATATATATATATATATATATAAGTAACTTAATATAAGTGAAAATTAGACAACTTTGTTTTATTTATAAAAGTTACTTTTACATTGTAGAGTTCTTAGATAGAGGTCATACATTCTTTAAAAACTGATTTAGATCCTTTTCGGATCACTGCGAGGCACTACTAGTAATTTTTAATAGGGTTTATTATATTGAATTAAATTTTATTACTCATCAAATTGTAAACCTTACTGTGCAGGCTTATGTTTCTCATACTTTGAAGCGTTCCATGGAGTATTAAGTACAATAAATAAAAATGTCCATGATGGAGCAGTAAAATCATTACTTTTCCTTCGATCAATATCATAACTATTACTCATTTTAGAAAGGAATATATCCTCATAAAGTTCTTGAATATATAAATCCAGCTCCAAATTTAACTTTCTTTCATTTCAAAACAGACATGGGCAAAGGAAAGAATTAGCTGCGAGAGGAGGCATAGAATTTTCTTGAAGTAAGCTACAATTTGGAGGTATGTTTGAGTATCGTACGAACCTCATCAACCTCTATCAACACATTGATATCCCAATGTCTTAAACATAACATAACGCTGTATTTTTGGAGCTGCTCCTTCTCAATACGTGATCTTGCTAACATTAAGATGCTTAATAATATTAAGAAAGCTTTGTTACAGACTTTCGAAAGTTGATTTATCATGAAAACCAGAACTGAATTCTGCAGAAAGACTATCTCAGAATAGCTCAGCAAACTCTGTATCGAGTAGAAAGAGTAATAATTTGGTGGTTGCCAATTTTATGAATGTCTTTGCACAATAACCACAGCTTTTGTTAAAGTGGATTGTGGGTAAAATGGGTGGAATTTTTCAGAAAGAGATCTCAAAGTAACACAAAGAATAATAAAAAATATATTATATGCGTTTTATTTATTATATGCGTTCAACACCAAATTGCAATGAAATTACTCGAAGCGCGTTTCAGTAACCGCGTTATCATCATCAAGAAGATTTTGTTCACACTGACGCCGAAAAATTCAATATAATTAAAATTAATTATGTATTTGTGCGTACTGTTTTACGGATGGAAGTACATCCGGTTGTCGAATTGGTCCCTGTCGGGAGCTTGCCAACCTTTCGCCAAAATCTCATTTGACATCTTCCGTGTTTACTGTCACGAGGGTCGTCACTTCCTGAGAAAGATCAAAGCTCAACAACATATTGAATACTCCAAAACAAAACGGTTACTCGAAAAAATTTGTATGCTGCCGTTTTTAACGTTGTTATACTTTTGGTTATTAGTAATCGAATAATTATATCGGTAACTGGATAATATTCATATATAATACCAATCGCAAGTATTAAATTTTATCATGTGATATTTTTTATTCTATAAAGTTGGAAAATTAATAGTGAAAAAATAGAAACATTTGTGGCGAAAATCATTCTACCATAAGAGACTGTTTATAAGAACGGTTTGAAAATATCATTTTTCCAAAAAACTGGACGGTAAATCATTTTCAAATTTTGAACATAGTTATGGTACATATTCTTTTTCACAACTGCCGAATTTCAAGTTTTAGAATTGCAAACTCGTTTTTTTCTAAGATTTTTTTTCTTTTTATAATAGTATTTTAAGAAGCTCGCCTGTAAATTGGAGTTAATATTTGATAAATGAATTTTTTCATGTTTTCTCCTTGAAAAAAGTAAAGAATCTTATGAAAAAAGTAAAGAATTTAACCAGCCATATTTCTAATATAAGCCTTTTCTTGCTCGGATATCTTTTTGTAAGAGGAAAACTATGTAAACGTAGAAAATTGTTATTTTGTGTCGTTTAGAATCATACATGTGTCAGTGTCAGCCTCTTTTCTGAAAATGTGAGGTCCCAACAAAATATATTTATTTCTAATAGCTGAAAAATGCTGAAAAACTTTATTCATAGAACTGTACTATATATTATGTATAAGAGATGTTTGAAAAACAGTAAATATATCATACCTGAATCACATACACTGAACCACATCCACATACCTGAACTATATTCTAGGGAAGTGGTCACCTTGCCGATCGAAGTCGCTCTCGAACTTATGTGTAAACAAGTTAGCAATAAAATGAGACAAGCGATTACCCGTTCACGTACTCTCGTATTGCTCGTTGAATCGACTGTTAAACTGAAAACAATTTTGTTTCGTGCATATTATAGTAAAGTGAGTGAATTCATTACTAATTTTCGGTTCTATGTGCCTCAAATTCTTTAAGACAATATAATAGGTATGCCAAAATATATTAATATTACATCAAACGATACCAAAACCTCCTCATGCTCAGTATATATCTTTAATCTTCTTAATTAATTATATCGAATTTTTCAGCAAATTTCCTACTTTTCACGATATTAAGTTTAGATATAATAGTGTTAGTGTGAGTAAAATCATCTTGATGATGATAACTTGGTTACAGAAACGCGAGCGAGTAATTTCAGATCGATTTGGTGTGAGTGAGAAACACAAACTTTTAATCATTCTTTATTATTCTAAGGTTTCTTAAATTTCTTGTTTTTGTTAAAACATTCTCAAATATCATTTTCGGGTCAAGTATCCAACAAACTACTGCAGAGAAAAAAAGTAAAAAATTCAACTAAGTCTAAGAATGAAAATGTCGAATGAGCTGAAATCAGATTTAAGATATTAATCTTAGAGATTTTAAGAAGACTTGTAATATTGTTCTCAAAGATTTAATTCTTATTTTAAGAAAAGTACTATGCTACTAAGAGTACGTGAATTAATCTTTAATTTGACTGTTAATCAATTTAATATTATAAGTATTATCACTGATAGTTTCGTTTAAATTTATTATACTTTTTAGACTAACAGATTTAAGTAGATTTAGATTAATACTACTAATAGATTTTTACTTTAATAGATCTTATACTGATAGATCTCAGACTTAATTATAAACAAAATCTGAATTATAATAAAAGTTATAAATGCAAAATATTAGAATTTATGTCGTGATTTTACAAATTATTCCAAAGTTCGTCAGGCATGTGCCAAGGTGTCCCCTTTGGATGCATCTTGGAACAGGCCAGGAAAATTATTGTTTTTTTTTAATGATAAAATAATTTCATATAATCACTTTTTTAATTAACTAAACCGTATTATGAAACGTATCCAAAGTATGTGTTAGATAATAAAATATAGATATAAAATATAGAACCATAAAAATATAGATCTCCCTATTCTTGACAAGAGGGTCTCTCAATTCTTGATAAGAGGATCTCTCTAGGCTTGACAAGAGAGCATATGTCAGTACCCCGAAGAGCCTGAACATCGCGAGGTGAAACATATCCCCTACAAATGATTGGATGGGTGTGTATATATATATATATATATATATATATATATATATATATATATATATATATATATATATATATATATATATATACATATATATATATATATATATATATATATATATATATATATATATATATATATATATATATATATATATATATATATATATATATACATGTACATATATATATATATATATATATATATATATATATATATATATATATATATATATATATATATATATATATATATATATATTATCATTATCATCATCATCAGCCTGTATCGATCCACTGCAGGATAAAGGCCTCTTCAGCATGTTTCCAACTTTCACAGTCCTGGGCTTTCATCTGCTACTCAGGTCCAATATACTTAACGATGTCATCAATCCATCGTGCTTTCGGTCTTCTTCGCGGACGTTTGCGATCAAGCGGTATCCACTCCAGGATTGCCTTGATCCATCTGTCGTCCTATCGCCTCGCTATATGGCCTGTCCATCTCTATTTCAATTGCTTTACTCTTCCAATGATGTCACAGACTTTTGTTTGTTCCTTGATCCATGCGCAGGACTTTCTGTCTCGTCTTGTAATGTCAAGCATACATCTTTCCATTCCCCTCTGTGCCACCCGAAGTTTTTGAATTGATTGCGATGTGAGTGTCCAGGTTTCACTTCCGTATGTCATAACGGGTAGAACGCACTCATCGAAGGCTTTTCTTTTCAAGCAAAGTGGGTGTCTGCTCTTAAACACTATGTTGAGCCTACCAAATGCCTGCCAGCCACATTTAACACGCCGTTCCACCTCCCGGGCGGTATGCCCCACCATTGAAATCCTCTGCCTAAGATATATAAAGCTGTCCACAATCTCCAAATCCCTTCCTAAAACTAAAATTCTTCTGTCCTGAGCAAAGTTATTGAACATAACCTGACTCATTTTCACGTTTATTTTCAAGCCAAATGGTTCGCCAGCCCTTTGCAGTTCTTGTATGCGTCTTTGCAGCTCCTCTGGGTCTTGTGAAATGAGAATAATATCATCTGCAAATCTAAGATGGTTTAAGTTTACACCATTGATCTTTACACCCTCCTGTTCCCAATCCAGTTTACGGAATACTTCTTCAAGGCCAGCCGAGAAAAGAATAGGCGATATTGCGTCACCCTGCCGTACACCTCGTTCTACATTAAGTCCCACTTCAAGATCATCAAGGTGAATTGTGGCTGTAGCTCCGTCATATATCGATTCTAATAGGTTTACATAGGCTCTCTCTACACCTTGCCTAAGCAGTGCATCCATTATCGCATGCTTTGAGTTGGAATCAAATGCTTTTTCGTAGTCGATAAAAGCCTAGCACAGTGGCATGGTGTATTCGTTGTGCCTTTCTATGACCTGCTGTACAACCTGGATGTGATCCATTGTACTAAATCCACTTCTGAATCCTGCTTGTTCTCTTGGTTGTGCGTCATTTAGTTTTTTTAAAAACTTAAAAAAAAACACACAAACTCGCATCATCATCAATATACTGCTGGGTATATTCAACCATGGGCAGCATAGATTTTTATATCGTTTTTCGGAGTCGATTCAATGTTCCTCGTCACTGCTTCTTAGACTTGTCTCACACTATCATAAAATGTTCCTTTCATTGCCAATTTAAATTTTGAGAATAGGAAATAGTTAAACGGAGATGCATCAGGCGAATACGGAGGATGTTGAAACACACAGACTCGTTTTTCGCTAAGAATTTACAAACTGCCACGGTCCTGTGAGATGGTGTATTATCGGGCTCCATAATACCCAGACAATATTCACCAGTGACATTTTGACCCTGTGAAACCGGAAGTATAATACCATTAAAGTCTAAAAAACAAATCAACATTATCTGGCTGGCAACAATCGTCTGGCTGTTTTAATAAGGTCCTTGCAATGTCCAACGCGAGCAATGTCTTGATTCTTATTTAAGGCTTGAAACAAAATTTAACATTTGCTTTTTGTGCCATCGTGTTTTTATAAGGTGGCAAAATCAACTGCCTCTTTAAGCTCTATAACTTGACAATCCGTGGTTGATTCTAATGAGGGCGGCCTTTTTTTTTTAGACAGCTTTCAGATTATATATTGTTTCAATAGCTGGCGTTAGTAGTTTTCTTTAAATTTATTATCATCTGTTTATTTATATTATAAATTTTTAATGTATTAAATTATTAATTTATTATCTATTAAATTTATTTATAGGTTATGGAGTTTAGCAGCAGAACTCGAGACGTATGTAGGTGCGAGAACGTTATCGTAGTGAAAAAGCACGTCCTTTTTGGTCAGATGTGTACGTTTAGCTTGAATAGCACAACACTCTTCAATTGGTCCAGTAGTTCAATTCTTCTATTGAAACCTTTGGTGTGAAACACTAAACTTGAAGAGATTTACCACTAAACACCAACGCTAAAACCAACGATAAACACCAAAGATTAAATTATCATCAGGAGATGATTTAATCTAAAGATTAAATCATCTCCTGATGATGCTAACATGGTTAGCGAAACGTGCGTCGAGCAGTTCAAAAAAGTGTTTTGGTGTTTAGTGGTAAATCTCTTCAAGTTTAGTGATCCAGTAGTGACTAGCATAATGCTCTCCAGTGACATTCCTACCTTTGGCCAGGTAACCGAGTTCAATACCACACAACAAGATTTGTAGAAAATAGTAGGCGTGACATTACTTGCATATGAAACCATTTTCGATTTCTATAGTGTACTTTCGCTGTGGCCCCCGCTGACTTTATGAACCTCCGCCTCGTTTTTGATCTATTATAGTGAATCCACGTATCATCTACTATTATAAAAAATCAAAGAAACAGTATCGCATTTAAATAAATCACTGATTTGAAAAGTTTCTATTCGAATGCGTTTTTGATCATTTTGATTCACCGTCATCAAACGCGACACCGATCGAGCGGAAAGTCTGTTCATCTTCAAAGTATCGTAAAAATGTAGTTAGTCAATGATCATTTAATATGACTATCATTTTTGTGGCGAGTTTATCTCTCGTAACGTTTTTTTGGGCGTCCCAAATATTCATCATCCTCAATGAATGTGCGACAATTATATTGATAAAGATTACAATGATAATTATGATATAGGAGCTATTAACTAACGAGACTGACGCTGTGAAGCATCTTATTTTGATTTCATACATATTTACTTATTATCACCTTCAATATACACCCCTACTCTATCCATTCAACGTTCCACGCGAATCTTCCATTGTTCGAAACAATGCTGGAAGTCCGCTTCAGTCTGCTCCTTCAGAATGCGCGCCGCTTTCTGTTTCACAGCTTCAATGGACTCAAATAGTGTTCCTTTTAACGCAGATTTTACCTTAGGAAACAGATAGAAGTCGCACGGGGCAAGATCCGGCCAATAAGACGGATAGTCTAACACTGGGATGCTGTACTCTGCTAGAAACCTCTTGACAAACAATGCGGAATGAGTCGGCGCATTGTCTTGGTGTAGAACCCATGACATGTCCTTCCACAATTCGGGTCGTTTTTTCCTTATTCTCTCACAGAGTTCATCAAGAACGTGAAGATAGTAATGCTGATTAATAGTTTGACCTTTAGGAATCCAGCGAAGGTACACAATCCCATGAACATCGAAAAAAACAATCCTTATTGGTTTAAATTTTGATTTGCTCATTCGAGCTTTTTTGGCCCGCGGTGAATTTGATCTCTTACAGTGCATGGATTGACGCTTCGTTTCAGGATCATAAGTAAAAAACCACGATTCGTCACATTCGTTCATGCTTCAAAGAAGGGTTATACTGCTTCAGCATTTACAATTTTCTTTATTGCGATGCCCGTTTAGATTCATCCGAAAACAATATGTTTTCAAAGATTGTGAAGTGGTCCACCTATATTTTACGTAAATCGAAATCATTGAATTTTAAATATTGACCAAGTTGGATCTTGTAAGTTAGCAGATTAAAGTGAATTTTTAAAATTCCTTGTAAACTTATTCATGGTATTAGCAAAACGGCTAAGGGTCTGTGCCTCGATGAGTTCGGACACTCGCATTGTGTAATAAAATTGCTTAAAAAAATATTTATATATATATATATTGTAGTTGGAGATATTAATAATTATTTGTTTTTAGATTCGAAAATGCGCTTTATGATATAAGTTATATAAAGGATGAATTTATTGATTCTGAAGTCTATTCTGAAACGTACCACGGTGAGAAACCTCCTTCAGATCGCAAGGACCGCATTAAGTATGCATGTTCTCTTGAGTTTAGTTCCAAACAAAACCTCTCCTTACATGAACAAACGAATTCTGAAGAAAGTATCGTTAAACGTGAAGAGTGTCATGCCGAAACGGTATTCGCAGTTTGCAATGGTCTCATCACGTATACCTGTTCGATCTGTTCCATTGAGTTTAATTCCAGGCAAAACTTTTCCTTACACGAACAAAGCCATTTCAAGAAAATTACCATGAAATGTGAAAGGTGCAACCTCGATTTCAACTGTTTCAAAGATTATAGCCAGCATCAAAAAGATATTCACAATATTCCAAACAGTCAAATCGTTTGTTACATCTGCGGTATCATACTAAAAAATCGCTTCAAGTTCTACAATCACATGAGAGCCATTCATGGTGAAAATTTCCCATGCGAAAGTTGCGGGCACACATTTAGCAAGGCTTGTGATCTAAAGGAACATTTCGTTACTTATCATAGCGCGAATGCTGAACCTTGTGACATATGCGGTCGAAATTTTAAATCCTTAAAAAATCACATGAAGAGCCACTTAAGTGCTAAACCTTTTCCATGCAATCGCTGCAGTAAGAGCTTTCGTTCGAAGCAAAACTTAAAAAATCACATTTATATACATACAGGTGAACGTCCTTATGTTTGTACAGATTGTGGGAAACGATTTCTAACCTCGAGTATCCTCAATCAACACAGAAGAAGTCACACTGGTGAAAAACCATATGTCTGTATCGAATGCTGGAAAACTTTTTCTAGAAGACCGACTATGTTAGTGCACATGAAAACTCATACTGGTGAAAGGCCATATGCGTGTAAGGAATGCGGGAAAGCTTTTGCTATGAGACCGACTATGTTAGCGCATATGAAAACTCATACTGGTGAAAAACCATATGCTTGTAAAGAATGCGGAAGATCTTTTGCATATAAACGGAATATATTGGAACATATGAAAATTCATTCTGACGAAAGGCCTTACATTTGTGAGATTTGTTATAGAAAATTTAAGACCCTTAAAGTACTGAAATATCACCAAAAAACTCATACTGGTAAACAACCGTTCATGTGTAAGATATGTCGCAAGTGTTTTGCTTGGAAAACCGACTTTAAACGACATAAAGACAAGTTACACCTGAAGTCTTAATCTGGAACTGTGGGGAAATATTTGTCTTCTAATATATTTCATAGTAAATAAGAGATTTGATTTGTGTAATATTTCGAGAAGTGTTCAATAAATCTCTGTATTAAAAAGTTTTATTATAGCAAAAATATTAGTGTAAAAAACATTCACTATGTGTATAAAAAATCCAAATTGTTGATTACATTTTTATCATCATCCACATTTATAATTCCGTCACAGTGGTCATTGTTAATGCAAAAATTGTCATACAGAGTGTTTGCATTATTAGGCCCACAGGTTTTTTTATGTTAATTATTTAAATCTTTATTTGAAAATCTTTATTTGAAAGTTATTGGTATAGCCTCCAAATTATTTCTTATTTTAATGTGAAATGTTATAGAGTTCTATGAAAATCAAAATTAGATGCAAGCGACTACTTTTTTTTTATAGACTCGCAAAGTTTTTGGAAGAAGTAAAAATAAATAAAAATAAAAATAAATTAAAATTTTATTCAAAGTTATATGACGATCAGAACCAGTCAAAAACAGCAATGCTCATAGGCTATAGAATCAATGCGAAAAGGGCAAAGTTCCAGGAAAAGACAGTATAACTATTGAAATGCTAAAAGCTCGTGATCTTTTCATAAAACACCTTGTAAAATTATACTCAAAATACCTTAAAGCACAAAAAATATCCAACTTATGAAAAATGCAGAAGAGATTTTTTTACACAAAAAAGGAGCACAGGAAGATTTAAAGAGCTACTTTCCAATTTTTTCGGTTCTTAGCTTTACTTCAAGCAGCTTCGAGTCTTAATAATTTGGGCTACTTCTTGTTTCTAGGTTTGTGTTGATCTTCCTCGTTGTTGGCTTCCCAAATATCTTTGACCGGATTATTAACTTTCATCCTAATCAAGTGACCAAACCATCCTAGTTGTCGTTCCTCAATCAGTGTTGTCAGGAATCACCCCCAGTTTTCCCCTGGTAAAGTCGTTTCTTATCTTATCTCTCCTAGTAACTCCCATCTGTTATTTTCAATATTCTCATCTCTATATCTATCATTTTGGATTTACATCTCTTCATTAGAATCCATGATTCAATCCTATATAGAAGAGTAGAAACAAAAACTGTCATAAATTTTAATTTTGGTCGTTGTAAGGTCTCTTGTTCAGGAAAACTGATTTCAAAGCATGGAATAGTCTTGTTGATTCTATTCTATTTTTGACATGTGCCTCAATTTTTCGTTTGCTGTTCATAATTGCTCCCAAATACTTGGGTTTAATATCTGCCTCAATATTCAGTATTATAACTTGTTCTTTCTTACAAACTAAATAAATTTCCTTTTTTCCTGGTTTATTTTCATTGTCTTAAAGATTCTTGCCATACTTCAACTACTCTTTCGTTTGAAGACGTAAAAATTATGTCATCTGCGGAACCAATTTGTTTTAATTGTTTTATCTATATTAAAAAATTATTTCCGTTTATGTTCGCAATATTATCAGAATATTGCTGTTCAAGATATTAATATATATTTGTTTTTAGATTCGAAAAATCGCTTTATGAAATAAATCACGTAAATGATGAATTTTATGATCACGAAAACTGTTCTGAAACTTGCCTACTAATGTCAGATCGCAAGGAACGCATCAAATATGCATATTCCAATGAATTTACTTCCAAACAAAACCTCTCCTTACATGAACAAACTCATTTCAAAGAAAGCACCGTTAAACGTGAAGAGTGTCATACCGAAACATTATTTTTAGTTTGCAATGATCTCATCACTTACATCTGTTCGATCTGTTCCATTGCGTTAAATTCCAGGCAAAATCACTCCTTACACGAACAAAGTCATTCCAAGAAAATCACCGTCACATGTGAAAGGTGCAACCTCGACTTCCACTGTTTGAAAGATTATAGTCATCATCAAAAATATATTCACAATATCACTAGCAGTCAAATCGTTTATTATATCTGTGGTATCATACTAAAGAATCGCTTTAAGTTCTACAATCAGATGGGAGCCATTCATAGTGAAAATTTTCCATGTGAAAGTTGCGGGCACACATTTAGCAAGGCTTGTGATTTAAAGGAGCATTTCGTTACTTATCATAGTGAGAATGGTGAACCTTGTGACATATGCGGTCGAAATTTTAAATCCTTAAAAAATCACATGTCCTAGACCTTTTCCTTGCAATCGCTGCAGTAAGAGCTTTCGTTCGAAGCAGAACTTGCAGAATCACATTAATATCCATACAGGCGAATGTCTTTATGTTTGTACAGATTGTGGAAAAGAACCTACACTGGTGAAAGTCCATATGGTTGTAACGTATGTGGGAAAACTTTTGCCAGAAAACCGGTTATGTTAGGACACATGAAAACCCATTCTGGTGAAAAATCACATGCGTGTAATGAATGTGGAAATTTTTTTGCAAATAAACGGTATATATTGGGTCATATGAAAAGTCATTCTGGCAAAAACCATTCATGTGTGATATATGTCACAAATATTTTGCTAGGAAAGCCGACTTTAAACGACATAAAGACAAGATCCACCTGAAAAATGAATCTGAAACCTTCGGGAAATGTTTCTTCTATAGTAGATTTCACAGTAAATATTTGCATGTCAAATGTTTTTAAGAAATTTGTTGGGTAATATTTCAATGAGTTTGTGTTTTGAAGTTTTATTATAACAAAAAATGTCACTTTGGAAAAGCATTCACAACATTTATAAAAAATCTAAAATTGTTTATTACATCTTTGACATCGCCCTCATTAATAATTCGTCAACAATGGTGATTGTTAATGTTATACGATTTTACAATATAATGGATAGTTAATGTTATATTGTCCGACTTATGTTGCCTTCCAAGCCGTCAATCGTTACTGATCTATTGGCATAGACTAAAGATTTAACATAACCCCAAAGAAAAAATCTAAAGGTATTAAATCATATGAGTTTGATGATTCCATTCTTTGATGTTTTGTTTCTTTGATGTATCTATTCCATGTTAGTTTCATATCTAATTTTATTCCAACGTATTTTGCTTCTTGGGTCCATGGAATTGTTCGCCGTGTTAATCTGTGTCTTCCCGTCTACGCACTATTCGGCTATCTGATCTATGTGTTGTTGTACTTTTTCGCTGATGATTTCTGTGCTTTTCGGCCTTGTTATCACTGCAGTATCGTCTGCTTACAGTGATAGCTGAGTTCGGGGGTTTCTTGAAATATCGTGTGTATAGATCGTGTATAGGTGTGGGTCTAGTACCGATCCTTGGGGAACACCCAGTCTTCTCAGTCTTACTCTGAATGTTCGTTCTGTCATATAACTCCACGTTAATCTGCAGGTTTCCTTCGAATATCCTGCTTTCTTCATTTTGTTTATCAGTCCTTCATGCCAGACCCTGTCAAATACTCTAGTTATATCCAACAGAATTACGCCTGTGGCTTGTCTGTATTGGAATCCTTCAGTGGGAGTTTCCACTAATTTTAATACCTGCTGTTTTGCCGAGTGCTTCTTTTTCTGTTTCTTTTTCTTTGTTTAGTCTCTTAACTATTATTCTTTTTGTGACCTTACTCAGTGCTGGAAGAAGACTGATGGGACGATAGTTTTGTTGAAATTTGGTTTGTTTACCTGGTTTGTTGTACATTACCTCGGCCTGTTTTCACACTTCCGAATAATATTCTGTTCACATTATCCCTTTTATTATCCCTTTTCTGGGCAGCTTCTTGATTTGTGACCTAAATTGAAAGATACGGCATTTTTTACGACGTCAGCTGGTCATTCAATCCAAGTCAAACAACAAAATTTTCGATCACGTTTTCGTATATTTAGTGCCCTATCTCTTAAAGAAAATATCGCATGGTGTTCTTTGGCTCTCCGATCGTTTGGCTCCGAATATTAGTTTTAAAAGCTTTCCTAAGCATAGCAATAGCAAAGAGGGTAGCTAGAAGTTGCCATGTTGCATAAAAGAGTTGGTCTTCCTTACCATTAAAGAAGATAGAGCCTTAGAAACGAAGCATTTCTGAATAATTTTGGGAAAAATAAAATATTGTTAAATTATGATTAAATTATTATTATTATTATGAATGACTAACATATTGTTTATTGGTTGTGTATTTTGAATTTATTAGTACAATAAAAATTATAAGTTAAATATAAATATACATTTAATTCTGTTTCACTCTCACTGCCACTTTGATCTACATTAATAATAAGTGGTTCTATATTATTAGTAAATGATATGTCCGATATGCAAAACCCATTAGAGATAATATTCTCCCGAGGCTAGTTCTGCTGCAAAGAATGTTGCTTTTATCTTTCCTTAGTCACTGTTGCAATGAATGTAATGCAGGCACAGTTTGCTCTTCATACATAGTCTTTCGTCGAATTAAGTCTTTTTCTGTAGACTAGAGGAATAGAATATTTAGTTATAGACTAGAGAGGAGGAGAATATCTTTAACTATAGGATTTTCGTTAATGAAGACGTTTCTGCTACGGCTGCATTTACATTAAGCCCCCTATTCAATAAATAAACATACACATTTTTAACAATTTGCTTAGCATCTAACGATAAATGTTTTCTTTTAAAATTAGCACTACCGGAGGCACAATGATCATTATCTTGCCAAGAACGCCACATTTTTAACATATTTGGAATAATAAAAATACGATCGAAATTATAGAACTGCACTGTTTAAGAAAAGAATGCAAACTAAACTAAAATATTTCGAAACTACTAAACCAGATATAAAATTAATTTTATTTTTTTACCTGTTATTTTTCAACTTTGCCGGGATTTGTTACAGCAGGGGTTGTTAACAGTTTATTGCAGCTATTCGGTCAACGATATATCTTGAACCGCAGTATATGTAGAGGCCAAGCCAGACTCAGGCTTTTTTTTTATATTCTTGTAGAGGGTTTTATGGCCCGACGTTTATAGAAATCCGTTAATTTATGACCTGGTAATTAGAGAACCCGATCAATTAGGTACCAGACCGTTGTAGAATTAGTCATTTTGGAGCCCAGCCATTATCACAACCAGACTTTTTGGGGCCACATTATGCAGTACCTGGTCAATGCAGATTCCAGACATTTTGGGGACCCCCGGTATTAGAGATTTTAATATATTTTTTATAGAGTTAATTAATATTCAACGATTCTTTAACATCAATTGCCTACTTTTCTCGCCACAATCGAGAAATAAACAGAATACAATTCGATCTGATTTATTTTAGTTTGGTTTAGCATATCTTAATTGATTCCATTTGATTACTTTTGATTTTGTTTCATTTAATTAATATAGTTTAAGTGAACTAGGCAAGAGCTCGTTTAAGTTAGGAAAACTTGTTAGGATTTTTTCTTTTTTTGATGTACGATAATAAGGTTTTCGTGCACCACATCACTAGACCCTGTTGTGATTTTTTTACTATTTTGTTTTTAACCTTTTTAGGTTCTATATGATGTTTTTTTGGCACTGTGCTAGTGTTAATTAAATATATAACATTCAATAATACGTTTTTACATATTTTTGGCGCCCAACGTGAGGCCGATGTTTGTAATGTATTAGTGTTTATTAAATATTTAAAATCATAAGAGTTTTTATCTAAGATATATCCTTTCCTAGTTTTATGGTTTGTTAATACATAAAATAATTTAAAAGAACTGGGTGGCGCCCTTTTGACGTGCCGCATCAACTCGTTCATAACCTACTCCGGCGAACGGCTGCCGTCGCTGCAGCCAAAAATTTCAATTTAATTTTATCAAAAAGCAAAGGAAAATTTATTTATTAGAAGTAACATCATCCATATCAGTAACTTCTCATCTGCCACTATCCGATTACAAAGGTCGACAAAAAATATTATTTTTTTTTGGTTTCTGTTCTACTGCTTGGATTCCGATTCTAAATATCGAAAAACAAAACACTTAAATTTCCATTTTTAGCTTTCAAAGTTTGCTTTTGTCTGATTTACGTCGATAAGTAAGTTTTGGAGTATTTAATTGATTTTATGAGCAACAGATGGCACCACTTTGATCAACCCGATAGCAAATTGCATATTATTTGTGAAAGCACAGTAGTGAGTATTTATTTGTCTATCGCAGCTGTAACAACTGCCTTTGAATATTACTAAGTTATAAAATGTCGTCAAGACAGTATAAACAGACTGTTGATTCATTCTGTTTTATTTGCATGAATTTATTAAAGCACGAAACAAAAAATTTGCTTTGGTAACAAATTTGAAGCTTTGCGAAGCTTATGAAACCTATTTTAACCTCAAAATCCGAAATCAAGATAAAAATTGGGTACCTCACTTTGCCTGTGTTAATTGCAAAAATACTTTAGAAAGTAAAAAACTAAAATTTGAATTTGATTTTTAAAACTAACATATTAATATTCTATTTTAGTATTTCGTAATTTTTTATACATAAAACTTAAATTGCACTAGTTGTTTTCGTTATTTCTAGTCTGGTATCGAGGAGAAAAACGATATGAAATTTGCCGTGCCTAGACTTTGAAGGGAACCTAGTGATCATGTGCAAGACTGTTATTTTTGTATCGTTAATCCAAGTAAGCATCGATCTGGTAAAAATGGTGAAAAGATTTTTTATCCTGATCTTCCTTCAAGGTTTTCTCAGATACCTCATGGTGAGAATTTTCTCGTTCCATCTCGATTAGAATTAGATAACTTTGGAATTCGATCGTGGCAAAGTTCAACATAATTCAGTACGCTGCTTACCAATACCGATGGTAGTAAATTCATGATAAAGTCACAGAGTTTTGTACCACATTTCATCAGCTCAACAGAATTCAATGATTTAGTACCAGACCTAAACCTACCCAAGAATAAAGGAGATATTTTAAGTTCACGATTGAACCAGCGGAATTTGCTTGAAGATGATGTGAAAACAACTGATCAAAGAGAGCGCCATAAAATGTTTCTATGTTTTTTTCACCAAAGAAGCTGGACTTTGTTACTGTAATAACGTAACTGATTTGTTCGAGGAAATCGGAATACCATGCATACCTCCTAACTGGCCGCTTTTCCCCGATAGCTCTTCAAAAAGCTTGAAAGCAGTTCTTCTTCACAACGGAAACCTATTCCCTAGTCTTCCTGTAGCACATTCTGTAATACTTAAGGAAAGTTACGTTAGTGTAAAAATGGTACTGGAAAAGTTAAAATATATAGACTACCATTGGCCAGTAATGGGCGATTTTAAGATGGTTTTCTGATGGGAAATCAAGGCAGGTATACTAAATACCCTTGTCAGCTTTGCTTATGGGATAGCAGAGCAGATTCAGTTCATTATCAATGGCGTATATGGCCTGATCGAGTTGAATTTCGGATAGGAAAACATAATGTGAAGTCAGAACCAATTGTAGAGCCTAAGAATATATTGAGGCCGCCGATACATATAAAATTGTGCCTAATGAAGCAATTTCTGAAAGCTCTGGATCCAAATTCTGAAGCTTTTGAATATTTAAAGGGATTTTTTCCCAAATTATCCGAACCGAAAGTTTAAGAGGCTATTTTCGTCGTACCACACATAAAACAAATAATGAGCAGTGATGATTTCATAAAATGTCTCAATGCTCATAAAAAACAAGCCTGGGGGAGTCTTAAAGCAGTTGTTAATGGTTTTTTTGGAAACTACAGAGCTGACAGTTATGAAGAATTGATTGAAAATATGCTTGAAAGATTTAAAATTATAGGCTGCATGTGCCCATAGACGTTATGTGCTACATTCTCAGCTGGACCAATTTAATGATAATATGGGTGTCTACTCAGAGGAACAAGAACGGTTTCATTAAGATGTGATGGACTTTGAACGACGTTACCAAGAGCAGTACTACGAGGTCATGATGGGGAGATTACATGTAGGGTTTAATACGAGAAAGCCCGCACAAACATAAGTGAACCACTAAAAATATTCATTTTTGGACTTGATGATCAGCAAAAACTTTTCTAATCGTAATTTAAAATTAAATTATTAAAAATATATAAAATCAGTAATTTTTCTTGAAAATTCGAAAAGTTGCTTTAGTTTCTACAAAAGCAAACTTTGATCAGAAAAAAATATATTTTCGTTTATTTGTAACGTTTCATATGCAGAAGCCAGACCCAAAAATCGTGTCGACCGGTGTTATTACTCTTACTTACATAGCCGCCTAAACAGTTATTTTCAGTGAATAAAGTGATCGTTGATGCGTCATTGAAGTTCTGCTTCAGTATCAACAGTTTTATTGAAATGATTGTTTAGGTACATCTGAAAATAGTATGTTTTCAAAGATGGTGAAACGTTTCGATACGGGGTCCACAAATATTTTACTTAAAGCGAAACCATTGCACTCTTAAGTCCTCAAACGGTTGGATCTTGCAAGGGTGCAGTTTAAAGTTAATTTTTAAAATTATTTACAAACTTATTTGTGGTATTACAAAAATGGGGCCGATGGGTTCGGATCGTCGTTACCCGGGCTTCGCGGCTATCTCGTCTCTTTTATTTTTAACCTAAAATCAGTTTCCTGGAATTATTTTATCTGTATTTATTACATTCACATTGGAATTAATAACAGAGTAATAAAATTACTTTAAAAAAATATTCCCATTTATGTTTCCATTTTCATTACAATTTTATAGTTCAGGATATTAATTTTCTTTTTTTTTTAGATACGAAAATTCGCTTTTTGAAATAATTGACTTAAAGGATGAATGCCTTGATCCCGAATACTGTTCTGAAACGTACCATGACGAGGAACTACTGTCAGATCGCAAGGATCGCTGTTCCGTTGAGTTTAGTTCCGAACAAAACCTCTCCTTAGATGAACAAATTCATTCCGAAGAAACTACCGTTAAACGTGAAGAGTGTCATGCCGAGACACTGTTCTCAGTTTGTAATGATCTCGTCAGTTATACATGTTCGATATGTTTCACTGAGTTTAATTCCAGGCAAAATTTTTCTTTACACGAGCAAACGCATGCCAAGAAAATCACTATCAAATGTAAAGGGTGCAACCACGATTTCCACTGTTTTAAAGATTATAGTCATCATCAAAAAGATATTCACAAGATTACTATCCGTCAAATCGTGTGTTATATCTGCGGTATCATACTGGAAAATCGTCTTAAGTTCTATACTCATATGAGATGCATTCATGGTGAAAATTTCCCATGCGAAAGTTGCGGGCACACATTTAGCGAGGCTTGGGATTTAAAGAAACATTTCGTTACTTATCATAGTGCGAATGGTGAACCTTGTGACATATGCGGTCGAAACTTTAAATACTTAAAAAGTCACATGAAGACTCACTTAGGTGCTAGACCTTTTCAGTGCAATCGCTGCAATAAGGCTTTTACTTCGAAGCAAAGCTTGAAGATTCACATTAATCTCCATACAGGCGAACGTCCTCATGTTTGTACAGATTGTGGAAAGGGATTTCTAACCTCGAGTATCCTCACGGTACATAAAAGAATCCACACTGGTGAAAGACCATATGCTTGCAATGAATGCGGCAAAGCTTTTGCTAAAAGACAGAATATGTTGGCACATATGAAAACTCACTCCAACGAAAAACCCTACATTTGTAAGATTTGTAACAAAGGCTTTAGATTCCCTAAAGGTCTGAGAAATCACGAAAAAACTCATACTAGTGACAAACCATTCATGTGTCACATGTGTCACAAATAAAGGGCGATTTTTTTAGTGTGCCCAAACTGAAGGATTAATCTGGAATCTTCAGAATACAGATTTAATACATTTCACAGTATATGTTTACAACTATGTTTATTTGCAACTTACTTATTAAATATTTTTAAAAAGCAATGTATTATAGTTTGTATTATATTTTGTATTCAAAATTATTCATATACACATATATGTATTATTTTTATATTCATTGAGATTTTCGGTCAGTGTAAATAAGTTTTAATTATTTATTGTTTTATTTACGTTTCGATTCTACAACGAACCATCATCAGAATACTTCTAAAATAAAAAATATTTTTATATAAAAAAAAAATACAAACTTACATTTAAAAACCTACCAATATAAATTAAACAATTAATTTTTTGATTTTTTAAGTAATATGTGTCAATTTTTTATAAAATTTTTAAATGACATATTTGACTTTTGACATATTTAACAATTATTCCACCTTTTTTGTTTTTTATTATAACCTAATTGTTTTGAATTATTTATGTGGAATGATATTAGATGCAAAAATTAAAAAAAATATGAAAATTTATTATTTAATAATGTTATTATATATACAACTTAAATTATCTGTATCATTTCTGAAATTAATGGTATTATTTGTTTTTTTTTATATAAATCATTTCTTTTATATTTCTTTTTTTATATTGTTTTTCAAAATCAAAGATTTTTATGTTGTTAAAATTAAAGTTATGTTCATTGTCTATAGCATGCTTTGAAAGTGCAGTGATGTTTGGTTCTAAGTTTCTAATACTTTTTTTGTGTTCATTAATTCTGTTTTTTAAATATTGTTTCGTTTGGCCAATATATGAGCTTGGGCAGTTTAAGCAATCAATTTTGTAAATAAAATTTGTTTATTCCATTTTGGGTGTTTGTGGTTTTAATTTTGTAAATATTTGTTTAGTGTTATTATTGGGTATTTCTGCTATATTTATATTATATTATTTATATTAGAACTTTTTTTATTTTATTATTTATTTCTGGTATGTATGGTAAAGGTATGTAATTTTCATTTTATTTTTTTCATTTTATTACATTTTTTTTTTCATTTTATCAAAAAATTATAAATTTACTTAATGATTCTACAACTTATAAAAAAGAAAGACATGACCTTACTAATGCAATACAAATTAAACTAAATAATCTTTTAAATCAATGGAATCAATAAAAAGTATATTGACAAAAAGTGAAAAAATAAAGTAATATGCCACAACGGTCATCCACCATACATATATGGCTTACCAAAATTACACAAAGAAAATATTCCATTACGACCCATTGTTAGTACAATTGAATCTCTAACATATGAAATGTCAAAATATTTATCAAACATAGTAGGTAAAAATAACATATTAAAGACTCATGGGAATTTCATAATTACATAAAAAACAAAAAAAATCCAGAAAATCACGTACCAGTATCATTTGATGTTGTCGCCTTATATACAAACATTCCAATTAAATTGGCCATTAATGGTATTAAAGAAAAATGGGAAATAAAACATTTACAACCATCCCTGAAAACGAATGTATTGAAGCTACAAAAATATGTCTAGAATCTACATTTTTTAAATATGATAACGAATTTTATTCCTAAATTTACGGTGTAGCAATGGGCTCACCAATTTCAGCAACTATTGCTAATCTAGTTATGGAATATGTTGAATCAAAAGTTATTGATACTCTCGATTTTAAACCTTATTTTTATAAAATATTTGTAGATGACTGTATATTATGCATACCTAAAAATAAAATTCAATATACCTTAAACAAATTCAATATATTTCATAACAAATTAAAATTTACTCATGAAGAAGAAAAAAATAAAACAATACATTTTTTGGATATTAACATCACGTATGATAAGGATGGCAATATCAAAACAAATTGGTATACAAAACCAGTATGGTCTGGAAGATATCTCAATTTTAAATCCTATACACCAAATAAATATAAAAAAAATGTTATTAATTCTTTAATTGATAGAGCTGTTATTTTAACTAATCCAAACAATAGACCAAAATGTAAAAAATGGTAATTAAAAATAGAATACATAGAATATATAACAATAATAACATAACAAATAAAACTAAAAATGAAAATCACATACCTTTACCATACATACCAGAAATAAATAATAAAATAAAAAAAGTTCTTAAACCATATAATATAAATATAGCAGAAATACCCAATAATAACACTAAACAAATATTTACAAAATTAAAACCACAAACACCCAAAATGGAACAAACAAATTTTATTTACAAAATTGATTGCTTAAACTGCCCAAGCTCATATATTGGCCAAACGAAACAATATTTAAAAAACAGAATTAATGAACACAAAAAAAGCATTAGAAACTTAGAAACAAACATCACTGCACTTTCAAAGCATGCTATAGACAATGAACATAACTTTAATTTTAACAACATAAAAATCTTAGATTTTGAAAAACAAATATAAAAGAAATGATTTATATAAAAAAACAAATAATACCATTAATTTCAGAAATGATACAGATAATTTAAGTTGTTTATATAATAACATTATTAACTAATAAATTTTCATAATTTTTTGAATTTTTGCATCTAATATCATTCCACATAAAAAAATCAAAAGAATTAGGTTATAATAAAAAACAAAAAAGGTGAAATAATTCTTAAATATGTAAAAAGTCAAATATGCCATTTAAAAATTTTATAAAAAATTGACACATATTACTTAAAAAATCAAAAAATTAATTGTTTAAATTGATATTGGTAGGTTTTTAAATGTAAGTTTGTATTTTTTTTATATAAAAATAATTTTTATTTTAGAAGTATTCTGATGATGGTTAGTTGTAGAATCGAAACGTAAATAAAACAATAAATAATTAAAACTTATTTACACTGACCGAAAATCCCAATAAATAAAAAAATAATAATAATACTAAACGGTCACGAAAATATATGTAATAAAAAAAATATATATATATATATATATATATATATATATATATATATATATATATATATATATATATATATATATATATATATATATATATTATTAGGTGCGTATAGATCCGGTTGGATCACGCAAAGCATTCTGACTCATTTTCGAGCGTTCTTTCTGACCCTCCACACCTCTCTCATCCTTTCTCCGTGGATTCTCTTTTTCTCCTCCGTTCCACTTTGTTCCCGATCTCCTCGAAACTTCGCTCACTGATGCATCGTTCCACATATGTATTTTGTTTCTGACATTCTTCTATTCTCAATCTCTGTCGGACCCATTTGTGTCTTTCCCAGATCAGCTTTGACTTGTGTGATCCATGGTACCGTTGACTTGACTCCTTGTATGTATATAAGAATTCTGTTGGTGAGTCTTGTCGGTGGGAATCTACTGATATGTCCATAGAGTTTTAACCTTCTTTTTTTTTATGTCCGCCTCTACGTTGGACATTCTCTCTGTGGTCTTTCGAGAATGTAATCTGTATCCTTCCTCTGTCAGTTTTGGGCCAGTCAGTTTTGGGCGTCCTTCTTTTGGTATATTTTCTATGCCGCTTTCTGTATGAAGTGTAAGTGCCTCGTTTGCGTATAGTACCTCTGGTTTGATTACTGTATTGTAGTGTCTTATTTTTGCCTGTGTGGATAGCCATTCCTTATTGAAGATATTGTGTGTCTTGCCGTATGCCCTCTTTATCTTCTGCAATCGAGTCTTCTGGGCTATCTTCTCTCCTCCTGTGGATTTGAGGATCTCGCCCAGGTATTTGAAGTGAGTGACCCTATCTATTTTGTCGTATTTGGTGTTCAAATTTTGGACATCTAATTTTGAGCAGAAGAATTGGGTTTTTTTGAAAGGAGTTTTGTAGGCCAACTTTCTCTACACTCTCTCTCTCTCTCTCTCTCTCTCTCTCTCTCTCTCTATATATATATGTATATATATATATATATATATATATATATATATATATATATATATATATATATATATATATACATATATATATATATATATATATATATATATATATATATATATATATATATATATATATATATATATATATACATATATATATATATACATATATATATATATATATATATATATATATATATATATATATATATATACATATATATATATATATACATATATATATATATATATATATATATATATATATATATATATATATACATATATATATATATACATATATATATATATATATATATATATATATATATATATATATATATATATATATATATATATATGACCAGTTGACTTGGTCTTGCTCTGTTCGTTTCGTTTCAGAGTTCTCACTGCGTTGAGCTCGAGCCCAGCTGATGGCGGCTGTGAGGCTAGAAGCCGGTCCTGGGAGATACTTGTCTCGGCATGGTGACGGCGACTGATTTAAGACGAGCAGAGGTACGTGGAAGTACGGATGAAAAATGTCTGTTTTTCATATATATATATATATATATATATATATATATATATATATATATATATATATATATATATATATATATATATACATATAGATATATATATATATATATATATATATATATATATATATATATATATATATATATATATATATATATATACATATAGATATATATATATATATATATATATATATATATATATATATATATATATATATATATATATTTACTGCTAGTCAAAAGTCTCCTCCTCCCCTTTTATCTTTTGAACGGTTATACTTAAAATAATGAAATTTGGAATGTGGAAATGAATGACTAAACGTCAACTCCTTTTCTAGTGATAACGTAATCATCAAAGATGGCGCCACAGTGCAATTGTGACCAATAATTTTCAATGAGATCGTATGACAAGTGACACCTCATTTGAAAGGTATTTAAAAGATCTTCTCAACCGTATATTAATTTTGTTTGGGTTCAATGTAGTTTTGACGCATAAAATAAATAAATACTAAAATTTCAGTTTAGTGTATAATTAATACAGATTCACAAGTCCGCCCAAAAGTCAAATTGGTAGTCAGCCGAGTGAACTGCAACTGGCGAAAGCCGACCAAAGTGACCAAAAACGCAAATGTCAACTGGTAAGGTTTTGGCATCCGTATTATAAGATGCGCAAGGTATTTATTCGTTGATTACCTTGACAAAGGAAGAACGATCAATAGGAATCTATCTTTGTCAAGGTAATCAATGAATAAAATACCTTGCGCATCTCAAAATACGGATG
Source organism: Cosmopolites sordidus (assembly GCA_031761425.1). Classification (NCBI taxonomy): domain Eukaryota; kingdom Metazoa; phylum Arthropoda; class Insecta; order Coleoptera; family Curculionidae; genus Cosmopolites; species Cosmopolites sordidus. The sequence continues at coordinate 474,647 of JARFXV010000918.1, forward strand.
CCAAAACCTTACCAGTTGACATTTGCGTTTTTGGTCGCTTTGGTCGGCTTTCGCCAGTTCCGGTTCACTCAGCTGACTGCCGATTTGACTTCCGAGTATAGTGCTGGATCCATGTTTTATCCATTGTCACATACCGCATGAAAAAAATCTTTTTATTGCTCTAAAACAGCTCCAAACAGTACGCTGAATAGTCGAAGCGCTGCTGTTTTTGATGGACTGTGAGCAAAGGTGGTATCCACTTTGAACAGAGCTTTCTCATGGACAAATGTTCACGCAAAATGTTGAATACACTGTCTTCTGATAGCTCTAAAGTATCAACTATCTCACTAAAGTTTAATTTACGATCAGGCAAAACTATTTTGTGGGCTGTTTTTATGTTTTCCGGAAGCTGTCGAAGTTGCGAAGTGCGACCAGAACGTTCCGCGTAATCAGTAATTGAAAGGCAGCGTTTAAAATCAGCAAACCATTTCTCTACCATTTGTATCGATGAAGCAGAGTCCGAATAACACTTGTCAAGTGATTGCCTTGCTCGAACGGTATTTTCTTCCAACAAAAAGCCATGCAGCACTCGCAAATATTTCCATTGTTTTCAAAATTACAAGAGTAGCGTCACTAAAGCCACTGTGGAACTTGGGAACTAAACCTCGGATAGTCATGAAATTTTTACATGTATCATTTGAATATTAGCACTTCCTAAAAATCCTATGGATTTGTTAGTAGTGGCGCCATCTATAGACCATCCTCCAAACTTATTGAGTGATTTGTTAGATATTAGTAATTTAAGAATTGTTAAAAGTGTAAGTAATAAAAGGACTTTGAGTGCATATGAAGGCATTGGAGTTGAAATGTAAAAAACCATGAACCGAGATAAAGGACCTATTCCGTTCATTCAACTTGTTTACTTATTAATGTAATGCTAAGTTAACTTCACGATTTATGATTTTTACGCGCTTCATAGAAAGCGCGTCGACAAATTTAATAACAGTGATTTTGGTGTAGAGTGGTAAATCTCTTCGCGCTTATTTTTTAATATCGAATGCTCCAATAGAACAATTAAAATATGCTTCTTGTTTACCAAAAAGCAGCAACTAGAAAGAAATGTACCAGGACTTTTCGTCAACATATTCAGGAACTCCGGAAATTAGTTGTAATCGTTTCAGACTTGAATAGACTCAAGTGGTGAACATTTTGAAGATTTAATTTAACAAAACAATTCATCTTGTGTTTCTCAACATAAAGTAAATCGTTTAAAACGTGCTATGGTCTTATATTGTGAAAAATTGATGATTTTTCTGTAATTTGTCTTACACTAAATAATAATCTATCGTCCCTTATGCTGGTCCAAAATCACTATGATATGGTGTTTAAACAAGCTGTCTTAACCTTTCCTCCTAATTAATACGACTAATTAGGGACTAATAAGAAATGTATTCGAAATTAGATCTCGAGATTGTAGCTCAAGATAATAATATTTTTTATTTTCTTTTAGATTTCAAAATTCCTTTTATGAAACGAATTATTTAAAAGACGAACCTGTAGATTACAAAGATTGTTTTGAAACGTACCATGACGAGGAACTACTGCCAGATCGCAAGGATTTTATCAATTATACCTGTTCCATCTGTT